>JAPXFY010000035.1:6771058-6773558 GCA_030674185.1 Monoplex corrugatus
GATGTTGTCTTTTCTATCTGATGTCTTGTCTGTCAAAAAAGATGTTGTCTTTTCTATCTGATGTCTTGTCTGTCAAAAACGATGTTGTCTTTTCTATCTGATGACTTGTCTGTCAAAAAAGATGTTGTCTTTTCTATCTGATGTCTTGTCTGTCAAAAACAATGTTGTCTTTTCTATCTGATGTCTGTTAAAAACAATGTTGTCTTTTCTATCTGATGACTTGTCTGTCAAAAACGATGTTGTCTTTTCTATCTGATGTCTGTTAAAAACAATGTTGTCTTTTCTATCTGATGACTTGTCTGTCAAAAACGATGTTGTCTTTTCTATCTGATGACATGTCTGTCAAAAACGATGTTGTCTTTTCTATCTGATGACATGTCTGTTAAAAACGATGTTGTCTTTTCTATCTGATGACTTGTCTGTTAAAAACGATGTTGTCTTTTCTATCTGATGACTTGTCTGTTAAAAACGATGTTGACTTTTCTATCTGATGACTTGTCTGTCAAAAACAATGTTGTCTTTTCTATCTGATGACTTGTCTGTCAAAAACAATGTTGACTTTTCTATCTGATGACTTGTCTGTCAAAAACAATGTTGACTTTTCTATCTGATGACTTGTCTGTTAAAAACAATGTTGTCTTTTCTATCTGATGTCTTGTCTGTCAAAAACAATGTTGTCTTTTCTATCTGATGTCTTGTCTGTTAAAAACGATGTTGACTTTTCTATCTGATGCCATGTCTGTTAAAAACAATGTTGACTTTTCTATCTGATGACTTGTCTGTTAAAAACAATGTTGACTTTTCTATCTGATGACTTGTCTGTTAAAAACAATGTTGACTTTTCTATCTGATGACTTGTCTGTCAAAAACGATGTTGACTTTTCTATCTGATGACTTGTCTGTCAAAAACGATGTTGACTTTTCTATCTGATGCCATGTCTGTTAAAAACGATGTTGACTTTTCAGTTATGTGCGACGGTGGGTACGACAGGCGCCTGCGCTTACGACAACCTCAGAGAGCTGGGACCTATTTGTAAGTCTTTGTGTCGGCGTTTCTTACATTTTATCGTATGCATTATTTAGTAGTATATGCCTTACAATCCAAAAGCTACTCTTAGCCAGTGCATCATAGTTTGTTTGTTTTTAGCCCTGGACTCTCTTCAGGATAAAACAATATTAATATGGCATGACAACTTTTCAAATTGAAGAATTCATCTCACTTACCCTCTGACATCATATTATTTACTCACAAACACATTATTACGTCATTTTAGTCCTTTTCTCCCACTGGGCGAAGCAGCAGGGAAGTTTCAGTCTTTTTCTTCTAAATTTTGTATTTGGTGTTTGTTCGTTTGTGATCGCAGTCCACGCTTGACTAAAGGCCAGTTGGCCGAAAATTTGCGCCTGTCTTGTCTGGTTGTATTAAATACGCGTTCTGATTCTATTTTCGTGTTTTTTTTTTTTTTGTTGTTTTTTTTGGGGGGGGGTGTTTTTTTTTTCTGGTTCCTGTTTGCTTGAACGTGGGCGGTCACACTTGATTTGGATTTCAGCGTTTCTTGTTTTTACAGTGTGTTGGTCTATCACGGTCATCTTATGTTTCCAATTATCCTCTGTGTGCATGCATCACAGATAAGCCCACAAATCATCATCATCAAGTAGAGCTTGCTCGGCTATCCATGACACGTTTCTTCCATCCTTCTCTGTCAGACATTGCAGTAGGTAGTTCATCATACTGACAGCCCGTATCATCCATCAGTTGGTCGATGAAGGTCTTCTTCGGACGTCCTGGTCTTTGTTTGCCGTGGCTGGGTCTCCATAGTAGAACATCCCCCACCAGTTCTTCTTTGCTACGCCAGCAGTGTCCCGCGAAGCGCAGTCTTTGTTGACGTATTGATTTACTGATTGGTGGGATCTTGCCATAAAAACTCTTTGTTAGTTGGATGTTCTCTCCAGGATTTGTTCAGGGCTGCACGCAGCATTCGTGTGTATGCTCCATCAATCTTCTTCTCCACAAAACTCGTCAACAAATCTGACGTATTCTGAAAACACTGTGATCGTTACTCTTGTGAAATTAGCACTGACCTGAACATGAAAAACTGAAAACAGTTGTGAAATTAGCACTGACCTGAACATGAAAAACTGAAAACAGTTGTGAAATTAGCACTGACCTGAACACGAAAAACTGAAAACAGTTGTGAAATTAGCACTGACCTGAACACGAAAAACTGTAAACAGTTGTGAAATTGGCACTGACCTGAACACAAAAAACTGTAAACAGTTGTGAAATTGGCACTGACCTGAACACAAAAAACTGTAAACAGTTGTGAAATTGGCACTGACCTGAACACAAAAAACTGAAAACAGTTGTGAAATTGGCACTGACCTGAACACAAAAAACTGAAAACAGATTGTGAAATTGGCACTGACCTGAACATAAAAAACTGAAAACAATTGTGAAATTGGCACTGACCTGGAACATGAAAAACTGAAAACATTATGA
>JAPXFY010000035.1:6778558-6781058 GCA_030674185.1 Monoplex corrugatus
GCAAGTCCGTCTAGCATTTTCTCCCTGGGTCTACCTGGTGCTCTCTTTTCCTCCAGCTTTCCTGTTGTGACCAGGTGCTCCAGTTCCCCTTTTCAAACAAACAGGAACCAGAAAAAAAACCAGAATCAGAACACGTATTTAATACAACCAGACAAGACAGGCGCAAAATTTCGGCCAACCAGCCTTTGTCAGCGTAGACGTAAGATCAGAAACGAACAAAGACCAAATACAACACTCAGGAGAAAAAGACTGAAACTTCCCTGCTGCTGCTTCGTCGTGCTGCTATGGATAGTGTCGAGGACCAACAGTGAAAAGCCTGCTTCACTGAACAGCTGATACAACCACCACTGTCAGGAATGGTGTATCAACGAAGAGTCATCAGCGCTGTGAAGGTCAGCATCACAGTGAGAGTGTTGATCTGTTTGGGTCACTGACCTGCCAGACTGTCAAGCTTCACTTGTTGTTTAAAGCCCAGCCGACTGCGTACAGCCATATCAGGCTATGACCCCTAGAAATTATACAAAATTTCAACAGGAAAAAAAAAAGAGAAAAAATTAAGTACACACATCAACGCATTAGCGCACATAATTTAAGGACATGCCCCTGGCGTTGACTATTCCGTCCAATTATCGCACAGGATATTTAAAAAGAAAACACCTGAATACAAATTTGAGCGTACCTAAGGACACCAAAACATATATAAAAACGAGCATAAGTTACCTAAAATTGCTTCTGCATATCTCACTTCCCTAGAGCCAAAAATGCACTGAATACATGTACACTCTTACGAGAAAAGTAGTTAAGACTTCATCGAACACATACAGGTGAATGGACTAAAAAAATGATAGGAAGAAATTAAAAAAAAAAGCAAAGGAGGAAGAAAGCTACAAAGAGAGTGACAAAAAAGAGGAAATTTCTAGCACAGAATTTCCGGAAGGTGGGGATACTATTTATACAGAAAGAGCTCCCGGCATCCCCACAGGGGGTGCTGGCTATCTTAATGCCCCAGTCATTATGGTGGTGTCAGCTTTATGTTCCAGAGGCCCCGTTCCCAGTCCACACCTTTCATTTAAACACCTTGCTAACAGATGTATACGGTTTTAGCAGGCTCAGTGGGTGCCGAAAATTGCTAGCAGACTTGGGTGGAGCGCATATTGGATAATCCGAGCACAGTGAATACATCTTGAACACAGTTGAACTTCTGTACTCGAAAATTTGTATCTGTTTTGTCTCGTTGTATTAAATCATCATCATCATCGTATGGCGTATGGCGTTGGCGATCATGGACTTCCATCTGTCTCTATCTCTTGTTACCTCAAGCATCTCTTCCACCCTCCCTGTCCGCAGCCACACTGCAAGTCCGTCTAGTATCTTCTCCCTGGGTCTACCTGGTGCTCTCTTTCCCTCCAGCTTTCCCGTTGTGACCAGGTGCTCCAATTCCCCTTTCCTCATAAAATGGCCTGTAAATCTTGCCTGTCTTTTCCTAATCTTCCTTATGAATGATCTACTTGTGTCTGCCTCCATCAAGACTGTTTCGGTTTTTTTTTTTTTTGGTTTTTTGTGTTTTGGGGTTTTTTTTGCTGTCCATGGAACTCTCAACATTCTTCTTAGAAACCACATCTCGGCTGCCTCAATCTTGTTCTGGCTTTGCTTGTTGCTTATTAAATATGTCTTGTAATTCTGTTTTTCGTGGGTTTTTTTTTTCCTGGTTCCTGTTTGTTTGAAAACGGGCAGTCACACTTTGTTTTGGATTTCTGTACTCTTTGTCACTTTTCAGTTTTTGCTTCAGTAGATGAGGTTTGTATTTTTGTTTCTGTCTTTGTTTCTGTCTTTGTTTCTGTCTTTGTTTCTGTCTTTCTCTCTGTTTTAAGCGTTCTGGTTGTTCTCGGATGCGTGTGTACACTTTGTTTAGCCCACACTGTGCAGGCGGTGTTTGGCTGCATAGTCTGCGTACGTCGTCTTCAGTGGGTATGCATGCTTGGTATTTTCCTGTTTCTATAAGCCTCCAGACGCTGACGTAACTCACAGGATCTTAACCTTGTATGTTCTGTGTTCTGTGTGAGTATACTTACAAAGGGCGATTATCACTAGCGGGTCTGCACACTTTTTAATTTAACCCTTTCATTCCCGCAGCCTGTCGATAAGTTGCAAAATTTTGTATAAACAGGGAGAATGTTAGAATGGCATGACCATCTTGTCAAATAAACAAACAAACCCACACTTGTTCTGTCACATTGTTCTCATTGTTCACTTGTAATGTCCGAAAGTATTAATAGAACCCAACCGGTCGGCTACGGTCCTGTCTGTCTGGTCTGCCTGTCTGCCTGTCTGCCTGTCTGTCTGTCTGCCTGTCTGCCTGTCTGTCTGTCTGTCTGTCTGTCAATCAGCAGTGACCTCCCCATGTCAAAGCTGTTGCAACAGTCAGTCCACAGTCACAGACGTGAAAACTTGCACGCGCGCGCGCACGCACACACACACACACACACACACACACACACAC
>JAPXFY010000035.1:6786058-6798558 GCA_030674185.1 Monoplex corrugatus
GGTAAAACAAAACAAAAAAAAGGAACAGAAAATCAAGCACACATATCAATGCATTCGCGCACGTAATCGAAGGAAATGCCCCTGGCGTTGACCTCTCCGTCCAATTTATCGCACAGGGGATTTGAAAAGCAAACCTGAACACAAATCTTAACATAACTAAGGACACTAAAACATAAAAATGGGCCGAAATTACCTACACTTGCTTCTGTATATCTCATTTCCCTAGAGCCAAAAATGCACTTAGTATTATGTACCCAATTAACGATCATAAGAGAAAGTATAATTATAAGACTTTATTGAACATATACAGGTGAATGGTCCAGCAAGGCAGAAAATGATAGGAAGAAACGACAGAAAGCAAAAGAACGAGGCAGAAACAAAGAGAGTGACAGAAAAGAGGAAATTTCCAGCACAGTATATCCAGAAGGTGGGGATACTGTTTATACTGAAAGAGCCCCCGGCACCCCAACGAAGGGAAAGTTGCAGTTATAATAATAATAATTACAATATTTATATAGCGCAAAATCTTGATAAAATCAAATCTAAGCGCTGAGACAGACACACACACACGCACGCACACGCACGCACGCACACACACACACACACACACACACACACACACACACACACACACACACACACACACACACACACACACACACACACACACACACACACACATCGGCTATAAATGGGGAGAAAGAATAAAACCAATGGAAAATTATAGAGAGCGAGTGTGGAAAAGAGAACAGACGAAAACGTGGCCATGGCTTGACCATTTCGTTTTGATTATCCACCCCCCTTGCCCTGTCTTCCTCGCCCCTCACCGGTTCTTTTCCTCCTGAGACTTCGACAGGCGCGAGAACAAGGCGAGCTGCGTCTTTTAACAGGAAACCAGGTGTATGTACAGACTTTACACAGGAAATTATCGGAACGTGAAACATTGATAGCTCCAGCTAGGGAACAGCAGCCCGGGTTTTAGACCTCACGCGAGCCGTTCGGCCGGCCGGCCAGGCGACCCCAGGGTGGCGCCGTTTAATTTGCTCCCATAACAACCAAAACAGTTCACGGGTAGAAGAAAGAACCAAACTCCGTCGTCTGATGAATCAGGATGTGGCGGGTGGTGGGTGGTGGGTGGTGGGTAGGGTTATTGTTATTGGTTTTTAAAGCCCAGCCGACTGCATAGATCCATATCAGGGCCATACCAGTTCAAAACATACACAATACTTTAACAAGAAAAAAAAAAGGAACGGTAATTAAATACCGGTATCAATGCATTCGCGTACATACTCTAAGGAGATGTCCCTGGCGCTGACCACTCCGTCCAATTTATCGCACAGGGGATTTTTTTTAAAAAAAACATACCTGAATATGAAATTAAACATAACTTATGGACTCTAAAACATATATGAAAACGAGCCTAAATTACCTAAAACTGCTTCCGCATATGTCATATCCCTGGAGCCAAAAATGCACTTAATACATGTAGGCCTACCCAGTTATCAGTAAGGTTAAAAAAAAATGCACTGGTTGTCCATGACTCACGAAAAGGGAAAGTGCTCTGTTGTTGCTGAAACCAGAACAGATGTTTTCAGTAAATGTGTATAGATCAGCCAGTTTCAGGGGCCATCATAGAGATGTTAGACTAAACATCATCATCATCATCATCATCATCAGGCGCCCTGCCACATGGCGTTGGCGATCATGGACTTCCATCTGTCTCTATCTCTTGTTGCCCCAAGCATCTCCTCCATCCTCCTCGTCTTCAGCCACTCCGCAAGTCCGTCTATGCACTTTCTCACTGGGTCTACCTGGTGCTCTCTTTCCCTCCAGCTTTCCCGTTGTGACCAGGTGCTCCAAATCCCCCTTCCTCATAAAATGGCCTATACATGTTGCCTGTCTTTTTCCTAATCTTCCTAAACAGACATCAAGATCAAACCCTCAGGTCAGACTCATCTCAAAATATTGTACACTTGTTCTTCAGACGCACCATCCCACTATAATCAAAAGTCGTGACCAAAAATAATAATAATTATGGACCATTTGTTGAGCCTGTCCATCCTCACAAGGAGGTGAGACAGCGCTTCAACTAATAGACGCAGTTCAGCCACAAGATGTGTACACATCATCAACATAAGCTATGGGCGATATGTACACTGTCCTACGTGCAAGAACACATCTACCGCTACATACCTCATGATCTGGTAACGACATCTCATCCCATCACTACACCGTTGTGAAGTGAATCAGAACTTGCATAAAATCAAACACGCCCTAACTAACACACAGACACCACTCACAACCACTCAAATATTGTATACTGTCCAGACCATCACCACATAAGCATGACGCATAATTATGTCCTGTCTAACCGTATAATTATAACACTTCAACAACAGCTTGAGTTCCAGATGTATATCAGCTCACAAGATGCTCTTGGCGCGCAAGATGCCTTGGGTCGCGTTATGGGCCTCAGTACTCAGTTGGTTGAGCGTCGGATTCACACCTAATGGTTATGGGTTCGAATCCGGAGTGTGCTATATTAAACTGGCCTTCTCACTGTCCATCTTAACATCATTTTTTCTGGTGGTGTCAGTATAGGATTAGATAAGCCCCCACCCACCCACCCCACTTCCCTGGATGGTTATCCCCGTCGGCTATATCACCTGAGGTGGTGTCGACGTAAAAACCAACCAAATCAATCAGTCAATTGTGACTCCCACCACGAAATCAGTCCTAACTAGCATTTTGGGCATTTTGAGATATCGTATCACTGGAAAGTGTACATTTGCTGATTATTTTGGTACTTGAATAAAGCTTGTACTCAAAAAATGTAGAAGTTATGTATGTTTAAAGTCATTAAGTTGTATGACGGCCATTTTGAGAAAACGGCCTCTAAAGTTTTGTGTGTGCTCTCCTACACATTTTCATTAAATTTCTTTATTTGGTGGCTTTGACCCAGTTTGTTTCTACTTTTCGCTGTCATTATCTGAAAGGTGCACCAAAAAGCTTTCCATCAGTATATTACATGTGCGGGTACTGTACAGGTTACGGTTCATAATAACAGACAAAAATTGGTAGGAAATTGCGTTCTTTCTGCTGCGATCGGTGGATTAAAATACCGATTTAAATTGATTGATAATATTTTTTCCAGAAAAAAATTTCTGTGGGGGATAGATTATAATCTACACAAATCAATTTTGAGAAAAAGTCAAAACACCCCAGATAGACCCTCAGTCACCTTTTCAGCTCCTAGTGCTGTTCGACTGACTGCGAGTTAAGACTGATTTCATGATGGGAGGTCACAATTAATCTTGGCGTGGCACCATTTCGTGCCTGCTGATTGAATTAGGGGCTGTTTTAAAGCAGAAAATATCAAGGGAAAAACACACTAAAAAAAAACAGCCATACAACTCTAAACGGCTCCACGTGACAAAAACCTTTATGCGCTCAAAACTAAACACGTCGAATGTACACACATAAAACAACATGGTCTCCTGTAGTACAAAGTGACCGTTTGGCCGTCTCATGACAAGTCTCCTTTTTTGAGGGCTACTATGTGGCTTTAAAGTTAACATTCAGTCCTGAGGAATGTTCTGAGCTGAGTGTTTTTGTACTTTGTATCTGCTTCTATGCTAGCTGAATGGGTAGCGCAAACTGTGTTAGATTTGAGAAGTTCTATACAACATGGGAGATAATTCTCAAAGAGTTATGTCCTTTGATTAATATTATAAAACTTCTCCCTGCTTCCCTCTTATTTCTTTGATATTCAGTCCTGAGCAAAATCTAATGTTTACCAGTAGCCTGTCTACAAAGGATTTCAGATCTGTTTGTACTCTTTCCTTCAGTTTCCTTTAGTTTGAATATTTGTTCTTGTTTTCCTCTGCTATTCATTTGTGCAATGAGAGAGAGAACGCGGGAGAGAGAGAGAGTGAGAGAGAGAGAGAGGGGGGGCACAGGAGCGTGCTTAAAGGTATATTCACACATCTAGGTCTGAGGCAGATGGAGATCTCCAAACGAACTCACTCAAAGCCAGAAGAGTGAAAAGAACGAACCTGACAGATTTACCAGCAACACAGGAGACTTAGTGAGGACGTCAGATCCATAATGTCCACACACAAAAAGTAAGTCACACCTGTGCCCACCCGGAGAAAGACAGATACCCTGTCTACACAGGCACACCAAGTTGAGACTTTCCGCCAGCAGTGAATTCAGTACTGTCTGATGGCTGAGAAACCTAGAGACACACCAAGAGACATACAACACACAAATGTTAACAGTTGCCGCCCCTGACTGATTCTCCATCAATATAGGCCAGACTATAGTTCTACAGGCCAGACTATAGTTCTACAGGCCAGACTATAGTTCTACAGGCCAGACTATAGTTCTACAGGCCAGACCATAGTTCTACAGGCCAGATTGTAGTTCTACAGGCCAGACTATAGTTCTACAGGCCAGACTATAGTTCTACAGGCCAGACTGTAGTTCTACAGGCCTGACTATAGTTCTACAGGCCTGACTATAGTTCTACAGGCCAGACTATAGTTCTACAGGCCACACTATAGTTCTATAGGCCAGACTATAGTTCTACAGGCCAGACTATAGTTCTACAGGCCAGACTATAGTTCTACAGGCCAGATGTAGTTCTACAGGCCAGACTATAGTTCTACAGGCCAGACTATAGTTCTACAGGCCAGACCGTAGTTCTACAGGCCAGACTATAGTTCTACAGGCCAGACTATAGTTCTATAGGCCACACTATAGTTCTACAGGCCAGACTATAGTTCTACAGGCCAGATTGTAGTTCTACAGGCCAGACTATAGTTCTACAGGCCAGACTGTAGTTCTACAGGCCTGACTATAGTTCTACAGGCCTGACTATAGTTCTACAGGCCAGACTATAGTTCTACAGGCCAGACTATAGTTCTACAGGCCAGACTATAGTTCTACAGGCCAGACAATAGTTCTACAGGCCAGACTATAGTTCTACAGGCCAGACCATAGTTCTACAGGCCAGACTATAGTTCTACAGGCCAGACTATAGTTCTACAGGCCAGACTATATTTCTACAGGCCAGACTATAGTTCTACAGGTCAGACTATAGTTCTACAGGCCAGACTATAGTTCTACAGGCCAGACTATAGTTCTACAGGCCAGACTATAGTTCTACAGGCCAGACTATAGTTCTACAGGCCAGACTATAGTTCTACAGGCCAGATTATAGTTCTACAGGCCAGACTATAGTTCTACAGGCCAGACTATAGTTCTACAGGCCAGACTATAGTTCTACAAGCCAGACTATAGTTCTACAGGCCAGACTATAGTTCTACAGGCCAGACTATAGTTCTACAGGCCAGACTATAGTTCTATAGGCCAGACTATAGTTCTACAGGCCAGACTATAGCTCTACAGGCCAGACTATAGTTCTACAGGCCAGACTATAGTTCTACAGGCCAGACTATACTTCTATAGGCCAGACTATAGTTCTACAGGCCAGACTATAGTTCTACAGGCCAGACTATAACTCTACAGGCCAGACTATAGTTCTATAGGCCAGGCTATAGTTCTACAGGCCAGACTATAGTTCTATAGGCCAGACTATAGTTCTACAGGCCAGACTATAGTTCTACAGGCCAGACTATAGCTCTACAGGCCAGACTATAGCTCTACAGGCCAGACCATAGTTCTACAGGCCAGACTATAGTTCTATAGGCCAGACTATAGTTCTACAGGCCAGACTACATTTCTATAGGCCAGACTATAGTTCTACAGGCCAGACTATAGTTCTATAGGCCAGACTGTAGTTCTACAGGCCAGACTATAGTTCTACAGGCCAGACTATAGTTCTATAGGCCAGAATATAGTTCTACAGGCCAGACTATAGTTCTACAGGCCAGACTATAGTTCTACAGGCCAGACTATAGCTCTACAGGCCAGACTATATTTCTACAGGCCAGACTATAGTTCTACAGACCAGACTGTAGTTATACAGGCCAGACTATAGCTCTACAGGCCAGACTATAGTTATACAGGCCAGACTATAGTTCTACAGGCCAGATTATAGTTCTATAGGCCAGACTATAGTTCTACAGGCCAGACTATAGTTTCTACAGGCCAGACTATAGTTCTACATGCTAGACTATAGTTCTACAGGCCAGATCATAGTTCTACAGGCTAGACTATAGTTCTACAGGCCAGACCATAGTTCTATAGGCCAGACTATAGTTATACAGGCCAGACTATAGTTCTACAAGCTAGACTATAGTTCTACTTCAATGGGAAATCATAGCCACAAACAGGTCTGAATGGAGGCAAGCTATTCGCAAGGGAACAGTCGATTATGAAAATGAAAGACAGAGCAGCCAAGTGGAAAAGCGTGCAGCAATAAAGGCCAGTACCAACTCAGCAGAGCGGTTCCATTGAGTGTCCAGTATGCGGCCGCCTGTGTGCATCAGCCTTTGGCCTGAGATCCCGCATGAGGGTACACAAATATAGTGCTATGTTGGACTCTATCGACCACGATAGTCGACCATACATAGCTCTAGCCTGAAGAGTTGGAAGAGGACAAAATTGATGCCAATCAGTAAAACAGTCACAGACTGAAAACAGAGGTGGACTGGTCACACATTCAGACCAGAACAGCATTGGCCGCCATGCTCCGTGTTGAAAGTCCACAGCAAAGAAAAAGGACTGGTAATGACACCACAAAGAACACCGCATGCAGAACACTAGTCCACTGGTCTCCTGGCTCACTGGTTAAATGGATGCTGTTCTCTGGGAACCAGCTAACTGCTCTTCTGCATTCAGTGTTTTCAGCCGTTTCATCTCCAGGCTTCATGTTCTTTGTCGTGCAGTGTATTCCTGTTTGCAATGGCATCTGGGGAAACACACACACACATGCATACACACGCGCACACACACACACACACACACACACATACCACACACACACAGACACACACACACACACCACACCACAAAACACACACACACACACACACACACACACACACACACACACACACACAACACACACACACACACCACACACCACCACACACACACACACACACACACCACACACACACATACACCACACACACACACACACACACACCACACACCACACCACACACACACACACACACACACACACACAACGCACACCACACACACACACACACAACTACACACACACACACACACCACACACACACACAAACACACACATACCACACACACATACACACACACATACCCACACACACACACACACCCACACACACCACACACCCACACACACCCACACACACACACACACACAACACACACACACACACACAACACACACACAACCACACAACACACACACACACACACACACACACACACACACACACACACACACACACACACACACACACACAGGGATTAAACAGACAATCCAAACCCGATCTGAAAGTAAACTGTAACTCAGACAGATATCGTTTATGTATTCCTTCGTTTTCTCATTCGATCATTTACGTGTAAATTCAATTATAAAGTTTGTAAAAAAGGGGAGTCCAGACCGCTGGTTTATTTGACACAAAGAAAGAGACTTTAGACAAACGACAGTAATATTCCCACTGAAACAAGATCATCACAACGTGGAAACCATGAACGGTGTCGGAACTAGGAACACATCAAGGAATCATATCAGCGGAGAAATCCTTTGGCGCTTCACTTTCTCTCTCGGGGAGCGAGGAGGGGAGGGATTGACAGGGGTGGGGTGGGGGTGGGGGTGGGGTTTGCTGCTGATCTTAGAAGAAGAGGAGTACGTTACATTCGGCCTGTTGAGATACACAGTGAAGGTTTCAGAGTACTACTATCCCCACCCTCTGTCTGCCAACTGCAAACCCAAAATTTCGCCTGATCGATCTTGGCGGACGGGGCGATTGAAATCAGTTTCATTTCCGAGGCCATATCTGCTGAGCAGCGGCGGAAATTACCGATCATTAAAATGCAAGTGCATGTAATTAAAAGTGTATTGGCGACGTCACAGGGAGACGTGATCCGTTGTTTATCCGGCTCGCTTGTCACGGGGACTTGAAACGGTCTTGATTAGAGTGCTGAGCCGAGTGATTTTGTCTCTGTGTGGGTTGTCTTGCTGGGTAGCCTTCTGTGGGTTCGTCCCCCGCGGGGATGCCGCGGCCTCTTTCGGTATAAATAGTATCCCCGCCTTCCGGAAATTCTGTGCTAGAAATTTCCTCTTTTCTGTCACTCTCTTTGTTTCTGCCTTATTCTTTTTTTGCTTTCTGTCATTTCTTTTATCATTTTCTGCCTTGCTGGTCCATTCACCTGTATGTTTGATAAATTCTTAAGTATTTTTTCTTAGGATCAATTGGGTACATGTGTTAAGTGCGTTTTGGGCTGTAGGGAGGTGAGATGTGCTAAAGCAATTCTAGATAATTTAGGCCCTTTTTTATGTATGTTTTGGTGTCCTTATGTATGCTTAAATTTCTGTCCGGGTGGGTTTTTTAAGTCCCCTGTGCGATAAATTGGAGCAAGTGGTGAACGCTGGGGACATCTCTTGTGCGTGAATGCATTGATATGTGTACTTAATTATCTTTTTTTTTCCTGTTGAAGTTATGTATGTTTTGAAGTGGTCATAGCCCTGATATGGGTCTATGCAGTCGGCTGGGTTTTAAACAAAAATACCAATAAAAAAATAAATTATAAAAGAATGCACTTTATACATGTACCCAATTGTCAATCCTAAGAGAAAGTATGCAAGACTTTACTGAACACATACAGGTGAATGGACCAGCAAGGCAGAACATAATAGTGTCATGGGAAGACTTTTTGGTGTGTTGTTCTAGAATTTGGGGGATGTTTATGCAGAATTACCTTTCTATATAGAAATCACACACAACAACGAGGAAGGAGAGAGACGAGCAGAAACGCACTAAGCACACTAGCAATAACCTTCAAAAGCAGTCCACACGTAGCATTATAAGTCAATATAGTTTCTTTAATTAAACATATTCAACCGAAATCATAATCAGTCATCATCATTCCTACTTGCCAAAGTCCTTTTTCTTTTTTATGTCGAGCTTGCTCGGCTATCCATGACACGTTTCTTCCATCCTTCTCTGTCAGACATTGCAGTAGGTAGTTCATCATACTGACAGCCCGTATCATCGATCATTTGGTCGATGAAGGTCTTCTTTGGACGTCCTGGTCTTTGTTTGCCGTGACTGGGTCTCCATAGATAGAACATCCCCCACTAGTTCTTCTTTGCTACACCAGCAGTGTCCCGCGAAGCGCAGTCTTTGTTGACGTATTGATTTACTGATTGGTGGGATCTTACCATAAAAACTCTTTGTTCGTTGGATGTTCTCTCCATGATTTGTTCAGGGCTGCACGCAGCATTCGTGTGTATGCTCCATCAATCTTTTTCTCCAGTGTCCTTGTTAGGGTCCAAGTCCTAAACAATCCTATCTCTTGCCTATCAGCCCTGAAACTCTACGCTGGAATAAGCATTATTAATGTACCTTCACTGCATGTTTCTGGCAAAGGCTCAGCACCCCTGCCAAGCTGAGTGGCCTGTCTCTTAGTAGGACCTTCTACTCTCTGACTGTTCTCTCTCTCTCTCTGTGTCCCTCTCTCTCTCTCTCTCTCCCTGTCTCTCTTTGTCTCTGTCTGTCTCTCTCTCTCTCTCTCTCTCTCTCCCTCTCTCCCTCTCTCTCCCTGTCTTTGTCTCTGTCTCTCTCTCTCTCCCTGTCTCTCTTTGTCTCTGTCTCTCTGTCTCTTTCTCTCTCTCTCTCTCCCTGTCTCTCCCTCTCTCTCTCTGTCTCTCTTTGTCTCTGTCTCTCTCTCTGTCTCTGTCTCTCTGTCTCTCTCTCTCTCTCCCTGTCTCTCCCCCATTATTATGATGATAGTGTTGTTGTTGTTGTTGATGGTGTGGCCATATAAAGAGGAAGGTATTGTTTATTATAATGATAGTGTTGTTGTTGTTGTGGCCATATAAAGAGGAAGGTATTGTTATTATAATGATAGTGTTGTTGTTGTTGTGGCCATATAAAGAGGAAGGTATTGTTATTATAATGATAATGTTGTTGTTGTTGGTGTTGATGTTGTGACCATATAAAGAGGAAAGGTATTATTATAATGATAGTGTTGTTGTTGTTGTTGTTGATGTTGATGGTGTGGCCATATAAAGAGGAAGGATATTGTTATTATAATGATAGTGTTGTTATTGTTGATGTGGCCATGGATGAATGAAGGTTTGATGGATGTGGCCATATAAGAGGAAGTATTGTTATTATAATGATAGTGTTGTTATTGTTGATGTGGCCAGTGATAAGGAGGATTGTGCATATGGGGTTATTGTTGTAATGATAGTGTATGTTGATGTGGCCATAAGAGGAAGTATGATGATATGAGTGTTGTTATTGTTGATGTGGCCAGGTGAAGAGGAAGGATCTGGATGCATATCGACGCGGCCTATGCTGGCTCCGCCTTCATTTGTCCTGAATACCGCAAGTACATGTCGGGCGTGGAGTTCGCCCAGTCGTTCGCCTTCAACCCTTCCAAGTGGCTGATGGTGCATTTTGACTGCTCCGGCATGTGGTGAGTTCTTCGGTTCGGTTCAGTTCAATTCAATTCAATTCAATTCAATTCAATTCAATTCAAATTTCTCTTGATTATAGTCCAGCTGACTACAGAGATCATCTCACAGGTGAAAAAAAAAAAAAAAAAAGACTCTCGAGAATTTTAATTTCAAGAGCCTTTTTGTTTGTTTGTTTGTTTGTTTGTTTAATGTTTGTTTGTTTGTTTGTTTAATGTTTGTTTGTTTGTTTGTTTAATGTTTGTTTGTTTGTTTAATGTTTGTTTAATGTTTCTTTGTTTGTTTGTTTTAATGTGTGTTTGTTTAATGTTTGTTTGTTTGTTTGTTTAACCCTTTGACTCCCGCACCCTGTCCGTCAGCATCCTGCATTGTCAACCATGCTAGCGAATCAAAAATTTAACCCTTTGACTCCCGCACCCTGTCCGTCAGCATCCTGCATTGTCAACCATGCTAGCGAATCAAAAATTTAACCCTTTGACTCCCGCACCCTGTCCGTCAGCATCCTGCATTGTCAACCATGCTAGCGAATCAAAAATTTAACCCTTTGACTCCCGCACCCTGTCCGTCAGCATCCTGCATTGTCAACCATGCTAGCGAATCAAAAATTTAACCCTTTGACTCCCGCACCCTGTCCGTCAGCATCCTGCATTGTCAACCATGCTAGCGAATCAAAAACTTAACCCTTTGACTCCCGCACCCTGTCCGTCAGCATCCTGCATTGTCAACCATGCTAGCGAATCAAAAACTTAACCCTTTGACTCCCGCACCCTGTCCGTCAGCATCCTGCATTGTCAACCATGCTAGCGAATCAAAAACTTAACCCTTTGACTCCCGCACCCTGTCCGTCAGCATCCTGCATTGTCAACCATGCTAGCGAATCAAAAACTTAACCCTTTGACTCCCGCACCCTGTCCGTCAGCATCCTGCATTGTCAACCATGCTAGCGAATCAAAAACTTAACCCTTTGACTCCGCACCCTGTCCGTCAGCATCCTGCATTGTCAACCATGCTAGCGAATCAAAAACTTAACCCTTTGACTCTCGCACCCTATCCAGCAGCTTCCTGCAGGAAGCTGGTGGATAGGGTGAGGGAGTCAAAGAGTTAAGTTTTTGCAGTTGGTAGAAAAGGTGCAGGAGTCAAAGGGTTAAGCTTTGCCAATATTTTTGGCGGGCTTGTACACACAATGTTTTCAGTCATACTGCGGAGGCGATATGATGCTGCGCAGTCTCTAGTGGCCATGTATGCCGGTTGTTTTTCTTGTTTGTGTAAGCTACCAGATACTGAGTTACAGGATCCTACCAGTCGCTGTGGTGTAGTGGTCAACGCAACGGACTACCGACTGAAAGGTTATGGGTTCGAATCCCCATCAGTCCCTTCAAAAATATATCATTGTGGGATTTTTCGGCTTTAACCGGCTGCTACCCAGAGTTGGGCATGCTATGGGCTCATTGGGAAGACTGGGACCACACAGTCGAGTCTCATCCACTTCACGGATGCGTCACTGAGGGTGTTGCTCAAGTCTTCTGACCAGCACCGCAGGTGTCTGTATCTCTCGGGCCTGGTTGACACCAGGATATATTATGACAGTAAGCGTAGCGTACAGCCCTTTCACGCAGTCTCAATCCTAGATGGAACTCCATAGCATCATGATTATCGTCCTCATCGACATGATCATCATTGCATTAAAAATAAACTGTTCCAGCTGCTGTGGCCATTAAGGTGGCTTAGAAAATAATGGACAAAAAAATTAGGTGAGCACAAAGGTAACCTCCCTGAGTGCGATGATCCTAATAAAAAAAAAGTTACTGGATCTTTAACGTGCATATTTACTGTTCTGTGTATGCATATACACGAAGGAACTTTTGGCACCAACAGGTCTCCACATATGTTG
>JAPXFY010000035.1:6801058-6803558 GCA_030674185.1 Monoplex corrugatus
TATGTGCCCTGACATGAAAACAAAGTCATTCAGTTTACTTTAGTTATGTCCCCTGAGCGTGATAACAAAGTCATTCAGTTTAGTTTAGTTATGTCCCCTGACATGAAAACAAAGTCATTCAGTTTAGTTTAGTTATGTCCCCTGAGCGTGATAACAAAGTCATTCAGTTTAGTTTAGTTATGTCCCCTGACATGAAAACAAAGTCATTCAGTTTAGTTTAGTTATGTCCCCTGAGTGTGAAAACACAGTCATTCAGTTTACTTTAGTTATGTCCCCTGAGTGTGAAAACACAGTCATTCAGTTTAGTTTAGTTATGTCCCCTGAGCGTGATAACAAAGTCATTCAGTTTAGTTTAGTTATGTCCCATGACATGAAAACAAAGTCATTCAGTTTAGTTTAGTTATGTCCCCTGCGTGAAAACAAAGTCATTCAGTTTAGTTTAGTTATGTCCCCTGACATGAAAACAAAGTCATTCAGTTTAGTTTAATTATGTCCCCTGAGCGTGAAAACAAAGTCATTCAGTTTAGTTTAGTTATGTCCCCTGAGTGTGAAAACAAAGTCATTCAGTTTAGTTTAGTTATGTCCCCTGAGTGTGAAAACACAGTCATTCAGTTTAGTTGAGTTATGTCCCCTGAGTGTGAAAACACAGTCATTCAGTTTAGTTTAGTTATGTCCCCTGAACGTGAAAACACAGTCATTCAGTTTAGTTTAGTTATGTCCCCTGAGTGTGAAAACAAAGTCATTCAGTTTAGTTTAGTTATGTCCCCTGAACGTGAAAACACAGTCATTCAGTTTAGTTTAGTTATGTCCCCTGAGTGTGAAAACAAAGTCATTCAGTTTAGTTTAGTTATGTCCCCTGAACGTGAAAACAAAGTCATTCAGTTTAGTTTAGTTATGTCCCCTGAGTGTGAAAACACAGTCATTCAGTTTAGTTGAGTTATGTCCCCTGAGCGTGAAAACACAGTCATTCAGTTTAGTTGAGTTATGTCCCCTGAACATGAAAACAAAGTCATTCAGTTTAGTTTAGTTACGGCCCCTGAACATGAAAACAAAGTCATTCAGTTTAGTCTAATTATGTCCCCTGAGCGTGAAAACAAAGTCATTCAGCTTAGTTTAGTTATGGCCCCTGAACATGAAAACAAAGTCATTCAGCTTAGTTGAGTTATGTCCCCTGAACATGAAAACAAAGTCATTCAGTTTAGTTTAGTTATGTCCCCTGAGCGTGAAAACACAGTCATTCAGTTTAGTTGAGTTATGTCCCCTGAACATGAAAACAAAGTCATTCAGTTTAGTTTAGTTACGGCCCCTGAACATGAAAACAAAGTCATTCAGTTTAGTTTAGTTATGTCCCCTGAACATGAAAACAAAGTCATTCAGTTTAGTTGAGTTATGTCCCCTGAACGTGAAAACAAAAATCGGTCGGCTTAGTTACATTAAATCAAGGTCCCTGAACACGAAAACGCAATCAGACGGCTTGATTAGTTATGGCCCCCTGAGCATGGAAACAACATCAGTGGGCTTAATTAGTTATGGCCCCTGAGGATGAAAAAATCAGTCAGCATAATTACTTATGGCCCCTGAGCTTGAAAACAAAACCAGAAATGTGGCATTGTGTTTGTGCGAGGCATTTAAGACTGTATCCTTTGCTGTGTCATAAAAAAAAAGAATAAAGTTTGTATGTAGTCTTGTGAACTGAAGTGATGATAGTCATGGTCGTATTAGTATGTGTGTTACTCCTTCTTAGGAGCAAAGAGCATGAAGAACACACACACACACACACACAAACAAACACATACACACACACACACACACACCACACACACACACACACACAACACACACACACATCACACACACACACATACACACACACACACATCACACACACACACTGTGCACACACACACATACAACTGTGTGCGCGCGCGAACACACACACACACACACACAACATACACACACAAACTGTGTGCACTCACACACACACACACAAACACACACACGCACACACAAACACACACACACATACAAACAAACAAACATACACACACACACACAGAGTACACACACACACACACACACCACACACACACACACACACACACACACACATACACACACACACACAACTCCGCACGCACACACACACACACACACACACACACACACACACACACACACACACACACACACACACACACACACACAATACACACACACACACGGCCTACAGACATGTCGTGTGGTGAGTTGGGTTTTTTTTAAACTGTTACTGAAACGCTGTCCCATGACACCGAGATCGTCAGGGACTCCAACGTTCTCAGACCACCGTCGTGAGGACGGTACCTCTCCTTCTCCTAACCCTCGACGCTTTGTCTTCTCCAACTCCATGCACAGTTAACCCTTTGACTCCCGCACCCTGTCCACCAGCATGCTGCATCCTCATACTAGCAAAGCAAAAACTTAAACCCTTTGACTCCCGCACCCTGTCCACCAGCAT
>JAPXFY010000035.1:6808558-6811058 GCA_030674185.1 Monoplex corrugatus
TGAGAGAGCATTTCTAGAATTTCACAACTCACACACCAACGCCCATGTTCATGAACAAAAAAAAGCATTCAGTTGTCTAACCTGACACCGATACAATATTAACATAACGACGTCTGAAGCACCTCATCTCATACGAACACTAAGCGCTTCACAAAAGTGCGAGAGACGAAGGCAGACGGACGTAAAGCAGGTACATGTCAACCCCTATCACTGTCATAAAAACAAATGAGAGATGACAGATAAAAAAAACCATAATTATTGTGATTATTGCTTCAAAAATAGTACGGTACGTGAAACGAGAGAAAATTCGTACATGAAAGACAAGAGTCTACGCTACGCCCTCAAACAAGCATGTGTGTCTAGATCAGAAGTATCCACAATTATGGGCAGAGGACGAAAAGCATGAAACGCAAGAAATATGAAATACAAGAACTATCAGCTGCCTTGTTGGTTCTCAGATACACGACACACAACAAAGAGTTTCATGGTAATAGACATAAACTGTACACAAACCCCTGCAGAGCCGAAAACGTGAAAAATAAGAAATGTCAGAGACCTTATTATTTCAGTCCTGGTGTTAAGCGCAAGAAAGCGTTTATGTCAGTTGGACGCAATTATATAGACGTTCGCGCATCATCCTTTTGGAGACGAAGACAGGAAATTGTAAGAAATGCCAGAAACCTTCTCGGTTCCTGCGTGAACACAAGAAAGAATTTTATGACCGTGCAGTAATTGTCTCCTCACACACCCGTGAAAGACAGGAAGGGGCAGGGGAAGACAGTTAATGGCTACGGAAATATCTTGGTACTTCTGCTCCTTCTGTAATTGTTCCGTTGAAGTATTGGATCGTATTTCGTTAGGTCGTGTTTGGTGGTGGTGGTAGTGGTGGTGGTAGTGGTGGTGGTGCTGCTGTTGTTGTGTTGTTGCTGCTATGTGTGTGTGTGTGTGTGTGTGTGGAAATGGGCGACATCATTGCTGTTCTCGAGACCCAAGGAGTGTTCTCCTTGTCAGACCTACTGCCTTCATGGGATACTTGCTTGAGGCACTCCAGCCTCCCGCTGTCCTCCCCGAATAATTGCCACCGCATGTATTCCGTTACGGGATCCAATGTGCCAGATCTTGTTCCTCCTTGTTGCAGTTGTTGTTGTTGTTGTTGTTGTTGCTGCTGTCGTCATGTTGTTGTAGTCGTTGTTGTTGTTATGGTGTGTGATTTTTCCCCGTTAAATTGGAGCCGTTCATTTTTGTAAAGATTTGTCACCACAGCGCAGGACCGATCATCTGTTTTCCTTGTATGTGGGTTGGAATTCGCTTATCTGTTCAAATTGGTTTTCAACAGAATTTAGCGCAAGTTTTCTTTATTGCCATGGGTTTTAGAGTGTTGTTTACCTATTCAGAACAGAATTTAGCACCAAGTTCTTTATTACCGTGGATTGTTCGGGTTTTGCTTATCTGTTCAGATAGGTTTTCAACAGAATTTAGCGCGAGTTCCTGTATGACCGTGGCTTGTTAGGGTCAGGTGACAGGACTGGGGGAGGGGCAGGAAGTGAAGTGTCTGATCATTGCCGCCTGTAGGTAGGAGGGTGGGGGTTAAATATGGAACGTGTCACTTTCCAGCGAGAAGGTATTCGTAGAAATGGCCATGAACGAAGAGATAACATGTTGTATCTAGTTGCAAAGCCAGAACAAAATTGAGGCAGCCAAGATGTGGTTTCTAAGAAGAATGTTGAGAGTTCCATGGACAGCAAAGAAAACAAACGAGACAGTCTGATGGAGGCAGACACAAGTAGATCACTCATAAGGAAGATTAGGAAAAGACAGGCAACATTTATAGGCCATTTTATTAGGAAGGGGGATTTGGAGCGCCTGGTCACAACGGGAAGTGGAGAGCACCAGGTAGACCCAGGGAGAGAATGCTGGACGGACTTGCAGAGTGGCTGGGGACAAGGAGGGTGGGGGAGATGCTAGGGGCAACTAGAGATAGAGACAGATGGAAGTCCATGATCGCTAACGCCATGCGGCAGGGCACCTGATGATGATGATGATGATCCAGTTGCCTTGTCTTCTCACAACATAAAAGACACGTATTCCACTTTTTTTCCTCTCAAAACGATGGCCATCTGCTGCCACTACGCATTAACCCTTGACTCCGCCCCCTGTCCACCAGCACCTCATTGTCAACCACACTACAAAGTATAACTTACCTTTGACTCCCGCACCCTGTCCACCACACCCTGCATTTGTCACCATACTAGCAAGTAAACTTAACCCTTTGACTCCCGCACCGTCACCAGCACCCTGCATTTAACCATGCTAGCAAGTATAAACTTAACCCTTTGACTCCCGCACCCTGTCCACCAGCACTCTGCATTTGTCAACCATGCTAGCTGAGCAAAAATTTAACCCTTTGATTCCCTCCACCCTATCCACCAGCTTCCTGCAAGAAGCTGGTGGATAGGGTGGGGAATCAAAGGGTTAAGTTTTGGTAGTTGGTGAATAGGGT
>JAPXFY010000035.1:6816058-6826058 GCA_030674185.1 Monoplex corrugatus
AGAGAGAGAACGAGAGACAGACACAGAGAGAGAGAACGAGAGACAGACAGAAAGACACAGAGAGAGAACGAGAGACAGACACAGAGAGAGAACGAGAGACAGACACAGAGAGAGAACGAGAGACAGACACAGAGAGAGAACGAGGGACAGACAGAAAGACACAGAGAGAGAACGAGAGACAGACACAGAGAGAGAACGAGAGACAGACACAGAGAGAGAACGAGAGACAGACACAGAGAGAGAACGAGAGACAGTCAGACACAGAGAGAGAACGAGAGACAGACACACAGAGAGAACGAGAGACAGACACAGACAGAGAGACAGACACAGAGAGAGAACGAGAGACAGACAGAGAGAGAGACAGACACAGAGACAGAAAGACACAGAGAGAGAACGAGAGACAGACAGACACAGAGAGAGAACGAGAGACAGACACAGAGAGAGAACGAGAGACAGACACAGAGAGAGAACGAGAGACAGACAGACACAGAGAGAGAACGAGAGACAGACAGACACAGAGAGAGAACGAGAGACAGACACAGAGAGAGAACGAGAGACAGACACACAGAGAGAGAACGAGAGACAGACAGACACAGAGAGAGAACGAGAGACAGACACAGAGAGAGAACGAGAGATAGACACAGAGAGAGAACGAGAGACAGACACAGAGAGAGAACGAGAGACAGACAGACAGACACAGAGAGAGAGCGAGAGACAGACAGACAGACACAGAGAGAGAACGAGAGACAGACAGACACACAGAGAGAGAACGAGAGACAGACACACAGAGAGAACGAGAGACAGACACACACACAGAGAGAACGAGAGACAGACACACAGACAGACAGACACACAGACAGACAGACACAGAGAGAGAGCGCAGTGATTTTATTTAGTCTTTACAAAATGGTGAATAAAAAGATTATAAGACAATGAATATGAAAATGACGTCGAATAACATTAGGCACAAACATAAGTTGTTTTTAACATGCTGTCTGAACTGGATGTCTTGATTACATGGTATGTACATTTTATTGAAGGGGGGTGGGGTGACATACACTGAAAGAGAAAGAGATAGGTAGACAGAGAGAGAGAGACCAGTGATTTTATTTAATCTTTTACTAAACGGTGAATGAAAAGATTATTACACAGTGAACGTGCAGATGATGACGAATAACATTAAGCATCAACATAAGTTGTATTTTAACACGCTGTCAGAACTGGATGTCTGCAGCTCAGTTTTTCTCAGTCAAAGCATTTTGAATACAGACAGATTCAGAGGCTTCAGATTCCAGTATTCTACACGATCATTGATTTTTAACACAAGCCAAGCAATTCAGGCAAATTAGTTCAAACGGACAAACGAAGCAGCATGACACACATTTCCCATGACATACATTTCCCATGACATACATTGCCCATAACCACATGACACACATTTCCCATGACATACATTTCCCATGACATACATTGCCCATAACCACATGACACACATTTCCCATGACACACATTTCCCATGACATACATTGCCCATAACCACATGACACATTTCCCATGACATACATTGCCCATAACCACATGACACACATTTCCCATGACATACATTGCCCATAACCACATGACACACATTTCCCATGACATACATTGCCCATAACCACATGACACACATTTCCCATGACATACATTTCCCATGACACACATTGCCCATAACCACATGACATATTTCCCATAACCACATGACATTTCCCATAACACATGACATACATTGCCATAACCACATGACATACATTTCCCATAACCACACGACATACGTTTCCCATAACCACATGACATACATTTCCCATAACCACATGACATACATTTCCCATAACCACATGACATACGTTTCCCATAACCACATGACATACATTTCCCATAACCACATGACATACATTTCCCACAACCACATGACATACATTTCCCATAACCACATGACATACATTTCCCATAACCAATCACACATGATCCAAAACAGATGTGACTGCCCGCGTTCAAGCAAGCAGGAACCAGAAAAAACACGAAAGAAGAATACGAACGCGTATTTAATACAACAAGAAACGACAGGCACCAGTTTTCCGCCAACTGGCCTTTGTCAAGCTTAAGATCACAAACAAACAACCAGATACAAAATTTATGAGAAAAAGACTGAAACTTCCCTGCTGCTGTGTCCAATGTGAGAAAAGAAATCCTTTTCTTCCATTGGACGAAGCAGCAGGGAAGTTTTAAGTCTTTTTCTCCTAATTTTTGTGTCTTTTTCTCCTAATTTTTGTCTTTTTCTCCTAATTTTTGTGTCTTTTCTCCTAATTTTTGTATCTGGTGTTTGTTCGTTTGTGATCTTACGTCTACGCTTGACAAAGGGCAGTTGGCCGAAAATTTGCGCCTGTCTTGTCTGGTTGTATTAAGTACGCGTTCGTATTCTTCTTTCGTGTATTTTCTGGTTCCAATCACGCATAGTTTACTTGAGGTCTGTAAGTCAGCACACAGAAATAATCACAGCCCACAAATGGCTGTTGCCAGTGTCATGGATGGTCTGTTTGCAAACGTGGACGAGAACCAAGTCTCGTATGGCTCTGCTTGACCATTAGGCGGGCTAGTTGGCCGAGCCATGGACTCAAGATCTGATATCTTGAGTTAAATCCAGCTCGCAACATTAAAACCTGGCCTGTTGTCTGCCCGTCTTAATGTTTCCGTCGTTCTGGTGGTGTCAGTTTAGCGTTTGATAGGTCCACTGGCCTGTTGGCTGCCCATCTTAATGTTTCCGTTGTTCTGGTGGTGTCAGCTTAGTGTTTGATAGGTCCACTGGCCTGTTGGCTGCCCATCTTAATGTTTCCGTCGTTCTGGTGGTGTCAGCTTAGTGTTTGATAGGTCCACTGGCCTGTTGGCTGCCCATCTTAATGTTTCCGTCGTTCTGGTGGTGTCAGATTAGCGTTTGATAGGTCCACTGGCCTGTTGGCTGCCTATCGTAATGTTTCCGTCGTTCTGGTGGTGTCAGCTTGGCGTTTGATAGGTCCACTGGCCTGTTGGCTGCCTATCGTAATGTTTCCGTCGTTCTGGTGGTGTCAGCTTGGCGTTTGATAGGTCCACTGGCCTGTTGGCTGCCTATCGTAATGTTTCCGTCGTTGTGGTGATGTCAGCTTGGCGTTTGATAGGTCCACTGGCCTGTTGGCTGCCTATCGTAATGTTTCCGTCGTTCTGGTGGTGTCAGCTTGGCGTTTGATAGGGCCCTTCACCCCTGTCTCCTGTCCCCGTTTCAAGACCTTGCTAGCGCATAGGGTTTTGTGCAGGATCAGGAAATCTGTCAGATAATTGCTGGCAGATTTGGGTGTAGCGCATATGGAGATGTCCGAGCGCGGTGAATCCCTCTTGAAATAACTCCAATTACTCCAGATCTGCTTGACCACAGTGCAGCGTTTGATTCCATGTTAGACATTAGAAATTACATTTGTGATTCAGGGCACTGCCCTTAAGTGGTTTGTCCACGTTAGACATTAGAAGCTACATTTGGGATTCAGGGCACTGCCCTTAAGTGATTTGTCCACGTTAGACATTAGAAGCTACATTTGGGATTCAGGGCACTGCCCTTATAATGGTTTTTTTCATTTTTGTCAGTGAGTGCTCACAGCCTGGCATTGTAAGTGGTAGCTGTGTGCTCCTTGCCCTAAACCAGTGTGACTGTCCGTGTTCAAACAAACAGGAACCAGAAAAAAACAAACGAAAAAAGAATCAGAAAGCGTGTCTAATACAACCAGACAAGACAGGCGTAAATTTTCGACCAGCTGGTCATTGTCAAGCATAGACGTAAGGTCACAAACGAACAAACACCAAATAAAAAAACTTAGGAGAAAAAGACTGAAACTTCACTGCTGCTTCGTCCAGTGGGAGAAAAGGACTAAAAAATATATTAAACATTTTTTTTAAAAACTCGTTGTCCTCTGATTTTCAATTTGTCTTGTAGAGAATATACTTGTTTGTGGTGAAACTTTCAGTATATCTGTAGGTACTATTCTTTCTCGAAAAATACCAAAGACCTGCATCAGTGACCCCCGCCCCACCCCACCCCACCCCCCACCTCCCCAGGCCCCAAAATAAAACAGTTTGAAAAGTAAAACAAAATATTTTAAACATACCTTGTTTGTAAAAGATCCTTGGGACTATAAAACACAACGTTTCGAGCCCACGCCTTTGTCAAGTGAAAAATAAAAAATGATTTTTTATTTTTCACTTGACAAAGGGCCTGGGCTCGAAACGTTGTGTTTTCATTTTTTATTTTTCACTTGACAAAGGGCCTGGCTCGAAACGTTGTGTTTTATACTCCCAAGGATCTTTTACAAACAAGGTATTTTTTAATATTTTGTTTTTACCCTCAAGATCTATCAGTCACATTTTGTTTTACCTTCAGTTTGAAAAGTTGTTCGAGTGTGGCTTAGGTGGACTGAGATTCAGCACTTCTTGCTTGGGCATACTGATAGGTCCGCAGAGAGCTGATACTGATTGATCCATTTATATATGCCTTCATCGACTTATTGATTAATTAACCCTTTAACTCCCGCGCCATGTCTACCGGTATCCTGTATTGTCAACCATGCTAGCAAAGCAAAAACTTAAACCTTTGATTGCCTTACCCCAGCTTCCTTCAGGAAGGGTGAAGAAATCAAAGGGTTAAGTTTTTGCTGTCGGTAGATAGGGTGCGGGAGTCAAAGGGTTAATTTATTTTGATTATGTGATTGATTCATGAGGGAAGCACGAGGATAATTATTTTCATATTTTTCCCACAATTGTCATTGTCCAAGTAAACGATGTTGTGTATGCAAGCTTTCTATATTGAATGTAATGTTTGTGTGGTGTGTGGTCAGCACTGGCAGATAGCCCTCAGCAGACGTTTCAGGGCCTTGAAACTGTGGTTCGTCATTCGGTCCTTTGGTGTGGAGGGGCTGCAGAACCACATCCGCAAGGTACAGACTGGCCTGCCTTCTCCCCCTTTCTCTCTATCTCTGTCTGTCTGTCTGCCTGTCTGTCTCTGTCTCCCTCTCTCTCTGTCTCTGTTTCTCTCTCTGTTTCCCTCTCTTTCTCTGTGTCTCTCTCCTTTCTCTGTCTGTCTGTCTTCTCTCCCCCCCCCTCTGTCTCGTCCTCTCTCTCTGTCTCTATCTCTGTCTCTTTCTCTCTGTCTGTCTGTCTCTCTCTCCCTCTGTCTGCTCTCTCTTCCTCTGTCTCTCTGTCTGTCTGTCTCTCTTTCTCTTTCTCTCTCTGTCTCTCTCTGTCTCTGTCTCTCTTTGTCTCTCTCTCTCCCTCTCTCTCTGTCTCTGTCTCTTTCTCCTGTCTGTCTGTCTCTCTCTTCTCTTCTCTGTCTTCTCTCTCTCTGTCTCTGTCTCTGTCTCTCTGTCTCTCTGTCTCTTCTCTCTCTTCTCTGTCTCTCTCTCTCTCTCTCTCTCTCTCTCTCTTCTCTCTGTCTCTGTCTCTTCTCTCTGTCTGTCTTCTCTCTCTCCTCTGTCTCTCTTCTCCTTTCTCTGTCTCTCGTCTGTCTGTCTCTCTCTGTCTCTGTCTCTGCTCTGTCTCTCTCTTCTCTCTCTCTCTCTCTCTCTCTCTCTCTCTCTCTCTCTCTCTCTCCGATATACTATTGCGTGTTGATTCTAAATCAGTGTTACGTAGTTTGAAACAAGAAGAAAATGTAATACGAAATGACATTTTTTTTTTTTTTAGATCAAACATTTAATACATTGTATTTCATCCAGAGATGTTGGTGTAAAGTTTTGCCGGGTTCCATCACATTGTGGACTTCACTGGAACGAAGTTTTCGACAGATCAGCTAAAGACGGTGCCTCAAATAAAGCAAATACCGCAACATATACAACAATATAAGATTATCAGTTTATGAACTTGGTTCTATGTTAGAACCATCAGTTTACGCTAATTTCTCAAATACCCAAAGCCTGATACCTCACTGCTCCAGGCAGATAGCGTCCTTGATATCTCGTACAAACTTAGGCTTAACTATTGAAAAACAAAATATGCACAAAATGTATGTATTTGTTTTAAAGCGTTATCAGTCCACCATATGTTCTCTGAATGTCCTACGACATACAGAAATGTGACCCGGTTTAACAAAATGAGTCCTATAAGGTGAAAACAACAGATTTTAGGATATTATGATTTTTCAAAATGTCCAGATTATTAACTTTCTTTTCAAATGAAATTTATTATTCTACTCCTAAAAATAAGGAAGTTATGGATGTTTGAAGTGTGTAACATAACAAACAGCCATTTTGAGAAAATCAAGTTTTAAAATTTTCACCACTTCAGTGAAGTTTTATCTTAGCAAAAGGTATGTCTACTTCACCAATCTTTACCAAATTTTGTACCATGATAAAACACATCATGCCACAATAGCACACAAACATTGGTGTGAAAATCTACTGTAATTGTCTTGTTATTTAAGTTTATATATCCCTTTTTCTGACACAAAAAGCATGCCTTTTATCTGGTTAAAACGCATTTTAAATACATTTTCCGATTGAATTATAAAGTGCTGAGTGCATGTACATGTAATTGAAAGATTAAATATTCCATTTTTGACGAAAAGTAAAAATTGACAAAATCGACCCATCACACCTTTTCCGGGCCTCTACGCTTTTCGCTGCTTGCGAGTTAGGACTCATTTCGTGAAAACGGGTCACAAATAACAATCTCGATTATTCGTATACTGACACCAAAGAGGGGTGTCAGAGGTTTGCCGGCGACGAGACAAGACAAGACAAGACAAGACAGGACAAGACAGGACAGGACAGGCAGGACGGCACAAGCAGCAGGTATTCATCACATTCTAGTTGTGGACATCCATCCTGACCTAAATTTCACGACAGAACATCCAAAAATCTGCCTTCCCACAACTAACGACAACTATGGGTTTGTGTCAGACTGACGGACACAACCACCCTCTTGTGATACACCTGCGTGCAAAGTGGCCAAGCTCCTCTGGCCAGGCACCAGTGTAAAACCTTTATAGATACAAACCTTTCGAGAGTAATTGAATTCAAAACAGACAACGACATTTAATACGCAAGATACCCATGATCCTCACAAAGCATGAAAAAGAAGAATCAGAACAGTTTCATTTTCAGTTTCAGTTTCAGTTTCGCAAGGCGACGTCTCCGAGCTCGGAACGAATTCCATAAGCACTAACGTCACAGGTGCCACGTGTATGGTGATCATGCACAAGTCTTAAACCTGCACATAAACCCATGAGCTGGCCAGGTCCTGAGGCACTACCTAGACTGTTTTACCTAGTCTATATTTTATACTGATATTGTATCATCCTGTCACTGGAATAATCTTGGTTACATGTAAATGACGTGTGTACTGTGTATCTTATTTTAAAAAAAGGAACATATATAAAGTAAATAAATAAATAATGAAAGGTCTGAATCACGACTAGCTGTTCTGTACAAACTCGTCTCACATGACAGACCCCCCTATCCCCCACCCAGTCAATGCACACAGCCCCAGCTGTCTATCAACCAGGTGAAGACAATATTTTTTTAATCATAGCCCAGCTAGTCTGACACTCACTTCCGACGAAAGAAAAGAGGAAATAGGTCAATCAGAACATAGCTCTGCAAGGGTGTCCGCGCACACGCTCGTATACACAAACCCATCACACACACACACACAAACACACACACACGCGCGCGCGCGCGCACGCACGCACGCACGCACGCAGCACGCACACACACCACAACACACAACACACACCACCACACACCACCACACACACACACACAACACAACACCACACCACCACCACAAACACAACAACAAACACACACACACGCCACACACACACACACACACACACACACACACACACACAACCCATCACACCACACACACAACACCACACACACACCACACACACACACCACACACACACACAACACACACACACACAAACCCACACACACACACACACACACACACACACACAGATACAACACACACACACACCACACACAACCACACACACACAGCACACACACCACACACACACACACACACACACAAACCACACACACACCCATCACACACACACACAACCCATCACACACACACACACCACCACACACACACACACACACACACACACACACACACACACACACACATACACAACAACTTCACACACACACACACACACACGCACACACACACACACACACACAAACCACACACACACACACACACACACACAAACCCATCACACACACACACCACAACACCACACCTACACACACACACACACACAGAACACACACCACAACCACACACACACCACACACCACACACACACACAACACACACACAAACCATCACACACCACAACCACACACAACACAACACACACAACCACACACACACACACACCACACAAACACCACACACACACACACAACACCAAAACAACATCACACAACACACACAAACACACACCACCACACACACAACACACACAACCAACATACACACACACACACACAAACCCATCACACACACACACAAACCATCACACACACACACACACACACACACACACACACACAACCATCACACACACACGCACAACACACCATAACACAACACACACACACAACCACACACACACACCACACAACCATCAACACACACACACACACACACACACAAACCCATCACCACACACACGCACACACACACACCACACACACACACACACACACACACACACACAACACACACAACACACAAACACACACACACACACACACACACACCCTCCCTCTGGTCAGTTTGTAATAATATCTCTTTAAAAAAAAACACACAAAACAAAGGGAGAGGGATTTTATAAAAGAAGGAACGGAACTGAAAGAAAACATAAGAAACAGCAGAGCCAGGCGGAGTGAGCTTACTGCCAGATTATACAACGGGTTGGAAAAATGTGTCTTTGATAATTAAAACAAGATGCTGAAATCTCCGTTTTTTACGGGAAAAAAAAAGTTATAACAGAAATTCCAAAAATTTCCGTTTCTGATGACATTACAACTTAACGTGTATATGGATGACAGTGGTGACAGTCACAGCAGTGAAAACAGATTTAAATATTGTCAGAAATTGCCGGAAAAAAAAAAGTTTCTGTTGACAATAGAACTTGACGTGTTAAGGAGAACAGTGGTGACAGTCACAAATGTGAAAACAGATTTTTAAATATTGTCAAAAATTGCCGAGAAAATGTTGTTCATACAGCTTCCACAAAAAGTAACTGATTTTTAGGTATATTTTTGGGTCCATGTGACCTTGACCTTGACACATTGTCCTCCGAACGTATGCCTTCGCAGCTCCTCAACGATCCACACCTTTGCCCGAAAAGGGAGAGATTGTGAACAGTATGATGTTAAAAGCCAAAATTGTGAAAGTATGTATGATGTTAAAAGCCAAAATTGTGAAAGTATGATGTTAAAAGACAAAATTGTGAACAGTATGACGTTTAAAGCCAAAATTGTGAAGGTATGTTAAAAGCCAAAATTGTGAAAGTATGATGTTAAAAGCCAAAATTGTGAACAGTATGACGTTTAAAGCCAAAATTGTGAAAGTATGATGTTAAAAGCCAAAATTGTGAAAATATGACGTTAAAAGCCAAAATTGTGAAAGTATGATGGTAAAAGCCAAAATTGTGAACAGTATGATGTTAAAAGCCAAAATTGTGAACAGTATGATGTTAAAAGCCAAAATTGTGAAAGTATGATGTTAAAACCAAAATTGTGAACAGTATGATGTTAAGAGCCAAAATTGTGAAAGTATGATGTTAAAAGCCTAATTGTGAAAGTATGATGTTAAAAGCCAAAATTGTGAACAGTATGACGTTTAAAGCCAAATTGTGAAAGTATGATGTTAAAAGCCAAAATTGTGAACGGTATGATGTTTAAAGCCAAAATTG
>JAPXFY010000035.1:6831058-6853558 GCA_030674185.1 Monoplex corrugatus
TATGAGCATGATGGTCTCTCAGTCCTACATGGCAGTCCATAATATCATGAACATGATGGTCTCTCAGTCCTACATGGCAGTCCATAATATGAACATGATGGTCTCTTAGTCCTACATGGCAGTCCATAATATGAACATGATGGTCTGTCAGTCCTATATAGCAGTAGGCCTCCCTCGGTCATGACTGACCATGGACAAAGTACATCCGTTCTAATGTCTAGATGGGCTGTCTGCTTGGTCCAAGCAGCGTCGCCTGTGACTGTACAGACCAATGCGAGAGAGGCAGTCTCTGTCGCAGCGGTCGCATGTGTATGCTGATGCTGGTCTGTTGGCTGTCATCCCTTTTCTGCGAACTCGCCTTTCTGCTGCAGCAGCTGACAGTTTGTCCTCACCAATCCGCAGCTGTTTCTTGAGAGTAGTTCTCCAGCTGTTGCGGTCGTCTGCGAGGTCCTCCCAGGACTCAGTGTTGATCTCAAGCGCCTTCATGTCACGCTTGCAAACGTCTTTGTATCTCAGCTGTGGGCGGCCAATGTTTCTCTGCCCTGTGGCAAGCTCACCATAAAGGATGTCTTTTGGGATGCGACCATCTTCCATGCGGCGAACGTGGCCCAACCAGCGCAGCCGACGCTGTCTCAGCATGGTATGCATGGTTGGGAGGCCAGCGCAGGTTAGGACTTCGGTGTTGGTCACCTTGTCTTGCCAGGAAATGCCAAGTATGCGCCATAGGCTTCTCAGGTGGAAGGTATTGAGCCTTTTCTCCTGATGAGCATGCGTGGTCCACGCCTCGCTGCCATACAGCAAGGTGCTGAGGACACAGGCGTTGTATACAGCCATCTTTGTCTTTGTAGTCAGCTTGGGATTTGTCCACACCCTTTGTGTGAGGCGGGCTAGTGTTGTGGCTGCCTTCCCGATCCTCTTGTCGACCTCTGTGTCAAGGGAGAGGTTATCGGTGATGGTGGACCCAAGATATGTGAATTGATGGATGGCTTCAAGCTCGTAGTCATCAATGGTGATGGCTGGTGGAGATGGCGTGTCTTGGCCCAGGACGTTTGTCTTCTTAAGACTGATGGTCAGACCAAAATCTTTGCAGGCCTGGGAGAAGCGGTCCATTAGTGACTGCAAGTCCCGCTGAGTATGGGTCACAACTGCGGCATCGTCGGCAAATAGCATGTCTCTGATGATGGCTTCACGGACCTTTGTCCTTGCTCCGAGGCAGGCGAGGTTGAAGAGCCTGCCATCTGATCTGGTCCGCAGGTGGATCCCTTCTTGCGCTGTGCTGAACGCATGCCTCAGGAGGAGAGCGAAGAAGATTCCAAAGAGGGTTGGGGCCAGGACGCAGCCTTGTTTCACACCGCTGCGTACGTCGAAGGGCTTGGAGAGGTTTCCGTTGAACTGCACCATCCCTTTCATGTTTGAGTGGAAGGACTCAATTAAGCTGTGCAGTTTGGGGGGGCAGTCGATTTTTCGGAGAGCCCTGAAAAGGCCATCTCTGCTGATTAGGTCAAAGGCCTTCGTGAGGTCAATGAATGCCACATACAGGGGCATCCGCTGCTCTCTGCACTTCTCCTGGATTCGGCGAAGGGAGAAGACCATGTCTACCGTGGATCTCTCTGCTCGAAAACCACACTGTGATTCAGGGTAGACGCATTCAGCCAGTTTCTGCAGGCGGATTAGGAGGACCCGAGCGTAGACTTTGCCAACAATGCTGAGGAGCGAGATACCTCTGTAGTTGTTGCAGTCGCTCCTTTCGCCCTTGTTTTTGTACAGAGTGACGATCTTGACGTCCCTCATGTCCTGTGGTAAGCTCCCTCATTCCAATACTGACAGAGAACTGCGTGCAAAAGGTACAGAAGAGAATCTTGCAGTGCTTGATGAGGTCTGGGGGAATTCCGTCGTTGCCAGGTGCCTTCCCTGATGCCAGGCTATCAATGGCCTTGTTGAGTTCGTCCGCAGTTGGCTCTGCGTCAAGTTCTTCCATTACCGGCATGCACTTGATGGCATCGAGGGCTAAGGGGGACACCATGTTCTGTGTGGAGTAGAGGTTGGAGTAGTGTTCCGCCCATCTTTCCATCTGTTGGCTAGGATTGCTGATTACTTCCCCAGTGGAGGATTTGAGGGGGGCGATCTTGCTCTGTGTTGGTCCCAGTGCCTTCTTGATGCCATCATACATTCCTCGGATGTTGCCTCTTTCAGCAGCACTCTGTATCTCTTCGCTGAGCTCTGTCCAGTACTCGTTTGCGCAGCGCCTGGCGTTAAGCTGAACCTTACTTCTGGCAGCCCTGAGGATTTGCAGGTTCTTCTCACTGGGTGACCGCTTATACTTGGTGAGTGTGGCATGCTTGGCCTCAACAGTGGGAATCATCTCTGATGATTTGGCCTCAAACCAGTCGTGGGACTTCACAGTTTTCTTCCCAAAGGTGGCCATAGCAATGCGGTTCATGGTGTCTCGTAGCGTTTCCCATCTCTCAGTGGCAGAGTCTCTGGGCTGCACTGCATCCTATTCTCTCTGAAAGGCCTCTGCGAACTGTTCTACAAGATCTGGCTGAGACATCTTGCTGACGTCAATGCGAGGGTTCCCTTGTTTCTTTGAGCAGTGGAACTTCTTTGGTTGTAGCCTGATCTTGCAACATACCAGAGAGTGGTCTGTGTCGCAGTCAGCGCTGTGATAAGAGCGAGTGTGGAGAACGTTTTTGATAGCGGCACGTCTTACTAGGATCAAATCCAGTTGGTGCCAATGTTTTGAGCGGGGTGCCTCCAGGAGACTTTGTGCTGAGGCTTCGTCTTGAAGAAGGAGTTGGCGATGCACAGTTCATGGCAGGCGCAAAACTCAAGCAGTCGCTGTCCATTCTCATTCATTTTCCCCACTCCAAAGGAACCGAGGCAGAAGGGCCATGAGTCACTGTCTGCACCCACTCTGGCGTTGAAGTCGCCCAGGAGAACAAGTTGTTCTGTCCTGGGGATGTTCCTTATGGTTGATGCAAGATTTTCGTAGAACTCATCCTTGGTGTCTGGAGAGGCGGACAGAGTTGGAGCATAAACGCTGATGAGAGTGACATAGCCTTCGGTGGTGTTGAGGCGGAGAGTCAAGAGTCGTTCTGAACCGCCGCTGCCTGGTTCAATCATGTTCAGCAGGCTGTTCCTTACTGCAAAGCCTACTTCGTGCTCTCTTGGGGCATCAGAACTCTTTCCTTGCCAGAAGAAGGAGTAGTCCCTTTCCTTTAGTGTTCCTGAGTCAGCCAGCCGTGTTTCCTGCAGAGTGGCAATGTCCACATTGAGCCTCTTTAGTTCGCTGTTTATGACGGCGGTTTTTCTGGCGTCGCTGATGTCTTGCAGATCTTGGGAGAGCCCAGGCATCATTGTTCGGACATTCCAACAGCCCAGTTTCACTGCTGATCCTTTTCCTGATCCGTTTCTTGAATTTGAATTTTTCTTTTTGTTTGGTGCGGTAATTAACGACCTGCTTGTCAGATTTTCTCCTAATCTTCATGCACCCAATGAAGAAGGCAGGTCGTGGCGGGACAGCACCTAACTGGCTGGGGGCTGCCCAGCTTAGGTGGGCGGTAGCTGTCCAGTAAGACACGAAGGTCTCTCCCACCGTCGAAAGCAACCCCTGGCGTCAGCTCTACGCCAGTTGAGCAATGACTTATCACCGATATCTGTTGCTTCCCGTGTTGTGCCGACACTAGTGTTAGTAGCGAGGCTGGAGTGTCCTCTCCAGGTCGTAGGTGCAGAGGGTTTGTGGATGAATAGACGGATGTAAGCCTGGGCAGTGTAATATGGAAGACAGGCTGTTGCCCATGCAACTTGTCCCCCCTCTCCACCTCGCTGACAGATCCAAAGGAACAGCAGGGCTGTTACGTTTTGGTGCCAACGCGGCCGCAGGAGCTGCCGGAAAGTGACAAAGTTTGCCATCCAACCGCCTTAGGGGCCCCACACCGGATTTACTGTCAGGGTTTACTCCCTTAACTAGATGGCTGCGGGTAGCTCTCCAGAGCTGGCGCCCTTTGATGGATCTAATTTATTTCCACCAGGGTTTCTAGCCACCCTCCTCACCATCCTCCTGAGAGGACTGGTGGGGTTGCTGGTTTAGTCGCCAGCAATTCGACCCTGTGACAGGTAGTACTGGGTTCCAGGTTACCAGTAGCGGATACATCTATCCGACCTGACAGTCCTACATGGCAGTCCATAATATCATGAACATGATGGTCTCAGTCCTACATGGCAGTCCATAATATGAACATGATGGTCTCTCAGTCCTACATGGCAGTCCATAATATCATGAACATGATGGTCTCTCAGTCCTACATGGAAGTCCATAATATGAACATGATGGTCTCTCAGTCCTACATGGCAGTCCATAATATCATGAACATGATGGTCTCTCAGTCCTACATGGAAGTCCATAATATGAACATGATGGTCTCTCAGTCCTACATGGCAGTCCATAATAGGAATATGATGGTCTCTCAGTCCTACATGGCAGTCCATAATATCATGAACATGATGGTCTCTCAGTTCTACATGGAAGTCCATAATATCATGAACATGATGGTCTCTTAGTCCTACATGGCAGTCCATAATATGAACATGATGGTCTCTCAGTTCTACATGGCAGTCCATAATATCATGAACATGATGGTCTCTCAGTCCTACATGGAAGTCCATAATATCATGAACATGATGGTCTCTCAGTCCTACATGACAGTCCATAATATCATGAACATGATGGTCTCTCAGTCCTACATGGAAGTCCATAATATCATGAACATGATGGTCTCTCAGTTCTACATGGCAGTCCATAATATGAACATGATGGTCTCTCAGTCCTACATGGAAGTCCATAATATCATGAACATGATGGTCTCTCAGTTCTACATGGAAGTCCATAATATCATGAACATGATGGTCTCTCAGTCCTACATGGCAGTCCATAATATGAACATGATGGTCTCTCAGTCCTACATGGCAGTCCATAATATCATGAACATGATGGTCTCTCAGTCCTACATGGCAGTCCATAATATCATGAACATGATGGTCTCTCAGTCCTACATGGCAGTCCATAATATGAACATGATGGTCTCTCAGTTCTACATGGCAGTCCATGGTATCATGAACATGATGGTCTCTCAGTCCTACATGGCAGTCCATAATATCATGAACATGATGGTCTCTCAGTCCTACATGGCAGTCCATAATATCATGAACATGATGGTCTCTCAGTCCTACATGGAAGTCCATAATATGAACATGATGGTCTCTTAGTCCTACATGACAGTCCATAATATCATGAACATGATGGTCTCTCAGTCCTACATGACAGTCCATAATATGAACATGATGGTCTCTTAGTCCTACATGACAGTCCATAATATCATGAACATGATGGTCTCTCAGTCCTACATGACAGTCCATAGTATGAACATGATGGTCTCTTAGTCCTACATGGCAGTCCATAGTATCATGAACATGATGGTCTCTCAGTCCTACATGGCAGTCCATAGTATCATGAACATGATGGTCTCTCAGTCCTATATGGAAGTCCATAATATCATGAACATGATGGTCTCTCAGTCCTACATGGCAGTCCATAGTATCATGAACATGATGGTCTCTCAGTCCTACATGGCAGTCCATAGTATCATGAAAGTCATCCCCATGATAATGAAAGCATCGTAGTCACAATCCTAAATGGAAGTCAGTAGTATCATAAACATCATCCCCATGATAATCTCTTAGCCCTAGATGGAACTCCATAGTATCATAAACATCATCCTCATGATAATCTCTCAGTCCTACATGGAACTCCATAGTATCATAAACATCATCCCCATGATAATCTCTTAGCCCTAGATGGAACTCCATAGTATCATAATCATCATCCTCATGATAATCTCTCAGTCCTACATGGAACTCCATAGTATCATAAACGTCCACATGATAATCTCTCAGTCTTAGATGGAACTCCATATTATCATAAACATCATCCTCATGATAATCTCTTAGCCCTAGATGGAACGCCATAGTATCATAAATATCATCCTCATGATAATCTCTCAGTACTAGATGGAACTCCATAGTATCATAAACGTCCACATGATAATCTCTCAGTCCTAGATGAACTCCATAGTATCATAAACAATATCCTCATGATAATCTCTTAGTCCTAAATGGAACGCCATAGTATCATAAACATTATCCGCATGATAATCTCTCAGTCCAAAGATGGAACGCCATAGTATCATAAACAATATTCGCATGATAATCTCTCAGTCCAAAGGTGGAGCGTCATAGTATCATAAACAATATTCGCATGATAATCTCTCAGTCTTAGATGGAACGCCATAGTATCATAAACATCATCCGCATGATAATCTCAGTCTTAGATGGAACGCCATAGTATCATAAACATCATCCTCATGATAATCTCTCAGTCTTAGATGGAACGCCATAGTATCATAAACATCATCCGCATGATAATCTCTCAGTCCTAGCTGGAACTCCATAGTATCATAAACATCATCCTCATGATAATCTCTCAGTCCTAGATGAACTCCATAGTATCATAAACATCATCCTCATGATTATCCCTCATAATATCATGAACATGATGGTCTCTCAGTCCTAGATGGAAGTCCATAGTATCATGAAAGTCATCCCCATGATAATGAAATCATCGTAGTCACAATCCTAAATGGAAGTCCATAGTATCATTTAACATCATCCGCATGATAATCTCTTAGCCCTAGATGGAACTCCATAGTATCATAAACATCATCTGCATGATAATCTCTCAGCCCTAGATGGAACTCCATAGTATCATAAACATCATCCGCATGATAATCTCTTAGCCCTAGATGGAACTCCATAGTATCATAAACATCATCCGCATGATAATCTCTTAGCCCTAGATGGAACGGCATAGTATCATAAACATCATCCGCATGATAATCTCTTAGCCCTAGATGGAACTCCATAGTATCATAAACATCATCCGCATGATAATCTCTTAGCCCTAGATGGAACTCCATAGTATCATAAACATCATCCGCATGATAATCTCTTAGCCCTAGATGGAACGCCATAGTATCATAAACATCATCTGCATGATAATCTCTCAGCCCTAGATGGAACTCCATAGTATCATAAACATCCCCAAGATAATCTCTCAGTCCAAAGATGGAACGGCATAGTATCATAAACATCATCCGCATGATAATCTCAGCCCTAGATGGAACGCCATTGTATCATAAACATCATCTGCATGATAATCTCTCAGCCCTAGATGGAACTCCATAGTATCATAAACATCATCCGCATGATAATCTCTTAGCCCTAGATGGAACGCCATAGTATCATAAACATCATCTGCATGATAATCTCTCAGCCCTAGATGGAACTCCATAGTATCATAAACATCCCCATGATAATCTCTCAGTCCAAAGATGGAACGCCATTGTATCATAAACATCATCCGCATGATAATCTCAGCCCTAGATGGAACGCCATAGTATCATAAACATCATCTGCATGATAATCTCTCAGCCCTAGATGGAACTCCATAGTATCATAATCATCATCCTCATGATTATCTCTCAGTCCTAGATGGAAGTCCATAGTATCATAAACATCATCCTCATGATAATCTCTCAGTCCTAGATGGGACGCCATAGTATCATAAACATCATCCTCATGATAATCTCTCAGTCCTAGATGGAACTCCATAGTATCATAAACATCATCCTCATGATAATCTCTCAATCCTAGATGGAACTCCATATCATAAATATCCTCATGATTGTCTCTCAGTCCTAGATGAACTCCATAGTATCATAAACATCATCCTCATGATAATGAAATCATCGCTATTAACAACACCGTAAAAACTGTCCCTGATTCAGTGGCTGTCCATGCACTGACTTCATGGTGACTCCAGTTCCCATGCCCTCTACCACTTCCATGCCTGGTATAAATCCAACTGGGGGTCTTGTGTGTCAGTAGTTCGTGGGGGCTGTCGTTGGAGGGCCCCAGTGATGGTACTCTTTTTACCACGGGACCTCTCACTCGGTCGCCAAAGCGTCTGAGGGCTTACTGTCGTTAGAAGGGGGCTTAGAAGAATATGCCCGTAGTAGGTAAGTAAAATCAAGGCAACTGAAATGTGGTTTCGAAGAAGAATGTTGAGAGTTCCATGGACAGCAAAGAAAACAAACGAGACAGTCTTGAAGGAAGCAGACACAAGAAGATCGTTGATAAGGAATATTAGGAAAAGACAAGCAACATTTATAGGACATTTTATTAGGAAAGGGGAATAAGAACGCTTCGTCACAACAGGAAAGCTGGAGGGGAAAAGAACACCAGTTAGACCCAGGGAGAAAATACTGGACGGACTTGCAGAGTGGGTGAAGACAGAGAGGATGGGAGATGTACTTGCAAGCGACAGGGGATAGATTCGTGTGGAGGTCCATGATCACCAACGCCATGCGGCAGGGCACATCATGATGATGATGATGATGATGATGATGATGATGATGATGGAATAAGTAAAGTCGGATCAGAGCAGGCAGGCGCTGTTGAACTCCACCGAAGTGACCTGGCAGTAGTGTAGAATCTCCTCTGGTGGGTGGCTTTATGATGGCTTGACGTTGCTGGCAGTCATGGGTTTCCTGACGTTGGGATTTTCACTGAATTAACTTGCGGTTTGTGGATAATGTTGAGAAGCTGGGGTGGGGTCAGTTCTACAGATTGAAGCAGTGGAGAAGATCAGACAGCAAAACAAACAAACAAAAATCACCAGTCCGGAACCAGAAAAAAAACAAACACGAAAAAAAGAATCAGAACGAGTATTTATTACAACCAGACAAGACAGGCGCAAATTTTCGGCCAATCGGCCTTTGTCAAACGTAAACATAATATCACAAACGAACACCAAATACAATGATTAGTCCTTTTCTCCCACTGCACGAAGTAGCAGGGAAGTTTCAGTCTTAATGGCTACCTGGTTGAACCTGGCTCTCGGTTACAAAAAAGCTACTTACTGCGTAGCTTTCATCGGCGATCCGGCCGACTTCTTCAGCGCAACTGCTGGGTTGAGAACTGGCTTCAGTTTTAGTCTCTTTCTCCTAATTTTTGTATTTGGTGTTTGTTCGTTTGTGATCTTAAGCCCACGCTTGACAAAGGCCAGTTGGGCGAAAATTTGAGCCTGTCTTTTCTGGTTGTATTAATACGCGTTCTGATTCTTTTTTTTTTTTCGTTGGTTGTTTTGTTCTTGTTGTTTTTGTTTTTTTGTTTTTTTGTTTTGTTTTGTTTTTGTTCCTGTTTGCCTGAACACGGGCAGTCGCACTTGTTTTGGATAAAAAAAAAAGTCATCAAGAATTTGGCTGAGAGGTTGCAAGTTTGTAGTGAGTGTAATGTGTTGGAGAGAAAGGGAGGATACCGGGGTGACGGAGAGATTGGAAACCTATACAGCACTCAGCTTATCAGGTCACGGAGAACTGGCCTATACAGCACATCAGTAGGGATCGGGGAGTGTTTGTTCGTGAGAAGGGGAATGGGGGCGGTTCATGGAGACAGAGGACTGAAAAAAGATGGGAGAGATGTGGTGTGAAGGTGAGGGTGGGTATTTTTTTTATGACAGCGTACAGATTGACCGGACAAGGACCATTGTGGTGTGAGGGTGGATAGTTCTTTATGACAGCATACAGATTGACCGGACAAGGACCACTGTGATGTGAGGGTGGATAGCTTTTTATGACAGCATACAGATTGACCGGACAAGGACCACTGTGGTATGAGGGTGGATAGTTTTTTATGACAGCATATAGATTGACCAGACAAGGACCACTGTGGTGTGAGGGTGGATATTGTTTTATGACAGCATACAGATTGACCGGACAAGGATCACTGTGGTGTGAGGGTGGATAGTTTTTTATGACAGCATATAGATTGACCAGACAAGGACCACTGTGATGTGAGGGTGGATATTGTTTTATGACAGCATACAGATTGACCGGACAAGGACCACTGTGGTGTGAGGGTGGATAGTTTTTTATGACAGCATATACAGATTGACCGGACAAGAACCACTGTGGTGTGAAGGTGGATAGTTTTTTATGACAGCATATAGATTGACCAGACAAGGACCACAGTGGTGTGAGGGTGGATAGTTTTTTCATGACAGCATATAGATTGACCGGACAAGGACCACAGTGGTGTGAGGGTGGATAGTTCTTTATGACAGCATATAGATTGATCGGTCAAGGACCACTGTGGTGTGAGGGTGGATATTGTTTTATGACAGCATATAGATTGACCGGACAAGGACCACTGTGATGTGAGGGTGGATAGTTTTTTATGACAGCATAATTATAGATTGACCGGACAAGGACCACTGTGATGTAAGGGTGGGTATTTTTTTATGACAGCATAATTATAGATTGACCGGACAAGGACCACTGTGGTGTGAGGGTGGATAGTTCTTTATGACAGCATACAGATTGACCGGACAAGGACCACTGTGATGTGAGGGTGGATAGCTTTTTATGACAGCATACAGATTGACCGGACAAGGACCACAGTGGTATGAGGGTGGATAGTTTTTTATGACAGCATATAGATTGACCAGACAAGGACCACTGTGGTGTGAGGGTGGATATTGTTTTATGACAGCATACAGATTGACCGGACAAGGATCACTGTGGTGTGAGGGTGGATATGTTCTTTATGACAGCATATAGATTGATCGGTCAAGGACCACTGTGATGTGAGGGTGGATAGTTTTTTTATGACAGCATATAGATTGACCGGACAAGGACCACTGTGATGTAAGGGTGGGTATTTTTTATGACAGCAAATTATAGATTGACGGACAAGGACCACTGTGTGTGAGGTGGATAGTTTTTTATGACAGCATACAGATTGACCGGACAAGGACCACGTGGTGTGAGGGTGGATAGTTTTTTATGACAGCATACAGATTGACCGACAAGGACCACTGTGGTGTGAGGGTGGATAGTTTTTTATGACAGCAATTATAGATTGACCGGACAAGGACCACTGTGGTGTGAGGGTGGATAGTTTTTTTATGACAGCATATAGATTGACCGGACAAGGACCACTGTGGTGTGAGGGTGGATAGTTTTTTTATGACAAGATAACAAGAACTAAGATTTTATTTCAGCCCAGTGCATAGACACAGAAAATATTTTGGCTATACATATTTGGTATACAGCATACAGATTGACCGGACAAGGACCACAGTGGTGTGAGGGTGGATAGTTTGTTATGACAGCACATAGATTGACCGGACAAGGACCACAGTGGTGTGAGGGTGGATAGTTTTTTATGACAGCATATAGATTGACCGGACAAGGACCACAGTGGTGTGAGGGTGGATAGTTTGTTATGACAGCACATAGATTGACCGGACAAGGACCACAATGGTGTGAGGGTGGATATTTTTTTCATGACAGCATATAGATTGACCGGACAAGGACCACTATGGTGTGAGGTGTAGGTGGTAGTTTTTTATGACAGCATAATTATAGATTGACCGGACAAGGACCACTGTGGTGTGAGGGTGGATAGTTTTTTATGACAGCAATAGATTGACCGGACAAGGACCACTGTGGTGTGAGGGTGGATAGTTTTTTTCATGACAGCATACAGATTGACCGGACAAGGACCACAGTGGTGTGAGGGTGGATAGTTTTCTCATGACAGCAAGAGATTGACCTGACAAGGACCACAGTGGTGTGAGGGTGGATAGTTTTTTCATGACAGCATATAGATTGACCGGACAAGGACCACAGTGGTGTGAGGGTGGATAGTTTTTTATGACAGCATATAGATTGACCAGACAAGGACCACTGTGGTGTGAGGGTGGATAGTTTTTTCATGACAGCATATAGATTGACCGGACAAGAACCACAGTGGTGTGATGGGTGGAATAGTTTTTCATGACAGCATATAGATTGACTGGACAAGGACCACAGTGGTGTGAGGGTGGATAGTTTTTTCATGACAGCATACAGATTGACCGGACAAGGACCACTGTGGTGTGAGGGTGGATAGTTTTTTTTATGACAGCACATAGATTGATGTTTTTTAAGACAGCATATAGATTGACCGGACAAGGACCACTGCTGACCAGATCATTAATGACAGCTGGACACGATGGTACTTGGGAGAGTGGGAGAAGAGTAGGACAGAGATAGGACAGTGCAGCGAATAGAAAGCCTGCATAGTTATACACCAGGTTGATAAATTTAATTACCTGGGAACGATCATTTCACCAGATGGCAGATGCACATCAGAAATAGCCAGCAGAATCAGCCAAGCCAAAACAGCATTTAAGAAGATGATAAGCATTCTTACCAACAAATGCCTATCAATTAACATCAGGAAGAGAGTTCTTGAATGTTATATAGAACCAATACTGTTGTACGGATGTGAGGCGTGGACAGTCAACAAGCAAAGCCAGAACAAGATTGAGGCAGCCAAGATATGGTTTCTAAGAAGAATGTTGAGAGTTCCGTGGACAGCAAAGAAAACAAACGAGACAGTCTTGATGGAGGTAGACACAAGTAGATCACTCATAAGGAAGATCAGGAAAAGACAGGCAACATTTGCAGGCCATTTTATGAGGAAAGGGGATTTGGAGCACCTGGTCACAACGGAAAGCTGGAGGGAAAGAGAGCACCAGGTAGACCCAGGGAGAAAATGCTGGACGAACTTGCAGAGTGGCTGGGACGAGGAGGGTGGGGGAGATGCTAGGGGCAACGAGAGATAGGGACAAATGGAAGTCATGATCGCCAACACCATTCGCAGGGTACCTGATGATGGTGATGATGATAGTTTTACACAGAACAACAAGGCAGGTCATGGAGGACTTGGTTAAGAAGGACTATGTATCATTTGGAGAACATTCTGTGACCAAGTGCCTTAGTCCGAGCTGTCAGCTGTGCCTGACTGTGCTTACACGGTCATAGTAACCTGTTATGCAGAGCAGTAGTCATGACTGCATTGCTGTATGGATGCGAGTCCTGGACTCTCTATCGTAGGCATGTCACACCACAAGATCAGTTTCATCAGCGCTGCCTCCGATGTATCTTAAACATCAAATGGTACAACAGAGTCTCAAATGTGAATGTACTTTTGCAAGCCCAGATACCAAGCATAGATGCACTGCTAACACGGTCTCAGCTACGATGGTCTGGACATCTGGCACGCATTCAGGATAACAGGCTCCCAAAGCAGCTCTTTTAACAATGGGGAATCATGGCCACAAACAGATCTGAACGGAGGCAAGCTATTTGCAAGGGAACAGAAGCTTATGAAAATGAAAGTCGAAGCGTCCAAGTGGAAAAGCGTGCAGCAATAAAGGCCAGAACCAACTCTTGCAAAGCGTTCCGTTGAGTGTCCAGTATGCGGCCGCCTGTGTGCATCAGACTTTGGCCTGAGAATCCACATGAGGGTACACACATAAAGTTGGACTTTATCGACCACGATAGTCGACGATATACATCCTGCGTATGCTGTGCTTATTGTCCTTTCACGTAGCAAAGTGTTTGTACTGCACAAACCTTTCACAATCAGATCTAACGATTTATCAGCACCTGCATCCAGAGTCATACTGGCTTCAGTCATACAACGCTTGAACCCTTGATTGTGTTTCAATGTGCTGTGGATACACTGCTGCCAGATGTGTTTCCATTTGCTGTGGTTACACTGCTGCCAGATGTGTTTCCATGTGCTGTGGTTACACTGCTGCCAGATGTGTTTCCATTTGCTGTGGTTACACTGCTGCCAGATGTGTTTCCATTTGCTGTGGTTACATTGCTGACAGATGTGTTTCCATTTGCTGTGGTTACACTGCTGACAGATGTGTTTCCATTGTGCTTGGTTACATTGCTGACAGATGTGTTTCCATTTGCTGTGGTTACACTGCTGACAAGATGTGTTTCCATGTGCTGTGGTTACACTTTCTGCCAGATGTGTTTCCATTTGCTGTGGTTACACTGCTGACAGATGTGTTTCCATTTGCTGTGGTTACACTGCTGACAGATGTGTTTCCATGTGCTGTGGTTACACTGCTGACAGATGTGTTTCCATGTGCTGTGGTTACACTGCTGACAGATGTGTTTCCATTTGCTGTGGTTACACTGCTGACAGATGTGTTTCCATGTGCTGTGGTTACACTGCTGCCAGATGTGTTTCCATGTGCTGTGGTTACACTGCTGACAGATGTGTTTCCATTTGCTGTGGTTACACTGCTGACAGATGTGTTTCCATGTGCTGTGGTTACACTGCTGACAGATGTGTTTCCATGTGCTGTGGTTACACTGCTGACAGATGTGTTCCATTTGCTGTGGTTACATGCTGACAGATGTGTTTCCATGTGCTGTGGTTACACTGCTGACAGATGTGTTTCCATGTGCTGTGGTTACACTGCTGACAGATGTGTTTCCATGTGCTGTGGATACACTGCTGCCAGATGTGTTTCCATGTGCTGTGATACACTGCTGCCAGATTGTTTCCATTGCTGTGGATACTACTGCTGCCAGATGTGTTTCCATGTGCTGTGGTTACATGCTGACAGATGTGTTTCCATTGCTGTGATATACTGCTGACAGATGTGTTTCCATTTGCTGTGGATACACTGCTGCAGATGTGTTTCCATTTGCTGTGGATATACTGCTGCCAGATGTTTCCATTTGCTGTGGTTACACTGCTGACAGATGTGTTTCCATTTGCTGTGGGTACACTGCTGACAGATGTGTTTCCATTTGCTGTGGATATACTGCTGACAGATTGTTTCCATTTGCTGTGGAAGCTACACCTGCTGACAGATGTGTTTCCATTTGCTGTGGATATACTGCTGACAGATGTGTTTCCATTTGCTGTGGATACACTGCTGCCAGACTGTTCCATATGCGTTATACACTGTCTAAAATGTGTATTTTCGAATTTGCTTGGTAACAGGTGACATGAATGTGTTTTCCATTTCGTGATACCTGCTGCCAGAATGGTATCGATAACTGTTTTTTCTTGTTTCTTTGGGTATTCATCTTGGTCGAATTATTTTCAGCTCACAGTTCAAGCTATGAATCTTTCATTTAGAATCGTCATTAATTAGGATTACATACAACCCACAATGTATCAGTATTGTTTTTATACTTTGTCATTTGCAATTCATCTTGGATCTTGCCTTAGTTTTTCCATGCTGTAAAACGTGTGTATAATAACCCGAAAGTTTTAATAATAAATTATATAATTATATGGATACCATTATAAAAAATTAGCGCCTAATCTGATGAAAACAAGAGCCCTAAGCGCTTACAGGTATCACGCAGACACAACCAAACACACACACACACACACACACACACACACACACACACACACACACACACACACACACACACACACACGCACGCACGCACACACACAACAGCCGACATTCAAGGCTCAAAGGACAACAAGGGGGGATTTGGGGAAGTTAGGTGGTAGAGTCTTTATAAGTATCATGAGAGGGACTGGAAGAGATGGGTTTTCAGAAAGGACTTGAAAGAAGTGAGAGTTGCAGAGTGGCGAACAGAGACAGGGAGCTGATTCCAGATTACAGGGGCCTGATAGGAAAAGGAGCGTTGACCATAGGTTTTAGTGCGACAGGATGGTATGCGGAAGGTACGAGTATCAGCCGAGGAACGAAGTTGACGAGAGGGGTGTACAGATGGAGGAGGTCAGAGTGTAAGGGGGTGCAAGACCGTTGAGAGACTTAAAACATAACAAAGCAATCTTGTAGCGAATTCTCTTTTCAACAGGTAACCAGTGAAGAGATTTGAGAAGAGGAGTGACATGAGAGGAACGAGACTTTCTGAAGATGAGCCTAGCAGCATTGTTTTGAACTTTTTGAAGCTTTTGAATGAGAGAGAAAGGACAGCCCGAGAGGAGGGAGTTGCAGTAGTCGAGACGAGAGAGAACAAAGGCACAGAGGAGAGTTTTGGTGGCTTCGACAGAGAGGATATTGCGAATAGAAGAAATTCTGCGTATCTCAAGATAGCATAATCTGCAAACATTCTGGACGTGTTTTTCAAAGGACAGGGTGTTATCAAGAGTGACTCCAAGATTGCGGACAGTGGAAGATAGTGGAATGTCAGATCAAGCAAGAGACAGACAGAGGAAGGGAGAACACTTAGCCAATGTGGAGGGAGAGATAAGCTAAGTCAGTTTAATGGGTTGAGTGAAGTTGTTTACGTCATCCAGGAGTGAACATCAGAAATGCAGCCTTGGGTTTGTCTGATTATAGAGGGCAGTTGTGGGAGGGAACCAGAAGTATAGAGTTGGTTGTCATCAGAAAAGCTATGATGGGACATAGAGTGAAGTCGCATAATTTCAGAGAGGGGTTGTGTGTACAGCACAAATAGGATGGGATCTAAAACAGAGCCTTGGGACACACCAAACTGGAGGGTAGCGGGTGCAGAGGATGAACAACAGACAGAGACTGTTTGAGTGCGATTGGAGAGGTAGGACTGGAACCAAGACAGAGCGATGTCAGAGATACCGAACACTTTATGGAGACGTGTGAGCATGATAGAATGGTCGATGGTGTCGAATGCAGCCGAGAGATCAAGGAGAGATAGAAGAGAGATTTGATTTTGATCAAGAGCAGTCAGAATATCATTTGCAATTTTTACAAGAGCAGTTTCAGGGCTGTGTCCAGTGCGATAAGCCGACTGATAAGGGTAAGAGAGGTTGTTGGCGGTGATATGATCAGAGATCTGTGCGAGAACAATTTTTTCAAGGACTTTGGATAAGAAAGGTAGGTTGGAAACAGGTCGATAGTTTTTGAGGTTATTGGGGTCAAGACTAGGTTTCTTTAAAAGAGGTCTGACCAGGGCAGATTTGAAGGAAGTGGGAAAGATACCAGATGACAGGGAATTGTTGATGACAGTTGTGAAGTGAGGGAGCAAAGTATCTAGGCAGTGTGTTAAGATAGATGCTGGAAGAGGATCAAGCTCACAGGTCTTGATATCAGAATGGCGGATTACATTGCGGATAGTAGTTTCAGAAGCAGGCTGAAAAGAAATAAGTGGTGTGCCTTGAAACAGAGGGTCGGGAATAGGAGGTTGAGAGATGGGCTGGGAGTCAAGACTGGAATGGATGGACCTAATTTTATCAATGAAAAAATCTGAAAAATGTTGTGCTAGACGGGCAGGGGGAAAGCATGATGGGAGAGGAGATTTATCTGATTTGCCAAGGAGGGTATTAGTAACGGAATATAGCTGTTTTGATGAAGAGCATGCAATAATTTTCGCATTGTGAAAAGGCAGACTTAGCAGAGTCAACTATAGCATTGACAGTTTTGTTGGCAGCCTGAAAAATCTGTTTATTGATAGTAATGCTGTTCTTCAGCCACCGTCTTTCAGCACGACGGCGTTCACGCTTGGCCTTAAGAAGATCAGGGCCAACGGCAGAAAACCAGGGCAATGGTGGTCTCTGGGATACCCTACGTCTGGTGGCGGGGGCGTGCATGTCCAGCAGATCACTAATAGTCCGATTGAGGTCGTCAGCAGAGGCTGGAGGACAGGACTGAAGAGCGGCCAGGAGATCTTCGTTGAAGACGACGGTGTTGATATCAACTAGTTTTCTGACCATGACATAGGTAGTTTGGGGTGGAGGCTTGGTCATTGAAAGTTGGCCGAGGATACAGACATGATCCGAAGGAAGAGTATAATCAATTTCAATGGATTTGATGAAGGACTGGTCAGTTCTATGAACAACCCAATCGAGGATGTTGCCTTTTTCGTGGGTTGGAGTGTCGATAGATTGGGTCAAGCCAAAGGAGTTCAAAGAGCTTATCAGTTTAGCAGTGTGGGTCTGGTTAGGTTCATTATAATGAAAATTAAAGTCTCCTGCAATGATGAAACAGCCTTTCAAGGTGTTACAGTAGGCAAGGAGGTCTGGAAACTCTTCTACAAACACATGGTTTTTAAGCCGGTTCTTTGGGCTGGGTGGTGGACGGTAGAGGAACAGCAGATGGAAAGTCTGGTGGGGTAGAGTGAGGGAGAGCTGGACAATTTCAAAAGTAGAGTGTTTGAATTTAAAGTCAGTCTTGGTAGTAATTCGGGGCAGGAGGGACTCGGCAACAACAAAAGCGATGCCGCCACCGAGACCAGTTTTGCGAGCGAACGAGAGTGTACGGTGACCGGGAGGAGCAAGATCCCTCTCCTTGGGTTCATCCCCGACAGGCTGAAACCAGGTTTCATTGACGGCGAAAATATCGACGACGTGGTCATGGATGAAATAGTTGATCGCGGATCTCTTCTCGTGTCTGGTACCGAGGGCCTGAGCATTGAACAGTGCAAGAGTCAATGAGTCAGTGCGTAGTTTCTTTTTGCCGGCTGTGAGAGGAATGAGGTTATCAGGGTTGGAGCACAGCGGTCTGGGGGACGGATGGGTATCATAGACAGGAACAGAAGGCAGACCACTGCTGCCATGACGCTGATGTACATCAGTGACCACTGGAATCGTACGTCTCTTGCGCATTCCACCACGACATGATCGACGACGGGGGAGATTTCGGCCGATTTTCAGCGATCTCAAGTGTTCAACCAGGTCAGTGTCAAGGATCGAGTCAGGGGGGCAACATGACAGCAAGCAGTCCCGATTGTACTGCACACGAGTGGAAGAATGTGTAGACACAACAGCTGGTTGTGAAGCGGGGCGTGATGAGGCAGACGCACGCAGTGCGAGAGAGACAGAGCGGGGAGGGTACACGTGCACTGGCGAGAAACATGGCGGGCTGAGTTGAAAATTCAAGTGGAGTAGGAGAGATAAAATGCACAAAGAAAACAGTACCTTGGCTTGCAGCGAAGCATTCATAAACCACCACATACTGAAACAGGAACATTCACAAACACAATCACTTGCTTTTAGCCATCAACAATCGATATAACTCCGTGCACACACACAAATAATCGCAGCGAGGTAGCCGTGCCTGTGAGGCGGCTGAACCTTGACCTTTTGTTGTGGTGTGATGCATATGTGTAGGTGTGCTTATTTTATGTGTCATGAAGTTCAAATAAAGTTATACAAACGTATGCTTTGTTTGTCTGATTGTCTGAAAAAATGGACAGGATTGCATTTCATTAGTGTTTACAATTAGTAATATAGTAACATCAGATTTTTTCGTGGCTTGGGTTATGTTTATAGATATATGAAGTCAGAACTATATCAATATGTGTGTGCTTGGTTTATGTTTGTAAATGTATGAACTAAGAGCTATGTCAATATACGTGTGCTAGGTTTATGTCTGTAAATGTATGAAGTCAGAACTATATCAATATGTGTGTGCTTGGTTTATGTTTGTAAATGTATGAACTAAGAGCTATGTCAATATACGTGTGCTACGTTTATGTTTGTAAACATATGAACTCAGAAATATATCGGTATGTATGTGCTCGGTTTATGTTTGTAAATGTATGAACTAAGAAATATATTGATATATATGTGCTTGGTTTATGTTGTAAACATATGAACTCAGAAATATATCGGTATATATGTGCTTGGTTTATGTTGTAAACATATAAACTCAGAAATATATCGGTATATATGTGCTCGGTTTATGTTTGTAAATATATGAACTCAGAAATATATCGGTATATATGTGCTCGGTTTATGTTTGTAAATGTATGAACTCAGAAATATATCGGTATATATGTGCTCGGTTTATGTTTGTAAATGTATGAACTCAGAAATATATCGGTATATATGTGCTCGGTTTATGTTTGTAAATGTATGAACTCAGAAATATATCGGTATATATGTGCTCGGTTTATGTTTGTAAATGTATGAACTCAGAAATATATCGGTATATATTTGCTCGGTTTATGTTTGTAAATGTACGAACTAAGTACTATATGAGTACATGTCTGCTCGTGCTGGTGTGTTCGAGTGTGAGCGCGAGTCTACGCCAATTGGCTAACGGTAACACTAGTCCACAAAAAACACACAAAGAAGAAAAATGTATAAATTATTTGATAAATAAGTCTTTCATACACATACGTTTGCATGAAAATAAGCATAGACATAAAAACATACTCACTTATACTCGCGCACATACACACATACCAACACATATGCACGTGTGAGTGACTTTGCCTGCCTGATCTTTGACAGTAGTGTGTTCATGCTAATTGCTGATTATTGTCAAGACTATCTGTACCTATTGTTTTTCAGTGCTTTTGTTGAAAAACATCTAAAACTCAGTTTGAGACAGGCTATGTGTAGTTATTGTTTTATTTTTCAAATTTGCTTATCAACCACACCTAAAACTCAGTTTTAGACAGGCTATGTGTAGTTATTGTTTTATTTTTCAAATTTGCTTATCAACCACACCTAAAACTCAGTTTGAGACAGGCTATGTGTAGTTATTGTTTTATTTTTTCAAATTTGCTTATCAACCACACCTAAAACTCAGTTTTAGACAGGCTATATGTATTTATTGTTTTATTTTTCAAATTTGCTTATCAACCACACCTAAAACTCAGTTTGAGACAGGCTATGTGTAGTTATTGTTTTATTTTTCAAATTTGCTTATCAACCACACCTAAAACTCAGTTTGAGACAGGCTATGTGTAGTTATTGTTTTATTTTTTCAAATTTGCTTATCAACCACACCTAAAACTCAGTTTGAGACAGGCTATGTGTAGTTATTGTTTTATTTTTTCAAATTTGCTTATCAACCACACCTAAAACTCAGTTTGAGACAGGCTATGTGTAGTTATTGTTTTATTTTTTCAAATTTGCTTATCAACCACACCTAAAACTCAGTTTTAGACAGGCTATGTGTAGTTATTGTTTTATTTTTCAAATTTGCTTATCAACCACACCTAAAACTCAGTTTTAGACAGGCTATATGTATTTATTGTTTTATTTTTCAAATTTGCTTATCAACCACACCTAAAACTCAGTTTGAGACAGGCTATATGTATTTATTGTTTTATTTTTCAAATTTGCTTATCAACCACACCTAAAACTCAGTTTGAGACAGGCTATGTGTAGTTATTGTTTTATTTTTCAAATTTGCTTATCAACCACACCTAAAACTCAGTTTTAGACAGGCTATGTGTAGTTATTGTTTTATTTTTCAAATTTGCTTATCAACCACACCTAAAACTCAGTTTGAGACAGGCTATGTGTAGTTATTGTTTTATTTTTCAAATTTGCTTATCAACCACACCTAAAACTCAGTTTGAGACAGGCTATGTGTAGTTATTGTTTTATTTTTCAAATTTGCTTATCAACCACACCTAAAACTCAGTTTGATACAGGCTATATGTATTTATTGTTTTATTTTTCAAATTTGCTTATCAACCACACCTAAAACTCAGTTTGAGACAGGCTATATATAGTTATTATTTTATTTTTCAAATTTGCTTATCAACCACACCTAAAACTCAGTTTGAGACAGGCTATGTGTAGTTATTGTTTTATTTTTCAAATTTGCTTATCAACCACACCTAAAACTCAGTTTGAGACAGGCTATGTGTAGTTATTGTTTTATTTTTCAAATTTGCTTATCAACCACACCTAAAACTCAGTTTGAGACAGGCTATGTGTAGTTATTGTTTTATTTTTTCAAATTTGCTTATCAACCACACCTAAAACTCAGTTTTAGACAGGCTATGTGTAGTTATTGTTTTATTTTTCAAATTTGCTTATCAACCACACCTAAAACTCAGTTTGAGACAGGCTATGTGTAGTTATTGTTTTATTTTTCAAATTTGCTTATCAACCACACCTAAAACTCAGTTTGAGACAGGCTATGTGTAGTTATTGTTTTATTTTTTCAAATTTGCTTATCAACCACACCTAAAACTCAGTTTGAGACAGGCTATATGTATTTATTGTTTTATTTTTCAAATTTGCTTATCAACCACACCTTAAACTCAGTTTGAGACAGGCTATAATATAGTTATTATTTTATTTTTCAAATTTGCTTATCAACCACACCTAAAACTCAGTTTGAGACAGGCTATATGTAGTTATTATTTTATTTTTCAAACTTGCTTATCAACCACACCTAAAACTCAGTTTGAGACAGGCTATGTGTTGTTGTTGTTTTATTTTTCAAATTTGCTTATCAACCACACCTAAAACTCAGTTTTAGACAGGCTATATGTAGTTATTGTTTTATTTTTCAAATTTGCTTATCAACCACACCTTAAACTCAGTTTGAGACAGGCTATATATAGCTATTATTTTATTTTTCAAATTTGCTTATCAACCACACCTAAAACTCAGTTTGAGACAGGCCATGTGTAGTTCTTATTTTATCTTCCAAATGTGCTTATCAGTCAGTGATATCTATGAATACCATACACACCCGTCTTAGACTACCTGTAAAACAAATACCTGAAATATGACCGACCAGCAACAGCTTGTGGAAGGGCCAGCCAAGCCAACAGGTTTATAAGTACAGGCCTGACAAAGCACAAT
>JAPXFY010000035.1:6858558-6876058 GCA_030674185.1 Monoplex corrugatus
CACACACACACACACACACACACACACACACACACACACACACACACACACACACACATACACACACGCACATACACACACACACACACGCACACACATATGTATGTATGTATACATATTGATTGATTGATTGATTGATTGATGGATGGATGGATGGATGCATGCATGCATGCATGCATGGATGTTTGAAACCAACACGACCTCCGAGACAGTGATTCGTTTCGCTAACCATGTCTTCATGTTAAGTGAACACCACCCACACAAGTTGTTTACCATGGCCAGTGTTGGTAAAACAAGCTTACCATGCGTGATGACATTGTCTGACCGGTGTTCTGTGATGTTTGTTCCCCCCCACAAAGACTGACATTTGGGAGACTAATTGTCAGGTTGGCCCTCCGACGGAAAATCACCATACCGTGCCCACGTTGAGTAAGTCTGGAGCGGGTATTTGATTCCTTCACTTTCCTTTCCTTTCTTTCTTGTTTTGGTTTTAGTACTGTTGTTGTTGTTGTTGGGTTCGTATTCATTTATTTACTTATTTATTCATTTATGTATTCAAGAAATTTGACTTGCTGTTTGGTATACCTTCAAGAGCAGTTTGTATCATTCATATTCATTTATTTACTTATTTACGTATTCAAGAAATTTGACCTGGTATTTGGTATATCTTCAAGAGCAGTTTGTATCATTCATATTCATTTATTTACTTATTTATTCATTTACGTATTCAAGAAATTTGACTTGCTGTTTGGTATACCTTCAAGAGCAGTTTGCATCATTCATATTCATTTATTTACTTATTTATTCATTTACGTATTCAAGAAATTTGACTCGCTGTTTGGTATACCTTCAAGAGCAGTTTGTATCATTCATATTCATTTATTTACTTATTTATTCATTTACGTATTCAAGAAATTTGACTTGCTGTTTGGTATACCTTCAAGAGCAGTTTGTATCATTCATATTCATTTATTTACTTATTTATTCATTTACGTATTCAAGAAATTTGACTCGCTGTTTGGTATACCTTCAAGAGCAGTTTGTATCATTCATATTCATTTATTTACTTATTTATTCATTTACGTATTCAAGAATATTTGACTCGCTGTTTGGTATACCTTCAAGAGCAGTTTGTATCATTCATATTCATTTATTTACTTATTTATTCATTTACGTATTCAAGAAATTTGACCTGCGTTTGGTATACCTTCAAGAGCAGTTTGTATCATTCATATTCATTTATTTACTTATTTATTCATTTACGTATTCAAGAAATTTGACCTGCTGTTTGGTATACCTTCAAGAGCAGTTTGTATCATTCATATTCATTTATTTACTTATTTATTCATTTACGTATTCAAGAAATTTGACCTGTGTTTGGTATACCTTCAAGAGCAGTTTGTATCATTCATATTCATTTATTTACTTATTAATATTCATTTACGTATTCAAGAAATTTGACTTGCTGTTTGGTATACCTTCAAGAGCAGTTTGTATCATTCATATTCATTTATTTACTTATTAATATTCATTTACGTATTCAAGAAATTTGACTCGCTGTTTGGTATACCTTCAAGAGCAGTTTGTATCATTCATATTCATTTATTTACTTATTTATTCATTTACGTATTCAAGAAATTTGACTTGCTGTTTGGTATACCTTCAAGAGCAGTTTGTATCATTCATATTCATTTATTTACTTATTTATTCATTTACGTATTCAAGAAATTTGACCTGGTATTTGGTATACCTTCAAGAGCAGTTTGTATCATTCATATTCATTTATTTACTTATTAATATTCATTTACGTATTCAAGAAATTTGACCTGGTATTTGGTATACCTTCAAGAGCAGTTTGTATCATTCATATTCATTTATTTACTTATTAATATTCATTTACGTATTCAAGAAATTTGACCTGGTATTTGGTATACCTTCAAGAGCAGTGTGTATCAATCATATTCATTTATTTACTTATTTATTCATTTACGTATTCAAGAAATTTGACTTGCTGTTTGGTATACCTTCAAGAGCAGTTTGTATCACTGTAGGCTTGGGTCTAGAACGAAGCAGAAGCTACACACTCTCACGCAAAAAGCATAAATTCTTTACAGGATCATGTCAACTTTTCGTCTTTTTCCTCTCCTTCTCTTCCTCCTCTTCAACCTCTTCCTAACACTTCTCTTTCCTGGTACCTGGCCCGTTCAACCCTAATTGTTCTGCAACAGAACCAGAGACAAGAACAAAGCTATGGTCTGCCTGAAACGGGTCGTCTATAAAGTGGATTTGTTAAGTGTTCTTCTTCGTTAAAGTGTTCTTCTTCGTTAAAGTGTTCTTCTTCGTTAAAGTGTTCTTCTTTGTTAAAGTGTTCTTCTTTGTTAAAAGTGTTCTTCTTCTTCTTTGTCAAAAGTGTTCTGGAAATTTGTGCTAGAAATTTCCTCTTTTCTGTCACTCTCCTTGTTTCTGCCTTGTTCCGTTGGTTTCTGTCATTTCTTCCTTTCATTTTCTGCCTTGCTGGTCCGTTCACCTGTATGTGTTTGATAAAGTATTACATACTTTCTCTTAGGATTGATGATAATTGGGTACATGTATGAAGTGCATTTTGGTCTCCAGGGAAGTGAGACACGCAGAAGCAATTTGAGGTAATGTATGCCCGTGTTTATATATGTATTAGTGTCGTTAGGTAAGCTCAAATTTGTATTTAGGTGGGGTTTTTTTTAAATCCCCTGTGCGATAACGTGGACTCAGTGGTCAAGGCCAGGGGCATCTCCTCGGATTATATGCGTGAATGCATTGATATGTGTAATTAATTTTCTTTTCTTTTTTTTTTCCTGTTGAAGTTTTGTATGTGCTTTGAAACAGATAATAGCCCTGATATGGCTCTACGCAGTCGTCTGGGCTTTAAATAACAAAACAGTAAACGTGGCGTCGTGTATTGCTGACAGCACCTCTCAAACAAGGCATCTGACAAGTTGTAATTTTGTGCTTTGAGGGCTTGATAATCAGAAATAGCCAGCAGTGTCGGCCAAGCTAAAACAGCATTCAAGAAGAAGAAAAACATTCTTACCAACAAATGCTTACCAATTAACATCAGGAAGAGAGTTTTTGAATGTTATGTAGAACCGATACTGTTGTACGGTTGTGAGGCGTGGACAGTCAACACGCAAAGTCGGAACAAAATTGAGGCAACTGAAATGTGGTTTCTAAGAAGAATGTTGAGTGTTCCATGGACAGCAAAGTAAACAAACGAGACAGTCTTGAAGGAGGCAGACACAAGGAGGTCATTAATAAAAAGATAAGGAAAAGACGAGCAGCATTTATAGAGATGTTATGAGGAAAGGGGAATTAGAGCACATGGTCACAACAGAAAGCTGGAGGGAAAGAGAACACCAGATAGACCCGGGGAGAAAATATTGGACAGACTTGCAGGGTGGCTGAAGACAGAGAGGGTGGGAGATGTACTTGCAGCGACAGGGGATAGATTCGTATGAAAGGCCATGATCGCCAACGCCCTACGACAGGGCACATGATGATGAAGGGCTTGATGAGGGTCCATGGTCTGACTGTGGTAATGTTAAGGTGGGAATCAAAGTGGAATTGATGAGCTGACCAGGTGTTCTTATTCTTCTTCCTCATAAAATGTCCTACAATAGTTCTTGTCTTTCCCTCATCATCATCAGGTGCCTTGCCGCATGGCGTTGGGATTATGGACTTCCATCTGTCTCTGTCTCTTGTTGCCTCAAGCATCTCTTCCACCCTCCCTGTCTTCAGCCACTCTGCAAGTCTGTCTAGTATCTTCTCCCTGGGTTTACCCGGTGCTCTCCTTCCCTCCAGCTTTATTGGTGATCTTCTTGTGTCTGCCTCCCTCAAGACTTGTCTCGTTTGTTTTCTTTGCTGTCCAAGGAACTCGCAACATGCTTTGGGTAAATAGCACCACTGCCTTGTGGTTACCTCGGGAGAGAAAAAGGCTAAGGGAGTAAACCCTGACAGAAAATCACCCCTACCGCCTTGTGGGCTGTCGTGGAAACGACAAAGGCTGGCGGACAGTCTGCACAAAAAACCGTTGGAAGTTAAGTGGAAGCCACCATCGTGCTTTCCCCCAAGTTCATCATGGCCCTCCAAGGACGCTATCTATCAACATCAGTCATCGCTTAGTTTCCGAGCCAGCTTGAGCCAGCCTCACTCCTGAAGTCTTCGTTTGATTTTCATTTCATTTTGTGTGGTTACATTTTATTTAATTAAGGATTTCTTTTCTTCGTTTTGTTTCGTTTTGTTTCGTATACCGAATCTGGACTTTCGCAAGTTTACCTTTGTTACATTTGATTTGATTTCGGGTTTCTTTTCTTTGTTTTATTTTGTTTTGTTTCATTTACCTAATCTGGACTTTTGCAAGTTTGTCTTACTTCATTTGAAGTTGCTTTGCTTTGCGTTGATTTGGTTTGCTTTGGTTTTGATTAGCATCAATCCTCATGATGTTTAGTGCTTTTTCTTTTCATGTTGAAAAACACAAAATGCCTAGAAAGAAACATAGAGAGCGAGAGGGGGAGGGAGGGGGAGAGAGATGAGAAAGAAAGAGAGAGAGAGGGAGGGAGTGCGTGTACTCGTGCGTGAGTGCATCATCATCATCATCAGGTGCCCTGCCGCATGGCGTTGGCGATCATGGACTTCCATCTGTCTCTATCTCTCGTTGCCCCTAGCATCTCCCCCACCCTCCTCGTCCCCAGCCACTCTGCAAGTCCGTCCAGCATTTTCTCCCTAGGTCTACCCGGTGCTCTCTTTCCCTCCAGCTTTCCCGTTGTGACCAGGTGCTCCAAATCCCCCTTCCTCATAAAATGGCCTGTAAATGTTGCCTGTCTTTTCCTAATCTTCCTTATGAGTGATCTACTTGTGTCTGCCTCCATCAAGACTGTCTCGTTTGTTTTTCTTTGCTGTCCACGGAACTCTCAACATTCTTCTTAGAAACCACATCTCGGCTGCCTCAATCTTGTTCTGGCTTTGCTTGCTGACTGTCCACGCCTCGCATCCGTACAACAGTATTGGTTCTATATCACATTCAAGAAATCTCTTCCTGATGTTAACTGACAGGCATCATGTATCTTTTAAATCCTATGTCCAGCAATAATTGTCATTAATCCATAGACATTCAACTAAGGGACAGACAGACTCATCAGACTCATCAGTCGGCACTTGTCTTACGCTGACATGCTCGCCATGTTACAGTGCTCGCCATGTTACAGTGCTCGCCATGTTACTGACATGCTCACCATGTTACAGTGCTCGCCATGTTACAGTGCTCGCCATGTTACTGACATGCTCGCCATGTTACAGTGCTCGCCAACATAAACCGCTTGATCCGCAATGTCATTCAACTACTTTCAGTTCAATTTCATTGCAAGTTTCGATTGTCTAAGAAAAACAGAAGACAATTACTTACAATTTTTTCAGAACGGAGAAGTTTGCGATCAGAAGTGTCCAAGATTAAATCAGAAAACCAGAAACGAGAAAGAACATTTCGGTCAGCAATAGACAACCTCCGAAAAATTCTAAACACTGTGTTACTCAGTGATAGTAGAATCAGGTCCCACTGGACACGTTTCACAGCTAATTTTTGCTACTGTACACATATAAGTATATACAAACGATGAACCATATACAAAGTTTTTAAAAAATTGAAAATGAATTATAAAAAGTATTGACTTTTGTGATGGGTCAGGTGGTCAAGCGCTTTACGAAAGTCATGTGAAGCAGCGAGAGACACATAAAGCAAATACGTTTCATGTCAACTCCAACAATAACAACAAAAACAACAATATTAACGCAACAGTAATAACTGTATCTTGAATAGAATGGAAAAAGATGAAAATGACAGGTGTAATTTCACGTTATACTAAAAGAGATACATTTCACCACTTCATCTGGTTTTGCCAACACCTGCCACAATTTTGGGAAGAACTTGAAAAACGTTTGAAAGAAAAATGAGAGAAATGTACAAGAGTGTCTTTCAACATACAATTAGTTCTATCTGGTACAGACGAAAACAGACAAATCATGACTGTACAGTGCTGTCAACAACATTGACATTGATTAGTGTAGATTCCGCAAAACTAAAACTAACATGAATATGTTTGTTGGGGTTTTTTCCACCTTTTTTTTATTCATTTTTTCACAGGAATAGACATCAACAAACAATGTAGTAACAAAACAAAACAGAAACAAATAATAATTTCAATTCATAATAATTATTCACATAAAAAAAGAAAGGAAAACCTATAGTCTACAAAACATATAAAACAATATTCTAATCAATAATGATTTCATTATGTACATCAATATTTAAGAAACATGTCATGAAGAAACTCCGCTTTCTACACAGGGAACATTGATCTATAGTTGTTCCATTGAGCATTAAAAAAGGACAAGCGAAAGTTTATTTTGGCATTATATTGTTCAATTTTGAATCTCTGGTTTAGCATTCTTTGGAAAGTATGTATATTTGGAACACACTTGTCTATTTTGCATTTATATATAAATGATTTTGCAAGCATTATTTTAAGATCAAATATTCTATCTGTTTTTACATTTTGGTCAACACCGAACAATACTAGATTTCGTGTGATTCTGATGTTGAAGGTATTTTGGCATTTTGCGTTGATTAGTTTTTCTGTTAAATTCCAGAAATTACGGACACAGTAACAGTTCCACAGAAAATGTTCAATAGAGTCTCTTGCATTATTACATCATGTACAATTTGTCGTAGTTGCTATACCCATTGTGTTTAATATTATATTGGTGGCAATAATCCGATGAACTATTCTTATTTGCAACCATTTTAATTTGTCATCATTTAATTTATGAATTTTTAGAAACACATTTCCCACGAAATGTTAATATTTACTTTCTCTGACCTTGAACAACAATTTGGTTTGCTATCATCCAATTTAATTTTTTCATAGTAAAGTCTAGTTCCCTTTTGTACACTCATTATTAGTCTTATTGCATTTGGGGCATTCAAAATACTATTCGTGTTGTTGTTCATTTGAATTCTGGTTGTTCTTAAATATTGTTTGATTGAAGATATCCATCCATTATAAGTGACATAATTAATGCGGCAATCAGCGTTATTTTCAAATTCTTCATAGGTCAAAAACAGCCATTTTCTTTAAGAAAATGTTTGATGCAGTATATTCCTTTCTCTATTAGTTTATTATTCTTGATTACTTTGTTATCCACCTTTATTTTTTTCGTTATAAAAGACAGGTTCAACTAACAGTTCACTTGAATTCTTAGGTGTTATATGATTACAAAATATCATGTAGGCCTTAAATGTATCAGCCCAGAACATATTATTCTTCATGAAATATGAAACAACCGCTGGTCCGTAGCATTCGATGTTGTTAAGGAATGGATACATTTCAGCTGCTAGACTTTTCCATTTATGGTTTGAAGTTTTAAATTTTCTTATCCATGGAAGTTTGAGAGCATATATATACGTTCTTAAATCCGGTATATTCAGTCCTCCTTGTTTAATATTTTAGTGGCAGTCTTTCTGCTGATTTTGTCTCGTTTTCCATTCCATACAAACTGAAAACATAACTTCTGTAGTTGTTGTATAAAATGATCTGGAGGATCAGGCAATAATATCCATAGATGTATAAGTTTAGACAATACCAGAGATTTTAGAACTGCGACTTTACCAATCGGGGTAATGGTTCTTTGAGACCAAATTTTGAATAACATTTTCACTTCTGAAAATTTGTCTTTATAATTCATTATTTCACAATTTCTTAAATCTTGAGTGAACCAGATGCCTAGTATTTTAAACTTAGGAGGATTCCATATCATTTTTAAGTGGGGAGAGTATATTATTTGTGATTTTCTCTTACTACCAAGCCATATTACTTGCGTTTTTTCGCTGTTCGTGAACAGACCTGAAACTGTCCCGTACGTATCAAGTATACGAATAGATCTTTCAAAAGAGGTTTTATCTCCTACATTTATTAATTGGGTGTCATCAGCAAACTGGGAAATTTTGTGTTCTACACCATTAACATATATTCCTTTTATTGAGTCTTCCTCCCTGATCATTATGGCTAGAATTTCTGCACAAAGTATAAAAAGGTAGGGTGAGATTGGATCTCCTTGTCTACATCCCCGTTCTACACTAAACCATTCTGTAGTCTGTCCGTTTATAATAGCAGTTGATTTTGTGTTTTTATAGAAAGTTGCAATCCATCGACAAACGCTACTTCCAAATCCATAACCTCTCAAAACCTTGTGCATGAAACTCCAATCAAGTGAATCAAAAGCTTTTTCGAAATCAATACAAAGTAACAAACCCGGCATGTTATTTACATTGAAATAATTTATTAAGTCATATATTAATCGTATACTATCTCCTATATATCTATTTGCCATAAAACCTGTCTGATCTTCAGTAATAAGCTTTGGTAAAACCTTTTTTGCTTCTGTTCGAGATGCATGCCGAGCCTATTTTATACACAACGTTAAGGAGAGAAATGGGACGCCAATTTTTTTTATGAATTCTTTAGGTTTATCACCTTTTGGGATGCAAGTGATCAATCCTTCTTTCTGCGTTGAGGACAATTCTCCATCTCTGTATGCCTCATTCAATGATCTGCCAACAAACGGTCCAATATTTTCCAGAAAAATTTGAAAAATTCTGCGCTAAATCCGTCAGTACCCGGACTTTTCCCATTTTTCATTTTTTTAAGCGCTGTATTTGCTTCATTTATAGTTATTTCACCCTCCAACAATCGTTTTTCTTCATTTGATAATTTGGGTATCTATCCAATAAGGTTTTCTATTTCACAATCTTTATTGAGCCTTTTCTTATATAGGTTTTTATAAACGGATTTAACTTCATGAAGTAGGTCTTGTTGGTTTTCTAAAGTAGCACCATCTTGTCTCACCAATTTTGTCATCTGTTTACTCACATAATTTCTTTTTTCAAGATGGCAAAAATATTTAGAATTTTTTTCTCCTTCAGCAATCGATCTTTGCCTGCGATCTCAGTAATACTCCCTCCATTCTTTTGTCCCGAATTATCTGAAGTTCGTGATTCCTTTCTCGAAGTTCTTTTATTTCTTTTTCTGTTTTGTTTTCAACCCTTTCAAAAGCTTCTATATCCTGTATAAGTCTATTTTCCTTCTTTTTCATTTTTTTTTAATTTTTCATTGTGGCGTACGCTATGGTTTTTGACCGTACGTTCATTAATAGAAAATCTAAAAATAGTTTGTCAGGGATTTTCAGTTTAATGTCAGATTTTGCCATTTCATTTAAATTCGATTTATCATAATGGTCAGCTGCATACTCGGTCATCACATTTCAAATCTCTTCATTTCTTTCTTTCACTCACATATTGCCAATCCCTTAGAAGAGATGTATTGAATTTCCAGAAACCTCTCGTCTTTTCGGTTTTGTGGAATAGTAAGTGGAGTGTTACCATTGAATGATCTGAACGGCAGCCTGAAAGAATATCTGTGCTTTCATAATACCAGTACAGATTATCAGACATCAGGAAACAGTCCAGTCGGCTTTGTTTAGTGTCGGTTTTCTCCACGTATACTGCCTTCATTCAGGATTGTTCTCTCTCCAGATATCTGTCAGATTAAGTTCTCTTGTCATGTTTTCGATGCTTCTTTGGCTTTGGGGTTGTTTACGCGCACATAGTTATAACAGTCCATGATTGGATCCATAGCAATGTTCCAGTCACCTACAGCGATGATATTGTTATTTTTGTAACATTTAATTACATTTTTAATGTGTTATAAAACATCGGGTCGTCTTTATTGGGACCATAAACATTCACTAAGAGTAAATCCTTTTCCATTGACGAGAATGACAGAATGATATAGTTGCCATTTTGGTCTCGTTTAACGTTTGTTACTTTAAATTCAAAATTATTTGAAAATAAAACAGCAACTCCTCTAGAATTAGACTGGTATGATGCAAAGAAGCATTTATAACTCCATTCTGAAGTTACATATTGCTCTAATCTCTTGTTAAAATGTGTGTCTTGGAGACAGTATATCGAATATTTTTTCTGTTTCAGGTAATTGAAGACATCTCTTCGTTTTCGCATATCCCCCAAAACCTTGACAATTTAAAGAGGCAGTTGTGATGCTACAACATGAATATGTTTATTGGGGAGCTTAAATAAAATATACAATAAAAACAAATCACTACCAGCAAATTCAGTGTTAGGAATTCCTGAGGAAATGGCTACTTTATGATTCTCGTTTAGATGAACAAACATTAAGTTGTGTATGTTTATTAATGTGTGTGATTATTTCTGATAAACTGAAAAACATAGTTGTTGTTGTTGTTGTTGTTTCTGATGAACCACGTGTATGATGCATTCATTTATTGGTATATGCACGTATCCCATATGTTTGTACTGTATTATGATGTATTGGTACTGAAGTGTTTTATACTGCATTGATGTATTAGTGTATTATCCTATTGTTGTACCGCGTCACAGTATTAGCGTCGCAATGTTTATGCTGTTTGTAAAGTGCATCGAGCATTTTCTGACATATATGTTTCTGCTATATAAATGGAATTATTATAATCATTATTGAATTACTATAATACACAAGCAAACATGATTAACCGTGGTTTGTTTAATAGTATCAAGAAAATGATTAATAGGCTGTAGAATTATAGTTTTGTCTTTGTTCATGTAACGATTGCAACTGCGCGTCGAATGAGAGTGATCATATTAGCTTTAACTTACAGAATAATGTGCTTGTGCCGAGAGAGAGAGTGCGTGTGTGTGTGTGCGCGTGTGTGTGTGTGTGAGTGTGTGTGTAGTGTGTGTGTGTGTGTGTGTGTGTGTGTGTGTGTAGTGTGTGTGTGTGTGTGTGTGTGTGTGTGCGTGCGTGCGTGTGTGTGTAGTGACTGTGTGTGTGTGTGTGTGTGTGTGTCCTTTGCACTTCTTTAATTTTTTGTACAGAAACTATGTGATTAGTCTCAGGTCATATCGTTGTTTGGTAAACGGTTTGCCAGAGTGTTGATACAGTATGTTAGATGTAAACTCATTGTTTAAATACAGACGGTTGGCTTGCATTCTGCAAATATGATTTTATTTTCAAAGGGAAAAAACTTCGATGTGAAGAAAAGATGTAACAATAATAGTAGTGGTAGCAATAATAAACACGTTTTGTTAAAAGAATAATAAAGACAAGTAAAGAAAGAAATCAATGTAAATTTTTTTTTTTAAAAACAAGCTACAGATATAAAATCAAAGGAAAACAAGAATGAAAAGGAAACATAATATAATAATGATGATAATAATAATAATAATAATAACAATGATAATAATAAATCACATATAGCGCTATTCTCCCACACATAGGTAAGGACTCACTGCGCTTTACATTAATTAGTTCATACACACACACATACACACACAAACACACACGTACACAGATACAAACAAACAAACAAACACACCACACCACACACACACGCGCATACATACAAAGATGCTGAGGTAGGGTACACTCAAAAAACATCAAGAAAAACAAGGGAAGGGGGAGGGGAGACATGTCCACAGACGCCACAATGAAAATATATATACACCATTACACACGCAACATCAAAGGAAATATGGAAACTAATTATACCAAATATCTTTTATACATGTCAGACGTCACAATAAAAATATATAAACCATTACACACGCAACGTCAAAGGAACTATGAAACTAATTATACCAAATATTTTAAAGTCAGAGTCACAATAAAAAATATATAAACCATTACACACGCAACATCAAAGAGCTATGACACTAATTATACCAAATATCTTTTATACATGTCAGACGTCACAATAAAAAATATATAAACCATTACACACGCAACTCAAAGGAGCTATGACACTAATCATTCCAAATATTTATACATGTCAGACGTCACAATGAATAATTATATAAACCATTACACACGCAACTCAAAGAGTTATGACACTAATTATACCAAATATCTTTTATACATGTCCAGACGTCACAATGAAAAATATATAAACCATTACACACGCAACATCAAAGGAGCTATGAAACTAATTATACCAAATATCTTTATACATGTCCAACTTCACAATGAAATATATAAACCATTACACACGCAACATCAAAGAGCTATGACACTAATTATACCAAATATCTTTTATACATGCAGACGTCACAGTGAAAATATATAAACCATTACACACCAACGTCAAAAGAGCTATGACACTAATTATACCAAATATCTTTTATACATGCCAGACGTCACAGTGAAAAATATATAAACCATTACAAACATGCAACGTCCAAACAGAGCATGACACTAATTAACCAAATATCATTTAGTACATGTCAGACGTCACAATGAAATATATAACCATTACAACTGCAACGTCAAAGAGCTATGAACTAATTATAGCAATAATTTTTTAATGTCAGATACAATGAAAATAATTAGATATAAACCCATTACACACTCTACATCAAAGAGCTATGACACTAATTATACCAATTATCTTTTTTTATTACGTCGACTATCGAAGAATTACACCATTACACACCAACATCAAAAGAGCTTGACACTAATTATCAAATATCTTTATACATGTCAACGTCACATGAAATATAAAACCATTAACACCACTCAAAGAGCTATGACACAATATACCAAATATCTTTAACATGTCAGACGTCAGTGCGGCACAAGCAGAGAAAACAATACACTCAGGCAAACATATGCCACCTCTCTAACAACAACAGCAAAACAACTGACAATTGTATGTGGTGATAGTAATAATAGTATACTAACAACTGCAACGCAGCACAGTAGTAGAGTAGTAGTATATACAATAATTTGCTTAAATTGTAGCAATAATAACAATGAAAGTAGCAATAGCACTAATCGATGTTTTATACATTACTACTTCTTATATTACGTTGGTTTCTGAGTGACAGCATTTCGCTTTTTTTTTTTTTTTTGACTTATCGTTTAAGTCTGTAGTTTGGGAGCTATGAGATGTTAGAAAGTTTTCCTGCTGTTCTGTGCAGGGAATTACATTTTATTTTTAATACAGTTCACTGCAACCATCCAATTCTGTCTGTTGATTCACAATGGGGTTTCAAATGGACACTGGATAGTCGTTTTGCTTCAGTGTTAATAAAGAAATAAATGTCGAGAAAAAGTTTTATTGAGATGAGCAACGTAGACTTCCCGTGTTAAGTTTTTTTCATTTATGTCTACACAAGATGCACGGTGTTCAAAAACTTGTTCTTTAGCTGTCATTGGTGTAGATACAAAATAAAAATGTTCCGTTTTGAATCTCATGTCTAACTGCTTTTGAAAAACGAACATATTCAGATAACACTTGTCAATTTTGTAAGTGAAAATGTACGATTTTGCCAGCATTATTATAACATCAAATGCTGTAGCTGTTTTAAAACTTTCATGTATGTACGCTATATGCACAATTCTTCATGTTATTTTTGTACTAAAGGCATCTTCGTGGTGTTTATTGAACAATGCTCCACAGAGTTCCTACAAATTGTAACATACGTACAGACCCCTAGATAATGTTCATAGAGTCCCATTGTGTCATCACACCACATACTGTGTGTCACAGATGCCAGACCCTTGTATTTAATCCAACATTTCTGCAATAACTCTGTGAAAAGCTCATAACTGCCGACCATTTAAGTTTGCCGTCTTCGATTTCATTGACTTTTGCCTCACACTTTTTCTGTCAACATTTAATTTCTTACCGTTATTGACAACAGTTTGGTGTAATGTACTGTCCGTGAAGCGCAAAATTCTGATAATTTAGTTTTGCTCCCTTTTGCACATTCATGGTGTCATTGAAAGCTCAAGGGACATTGGAAGCATTATTCATGTTGCCATTAAGTTCTATTCCTGTTGTTCTTGACTGTTGTCTTCATTGATGATGTCCAACCACTAAAAGTAACAAAATCAACGTAACAGTCATATTCAGTTTTAATTCTTCGTGAATCTTACAACTGTCATTTTTCCTTGCAGAAAATATCTGAAGGAGAACATTCTATTTCTGTTAATATTGTTGTTGTATTTACCACCTGACAGCAAAAACAAGAGAGTTTATGAGGCAGACACAAATATCACTATAGGAAGATTAGGAAGACAGGCACTTTATAGCTTTTATAAAGGAGTATTTGGGCACTGTCAACGAAAGCTGGAAGAAGCACCGGACCAGGAAATCGGCGACTTGCAAGTGTGGGGACAGAGTGAGAGTCTTGAGGCAACAAAGATAGAGACAGATAATCATATCGCCAACCCATGCGCAGGGCACCTCATGATGAACCACCTTATTTCTATCATAAAACGGATTCTGCAAACAATTATTGAGATTTTTTGGTCTTTTGCAATACAGATTGATCAGTAAGTTATTAACTATGGGTCCCAAAAAGAGTCTTTAATACGAGACAACTACTGGTCCACAATATTCAGAGTAGACAGTAGAAACGTGTTAGCTCTGTTGTGATCTTTTTGTTTTGTTTTAAATTTTCTTATCTACGACAGTTTAAAATGCAAATATATCTTCGAATATCAGTTCTATTCAATACACCATCTTTTATGATTTTAATAATACTCCTTTTGCTGATTTTATCCAGTTTTCCGTTTCGAACATACTGAAATGGCACAACCTTGAGACAGATTGATAAGTTTAAATATTTGGGAACGGTCATCTCATCAGACGGCAGATGCACATCAGAAATAGCCAGCAGAATCGGCCAAACCAAAACAGCATTCAAGAAGATGGAAAGCATTCTTACCAACAAATGCCTATCAGTTAACATCAGGAAGAGAGTTCTTGAATGTTCTATAGAACCGATACTGTTGTACGGATGTGAAGCGTGGACAGTCAACACGTTAAGTCCGAACCAAATTGAGGCAACTGAAATGTGGTTTCTAAGTAGAATGTTGAGTTCCACGGACAGCAAAGAAAACAATACGTGTGTGTGTGTATGTGAAAGAGAGAGATAGAAAGAGAGAGTGAAAGACAGAGAGAGAGAGAGAGACAGAGAGAGAGGGGGGAGACAGAGAGAGAGTCTTGAAGGATGCGGACTCAAGAAGATCATTAATAAAGAAGATTAGTTAAAGACAAGCAACATTATAGGACATATTATGAGGAGAGAGAAATTTTAGCACCTGGTCACAACAGGAAAGCTGGAGGGAAAGACAACAGCAGTTAGAGCCAGGGAGAAAATATTGGACAGATCTTGCAGGATGGCTGAAGACAGAGAGGGTGGGAAATGTACTTGCAGCGACAAGGGATAGAAACATATGGAGGGCCATGATCGCCAATGCCATGCAGCAGGACACATGATGATGATGATAATGATGATGATGATGAAGTCAGTGTCAGTATCAGGCAAATGTGTCAGATTATACCCTGGTTTCCTTTCCGTCATCCGACATTATGGTGAATGTAAAAACTTTAACCCTTTGACTTCTGCACCCTATCCACCAGCATCCTGCTTTGTCAGCCATGCTGACAAAGCAAAAACTTAACCCTTGGACTCCCTCAAAGTCAAAGGTTAAGTTTTTGCAGTTGATGGGTAAGGTGCGGGCGTCAAAAGGTTAATGTCAAATCAGTTTGCTGGCCGCACAGCAATGTGTGTGTGTGTGTGTGTGTGTGTGTGTGTTGTGTGTGTGTGTGTGTGTGTGTGTGTGTGGTGTGTGTATGTATGTGTGTGTATGTGTGTGTGTGTGACTCGTGTGTGTGTATGTGTGTGTGTGACTCGTGTGTGGTGTGGTATGTGTGTGTGTGACTCGTGTGTGTGAGTGGGTGGGTGTGGTGGTGTGATGTGAGTTGTGTGTGTGTGTGAGTCTGTGTGTGTGTGATGAGTCTGTGTGTGTGACTGGTGTGTGTGTGTGTGTTGTGTGTGTATATGTGTGTGTGTGTTGTGTGTGTGTGCGTGCGTGCGTGCACGGTTGTGTTAAAGTAAAACAGTGAACACCTTATGTTTACTGAAGCTGGGGGGGGGGGGGCAGATTGGCTGGATGGTTAAAGCCTTTGTCTGTCCTGCCTAACATTTGTATGGTGGTGTCTGAAGTTCGATTCTATATGTACACAAATGATATTGTCTGTCTGTATGTCTGTTGGTATGTGTATTTGTTTGCCCCCACCCCCTTCCTGTCCTCTCTCTCTCTCTCTCTCTCTCTCTGTCTCTCTCTCTCTCTCTCTCGTCTTTCACTCTCTCTTTCTATCTCTCTCTTTCACACAGCACACACTCTCTCTATTTTCTCTCTCTTCTTTCTCTTTCACTCTCTCTCTCACCTCTCTCTCTCTGTACCTCTCTCTCTTCTCTCACTCTCTCTCACCTTTTCTCTCTCTCTCTCTCTCTCTCTCCTCTCTCTCTCTCTCTCTCTCTCTCTCTGTGTCTGTCTGTCTTCTCTCTCTCTCTGTCTTTCACTCTCTCTTTCTATCTCTCTTTCACAACACCACACACACCACACCACCTCATCTCTCCCTCTCTCTCTCTTTCTCTAATTCTCTCTTTCTCTTTCACTCTCTTTCTCTCACCATCTCTCTCTCTCTCTTTTCTCTCACTCTCACTCTCTCTTCTCTCATCTCTCCACATTTCTCTCTCATCTCTTCTCTCTCTCTCCTCTCTCTCTCTCTCTCCTCAACTCTCTCTCTCTCATCTTCTCTCGTCTACTCACCACTCTCTCTCAGTGCTCTCACCCTCTACACTTCCTTAGTGTCAATGCTCTCAACCACTTTTTCTCGGTTTTTAACTCATGACTCAACCACTTCTACACTTAACACTATAAAGTGCAGAGTGCATCTCAACCACTTCTACATTTAACACTATAAAGTGCAGAGTGCATCAGGGTTCTGCTCTTGTCCCACTGCTCTTTTCTTTATATATTAAAATACTGATACTTGTTGTATAACTTCTAACTGTGATCTGTTTTCAGATGGTACAACAATCCAAGAAATCCCATTTTTGTAATGCAAGTTTCTAGTTGTCACCAAAACATGTTAATGATTCTGATTGAAAGGACAGAAGTTATAAATCGCATGTCACATTACCACAAACATTTATGATAACAACACAGAAAAGACAAAACTTATTTTTTCCAAATACGAGCAATTTATAAAAAGAAAAAAAACTCAGGTTATTCAAGAAGTGGATTCTTTCTTTTTACATAAAGGCATAGGAATTGATAATAACTTTCTGGTCAAATCATATGAACGAGCTAAAGTAAAACCATTTCAATTAGAATATATCAGTTTTCTTTAAAAAAAAAAAAAGTTCTTGAACCTAGAATCAAGAGAATTGTTCTTCAACGCATATATTTAACCCTTATTATATTATGCATCTTTTGACGTGGTGTTAAGCGTGATTTCGCTCTAGTAGTCGGCTGGGCGATAAGCAATGGGAACATGAACTGTGCGTCTACCTTTTGGGATTCAGTCAATGTCAGTATTCTCA
>JAPXFY010000035.1:6881058-6891058 GCA_030674185.1 Monoplex corrugatus
TCTCCCAGGCACATTGAAATATAAACTTTCTTCATCATCATCCCCTCCTTCGTTGTTCTGTTCTTATACAATTGGACTTGAAAATAAATACAATGCAATACAATACAAATAAAAAGTAAAACGAAGACGTTAAGATATAAGATATCCAAACAATCTCCTTTTTGACACAAAAGTTATTACATACATGAAAAAGATGTGTACAACTTGAGGTCACTGTGACCTTGAAGAAACATCGAAAACAATGGCTGACTGTAACAGCGGTGAAAACAGGTTTTGAATATTGTCAGAATTTTTGATAACGTGTTGTTTATACGCATCAACTTTCCTTGCCAATACATTTTGGTCATACGTACACACATACCTACTTGTACGATGTGAAACAAAAGCACTACACGGCGGACTCTTTAAAGAATCTCTTCCGAGACGTCCCCCCTGATGCAATTTTTCAGTTTTTACAAGAGATCAATAGATTTCACGTGATATGATTTTACGGCTGTTTTCCTCTAATTGCATTTTTAGACTTGCAAGGTTAACAATGAGCATGGTTTTAACTGCTGTCCTTTGTCTTAACCAGGTTGTCGTTTTTTTGACGTGGTGTCAGCCCTGATAGGGCTCTAGTAGTCGGCTGGACCACAAGCAATATGAACTTGAACACACAGATCTTCTCGGGTAATATGAAATAATCTCACTTTAAAAAAAACGGGTGGAAGAGCTTAAAAACAAAGAAAACATAAACCAGAAAAAAAAACACGAAAGAAGACACAGCAGCAGGGAAGTTTTTCAGTCTTTTCCTCAAAATTTTTGTATCTGGTGTTTGTTTGTTTGTAATCTTACGCTTGACAAAGGCCAGTTGGCCGAAAATTTGCGCCTGTCTTGTCTTGTTGTATGAAATATGCGTTCGTATTCTTCTTTCGTGTTTTTTTTCTGGTTCCTGTTTGCTTGAACGCGGGCAATCACACTTGTTTTGGATAAAGAAAACAATTCTCAATACGCTTTACTCTACTTGTCTCAGGTTCCCCCGGAAGAGGAAGAAGAGGAGGAGGAGGAAGTGAAGGAGGATGCACTTCCGCAGCGGAAGAAAGAGGAAACGGAGAAGCGGGAAGTCGTGGCGGCAGCCAGCCGCAAGCTGCCATGCCTACAGCGCCTGCCCAGCCTGAAGAAGAAGGACTACGGCATAAGTCTGGTGCTCAGCAACGTGCCCATGTCGCCAAAAGTCATCAACGGCAGTTTCGCTGCGCTGTTCGAGAACAGCGATGTCACTGCCGCTTTCGCACGTCACTTCCAGTCAGGGGACATCAGCAGCCAGGCTCTGCGCCTCTCGCCCAGGCGACGCGGGAAACTGCGGGACCAGACCAAGCAGCTGAGCCTGGACTACAACTTCTTTGCCTCCAAGAGGAAGTCGGCCACGCGCTTCAAGCAGAGCTCCCTGGACTCCAAGATTGACGACATCCTGGAGGTGTCCTCCATCGACAGCGACGTCAACGGTCTGCGGACGGAGAGCACGGACAACCTGGACCACGACCTGGAGGCGCTCAAGGTGGAGGAGGATGGAGGCAGCGACTGGAAGCACAAGCTGAGTAACGGGGGAAGCGGTGGGCGGGTTGGGGAGGAGGAAGAGGAAGAGGAAGAGGAGGGCACCACGGGAAAGGAAAGCCAGGTGATCAACGGAATGCACGCCTTCTGCAAGCACTGTGGGATGTCCATGGACGATGACTAGATGACTGGATGGGCCAAGCTTCACTCAAGACTTTGTTTTGCTTTTTTTGTTTTTCTTTCTGTCAACAGCAAGTTAATAGAACGTTCTTCCCCCTCCCCCACTAAGACTTGCTTTGTTCATGAACTAAGAAGACTAGTTGGGCCAGGCTTCACTCAAACTTTTGTTGCTTTTTTCTGCCAACAGCTGGTTAATGGAACGTTCACCCACCCCCTCCCCACCCCCGCCCCTTAGACTTGCTTTGTTCATGAACTAAGATGACATAGCTGGGCCAGGCTTCACTCAAACCTTTGTTTTTCTTTCTGCCAACGGCTGGTTAATGGAACATTTCCCCACCCCTCTTAGACTTGCTTTGCTCATGAACTGAGATTTTTTTCTCTCAACTTTTGCTATTGCTCCCTTTAAGCTTTTTTCTCGTGTGTCACCTCTTTGTCCATCGCACCAGAACCACATCGCCAGCTCTGTAATAGTAACGAGGGGTTTGAAAGCATACACTGTTGTCTCTTGGTCATAGACGTTTGTGAAACTGAAAAAAGTGAGAGGCCAATTAGATAATAAAACATAGTTCATTAAAAGCCCCATTTCATGAGATAATAAAACATAGTTCATTAAAAGCCCCATTTCATGAGATGATAAAACAGGCATTATAAGCCCCATTTCATGAGATGATAAAACATAGTTCATTAAAAGCCCCATTTCATGAGATAATAAAACATACTTCATTAAAAGCCCCATATCATGAGATAATAAAACATAGTTCATTAAAAGCCCCATTTCATGAGATAATAAAACATAGTTCATTAAAAGCCCCATTTCATGAGATAATAAAACATACTTCATTAAAAGCCCCATTTCATGAGATAATAAAACATAGTTCATTAAAAGCCCCATTTCATGAGATAATAAAACATAGTTCATTAAAAGCCCCATTTCATGAGATAATAAAACATAGTTCATTAAAAGCCCCATTTCAACTTATTTACTGAACGTCGGTTTTCTTTATCACGATTGTGGTTTAGCGTATTTGTTGTATAAGGATGATTTACTGAAAGAAGATTACAGTTGTTTCTTTATCTGCTGGTTTCTAAAAGCATATGCCTTTTTCATGAGGGTATTGAAATGCTTTTTTTCTAACAAAAAATGGTTCACTGCAATTTTGTTTTTATTTCCATCATCATCATCATCAGTCCCGTAGTCTGGTTGACCGTTGGGGCACCATTGAAGATTTTGCAACCAACTTCCTCCACTCCTCACGGTCCTCAGCTTTCCGCAGAATGATATTCCATTCAAGGCCAGTCCACTCTCTGATATTGTCTTCCCATCTTTTTCTCTGTCTGCCTCTTCGTCTCCCTCCCTGAACTGTTCCCTGCAAGACGGTCTTGGCCAGTCCAGATGATCGTGTGACGTGCCCGTACCACCTCAGTTTGCGTCTTTTCACTGAGGTCAGGAGGTCTTCATACGGCCCGATGGCGTTTTCGATTCGGGTTTTCACTTCTTTATTGGTTATATGATCTATGTACGAGATACCAAGGAGTTTGCGGAAGCATCTCATCTCCATTGCCTGTATCCTTCTTTCAATGTCTGCTGTTATGGTCCATGTTTCGCATGCATACAAAAATATTGACATGACCAGGGAACGCATCAGTCTGATCTTGGAGCCGATTGCAATATTCTTGTCGTTCCAGATGACTTTTAGCTTGTGAGGTTGAAAATTTGCTCTGTGGTACTTCTTCCTGGTCTGAAACCTGCCTGCTCTTCTTTTATTATCTCCTCAGCTTGTGGCTTCAGTCTACTCAGAAGGATTTTTAGCATGACCTTACTTGGATGGCTGATCAGGCTGATGGTACGGTAGTTTTGGCACAGTTGTAGGTTGCCTTTCTTCGGGAGAGTGATGATCAGGGACTGGGTCCAAGGTGTTGGCCACTCACCTGTCCGCCAGATCTTATTGCAGATGATGAGTAACATATCTATCATGGCCTCTCCTCCTGCCTGGACCAGTTCTGAGGGAATGTTGTCCATTCCTGCCGACTTGCCTTTCTTCAATGATTTTACTGCAGCTTCAACTTCTTCTCGCATGATGGGGTAGCTGTCGTTGTTGGTTGGTGGAGGAACGTCTAGCACCTTGGGATCTCCTGTTGTTGTGTGTGTGTATAATTCGGAGCAGTACTCTGTCCACCTCTGCAGAATCTCTTGATCTTCTGTGAGACATTTCCCTGCTTTGTTCTGTATGGTAGTGGTTCTGCCTTGTTTTGAGCTTGCTAGTTCTTTCACAAGCTGGTAGGCTTTTTTGCTGTTATTTTTCTGCAGGTTTGCTTCGATATCTTGGCATTGTTCTTCAATCCATGTTTCCTTTGCTTTCCTCATGCCTTCTTTAACTTGTTGGTTGGCTTTTCTGTATAGTTTAGCACCTTCATCCGTACTCTTCTTTTGCTTTAGTTCTCTGCGTTTGTCGCTCAGCTTTAGTACTTCTTCCGTGACCCAGGGCATCTTTGTTGGTCGGTGTTTTCCAAGGATGTCGTTGGCTGCTTCGGTCACGGCAGTGTTGAAGTTGTTGATCAGAGTGTCTACTTCGGTGTCCATATTGTCAAGGACGAGGAGAGGAGCAAACTTCCCTCCTATCGTTGCTTGGAAGTTTTCAACTATGTTGGGGTCTTTGAGCTTCTCAAGATTGAACTTAATTCTTATGTTGCCCTGTTTCTTCATCCTCTGGAGGCGGAGTTTGAAGGTCATCATTACAAGCTCATGATCGCTTCCAATGTCGGCTCCTGGAAAGCTCCTGGTCTTTGCGATGTTAACACTTGACTGGAAGCGTCTTTGAACCATGATGTAGTCGATCTGACTGTGGTATTTTTCTCCTGGGCTGTGCCATGTCCAGCGTCTAGATGGTTTGTGTGGACCGAACGTGTTCACCACCCTCAGGTCGTTGTAACTGGCGAATTCTAGGAGCCTTAAACCTCTTTCGTTGGTCTCAGGGTTGCAGTATTGGCCACATATCCCTTTCCAGTTATTGTGTTCATCCTCTCCAATCTTCGCATTCCAGTCGCCCTGCACTATAATGATGTCTTTCTTTGGCGTCTGATCTACGATTTCCATACCAACTTACAACGTCAAAAGTCGTTTACCCAGGAAGAAGTGATTTGCTGGCAGTTGTTTCCATGAACTATTCTACTGGTCGTCCTTTTCCCCGAAAAATGGGTTTTACTGAGGTGTTTATTTACGAGCAAAGGTTCAGTATAGAACTTTTTTTTTTTTTTTGAATGGGTTTAATGAAAACCTGTCCTCCCAAAATCTTGTTTACTGAAAACATGTACACTCCCAACATCTGGTTGACAACAACAACAACAACAACAAAAGATGGCTTGTTGAAAATCTGTATAATCCCAAGATCCGGTTTACTTTGAAAAAAAAACCCACTCATATCCTCGAGCTACGTCACTGAAAATATTTATACTTAAAAGAATATTAAACATAAAGGAGATTTTTTGTTTATTAAAATCTGTTTTCCCAAGAGTTTCTGTTTTTCTCAGAAGCTGATTTTCTTAAAGAGATTCATGTGAGGAATCTTTTCAAAAGGCCATGTAAAGGTATAGGCAGAATGCTTGTCTTCTTATGTATTGTTCAGCTTGTTTCCCAGCAGGCAGTACAGTACTGTTCCAACTTGGCATTCATCATTGTGATGGCAGATACCAGCTACAGCTTGTGTTGAACTCCGCAGTGATCTCTGTGTTTAACAGCGTATATGTGACCTCCCAGTACGAAATCAGTCTTAACTGACATTTTGGGTATTTTAAGATATACATATCACTGGAAAGTGTACATTCTGCTGATTATTTTGGTACTTGAATAAAGCTTGTACTCAAAAAATGTTGCCGTTATGTATGTTTAAAGTCACTAAGTTGTATGACGGCCATTTTGAGAAAACGGCCTCTAAAGTTTTTATGTACTCTCCTACACATTTTTAAAAATTTCTTTGTTTGGTGGCTTTGACCCGGTTTATTTCTAATTTTAGCTGTCATTATCCGAAAGGTGCACCAAAGAGCTTTCTGTCAGTATATTACATGTGGGGGTTCTGTACAGGTTACGGTTCGCAATAAGAGACAAAAAGAGGTACTTTTGGTAAGAAATTGCGCTCTTTCTGCTACGATCAGTGCATTAAAACATCATTTTAAATTGATAATGATATGTTTTCAAGAAAAAAAATTATGTGGGGGATAGATTATGGTCCACAGAAATCAATTTTGAGAAAAAGTCAAAAACACACCAGACAGACCCTCAGTCACCTTTTCAGCTCTGGTGCTTGTTCGACTGACTGCAAGTTAAGACTGAATTGGTGGTGTGGGAGGTCACATATAATGTATTATATGTTTTTAAAATTGCCTTGTTGACGTATCTCTGTAGTACTGTGTTTGCTTTCAGTATTTGTCAAACACAGTTAATTTTTAAACAATTTGAAAGTACGTTTTCACCAGCTGTTGACTTTGGATTAGTAGATAAGTCGCCTGAGCTACAGCAAGATGTTATTACATGTAGGACTACTTTCATTACAGCAAGATAATATTATATGTAGGACTACTTTCATTACAGCAAGATGTTATTACATTATATGTAGGACTACTTTCATTACAGCAAGATGTTATTACATTATATGTAGGACTACTTTCATTACAGCAAGATGTTATTACATTATATGTAGGACTACTTACATTACAGCAAGATGTTATTACATTATATGTAGGACTACTTACATTACAGCAAGATGTTATTACATTATATGTAGGACTACTTTCATTACAGCAAGATGTTATTACATTATATGTAGGACTACTTTCATTACAGTAAGATGTTATTACATTATATGTAGGACTACTTACATTACAGCAAGATGTTATTACATTATATGTAGGACTACTTACATTACAGCAAGATGTTATTACATTATATGTAGGACTACTTACATTACAGTAAGATGTTATTACATTATATGTAGGACTACTTACATTACAGCAAGATGTTATTACATTATATGTAGGACTACTTTCATTACAGCAAGATGTTATTACATTATATGTAGGACTACTTACATTACAGCAAGATGTTTATTATATGTAGGACTACTTTCATTACAGCAAGATGTTATTACATTATATGTAGGACTACTTTCATTACAGCAATATGTTATTACATTATATGTAGGACTACTTACATTACAGCAAGATGTTATTATATGTAGGACTACTTTCATTACAGCAAGATGTTATTACATTATATGTAGGACTACTTTCATTACAGCAAGATGTTATTACATTATATGTAGGACTACTTTCATTACAGCAATATGTTATTACATTATATGTAGGACTACTTTCATTACAGTAAGATGTTATTATATGTAGGACTACTTTCATTACAGTAATATGTTGTTATATGTAGGACTACTTTCATTACAGCAAGATGTTATTACATTATATGTAGGACTACTTTCATTAAGCAAGATGTTATTACATTATATGTAGGACTACTTTCATCACAGCAAGATGTTATTACATTATATGTAGGACTACTTTCATTAAGCAAGATGTTATTATGCTAACATGTAATTATGTTCGTGGGATTATCTTCATCCATGATATTGGAAAGAGCTGGGGGTGTTCATTCTGAAGGGATGACTTGCGTTGGAGAGAATCTTTCCCAAGGGCAGTGTGAAAGTAATGATGAATCAGTAAGGCAGGCTGCTTTTTCCTTGACGTATTACTAGTGTTGTTTCAAAATAATAATAATAATAATAATAATTACAATTTGGCAAAAGCCATGACATGAGCGGAAAGGATTGTCTGTCTGTCTGTCTGTCTGTCTGTCTGCCTGCCTGTCTGTCTGTCTGTCTGTCTGTCTGTCTCCCATTTGTCATTGCAAATTTGGCAAGAACCATGACGTGGGCTGAAAGAGTTGTCTGTCTGTCTGTCTGTCTGTCTGTCTCTTATTTGTCATTGCAAATTTGGCAAAAACCATGACATGGGCTAAAAGGGTTGTCTGTCTGTCTGTCTGTCTGTCTGTCTGTCTGTCTGTCTGTCTGTCTGTGTGTCTCCCATTTGTCATTGCAAATTTGACAAAAACCATGACATGGGCTAAAAGGGTTGTCTGTCTGTCTGTCTGTCTGTCTGTCTGTCTGTCTCCCAGTTGTCATTGCAAATTTGACAAAAACCATGACATGGGCTAAAAGGGTTGTCTGTCTGTCTGTCTGTCTGTCTCCCATTTGTCATTGCAAATTTGGCAAAAACCATGACATGGGCTAAAAGGGTTGTCTGTCTGTCTGTCTGTCTGTCTGTCTGTCTGTCTCCCATTTGTCATTGCAAATTTGGCAAGAACCATGACGTGGGCTGAAAGGGTTGTCTGTCTGTCTGTCTGTCTGTCTGTCTGTCTCCCATTTGTCATTGCAAATTTGGCAAAAACCATGACATGGGCTAAAAGGGTTGTCTGTCTGTCTGTCTGTCTGTCTGTCTGTCTGTCTGTCTGTGTTCTCCCATTTGTCATTGCAAATTTGACAAAAACCATGACATGGGCTGAAAGGGTTGTCTGTCTGTCTGTCTGTCTGTCTGTCTGTCTGCCAGTTGTCATTCACAAGCTGCCCTAGACCCAAACGCAAAAGGCCTCGACAACTCCCTCCCCCCTCCCACCCCCTATGACTCAATTGTTTTTGGTTAATGATCACCATTTTCCTGTGGTTTAGCTCTATCAGATTTCATAGATTAACATTGAAGGGTTGTCCGTCTGTTTTTGTCCAGACTGGTATGATCTGAAAGTAAGTTTCTCAAGTTTTGCCTGTACAAATCAAAAGAGATTGATTGCATTGTGACACTTAAAGATTTCTCCCAGCTGCTGAAAGAGAGCAAAGGCAATCGTTTTGGGGTTGTTGTTTTTTTCACTTTTTTTCTATTTTTTTGTTTCACAACAAACGAACATCTAACATACAATGTGGCAACGAAGAATGACAACAACAACAACAAAATGTTTTACACATATGAAAAGACAATGTTGACACATGAACTCCACATAGTATACAGAATTATGATATTTTATACATATGAAGTTCCAAAATGAACGTTAAGATTGAGCACATGTCAGCATTTCCACTATGAATCCGCTTCGAAAAAACACATTCCTTTGCTGAACAAGCCAATGGGTTTAATCCATACAATCTTTTTTTTCTGCTGATTTGTGCCAACCTTTAACCACAGCCACTAAAGATGAAGAAGGGAGGTAACTATTGTGCGCTTGGATGCTCTTTTTATTTGTCGGCCATTTTCTGATTATCACTTTTGTACAAAACGTTAAACAGGCTTTATACACGCTGGCTAAAAAGCAGTTCACTAGTAAACAAGTGTGGAGGGGCTGGAACTTTTATTGTTTGTGTTTGGTTTTGTCGTTGTGATTTTTGTTTGTTAGATCCTAGTGACAAGAGTTGTCTTAACTCCATAGATCAGCACAGAAGTGATTGAACTGAGAATGAAACAACTCGTTTTTTGTTTATGTAAATACGCATTGCAAATCACTATCAGGCTTGTATCCACTGTGTGTTTTTATACCTCGTTTTTCCGTAGCCTCCCCTCCCCCCCCCCCCCCCCCCCTCCTTGTTTTTTAACGGAACAAAATCTTGTCATTTTTAGTCATGCTCCTTGACGTCTGTTGCGCAATGTTTTTAACTTGTCACATTGGAGGGAGAACTATGGCAGGCTTTCTCGCCCGCACCCCACGTTTTTAAATATATTTTTACTTTTTATTTACCACGTTTTTAGATATATTTTTACTTTTTATTTATCTTGGAAAACACCTTGTGATTGACTTGTGGTTGTGATCTTTTTCTGTATTATCAAAATGTGGTGTGGGTCAATGCCAGTGATTGTGTATTGGTTGTGATTCGAAAACCAACAGAAGTAGGCTGTTATAATTAACATTTACTGTGTGTCGGTGGATGTGGGTTTGTTTGTTTTTTCAACTTGATGTTCAAAATGCTACTGATGCCGTTGCTAAGTATGTGATGTAAAATTAATCTTCAGTTCAAGCTTTCTCTCTCTAGAAAAAAGGCAAAGAAAAAGGGGCGATGGTTTTGTTTCGACCAGAGAGAGGTGGCTATTCCGTCAGTTACAAAACTCTGTGAACATGATTTTCTCAGTTCTTCATATGTAGTAGATCTTTACCAACGTTTGATAAAAGCTTTGGGTTGTTGAGGAATCCCCAAGGCGTAAGTTTGGAAGATAAAAGCCCCAGTGTCAACGTTAAACTTTCCAAAGA
>JAPXFY010000035.1:6896058-6911058 GCA_030674185.1 Monoplex corrugatus
TATTACGAACACCGATATAAGCGGAGCAATAGACTGGTATTTCTAATAAAAGCGGAGCAACAGATTGGTATTCATAATAAAAATGGAGCAATAGATTGGTATTCATAATAAAAGTGGAGCAATAGATTGGTATTCATAATAAAAGCAGAGCAATAGACTGGTATTTCTAATAAAAGCGGAGCAATAGACTGGTATTTCTAATAAAAGCGGAGCAATAGATTGGTATTCATAATAAAAGTGGAGCAATAGACTGGTATTTCTAATAAAAGCGGAGCAATAGACTGGTATTTCTAATAAAAGTGGAGCAATAGACTGGTATTTCTAATAAAAGCGGAGCAATAGACTGGTATTTATAATAAAAACGGAGCAATAGATTGGTATTTATAATAAAAGCGGAGCAATAGATTGGTATTTATAATAAAAACAGAGCAATAGATTGGTATTTATAATAAAAGCGGAGCAATAGACTGGTATTTATAATAAAAGCGGAGCAATAGATTGGTATTTATAATAAAAACGGAGCAATAGATTGGTATTTATAATAAAAACGGAGCAATAGATTGGTATTTATAATAAAAACAGAGCAATAGATTGGTATTTATAATAAAAGCGGAGCAATAGATTGGTATTTATAATAAAAGCAGAGCAATAGACTGGTATTTATAATAAAAACGGAGCAATAGATTGATATTTATAATAAAAACGGAGCAATAGATTGGTATTTATAATAAAAGCGGAGCAATAGATTGGTATTTATAATAAAAACAGAGCAATAGATTGGTATTCATAATAAAGCGGAGCAATAGATTGGTATTATAATAAAAGCGGAGCAATAAATTGGTATTCATGATAAAATCGGAGCAATAGATTGTGGTATTCATAATAAAAGCGGAGCAATAGATTGGTATTTATGATAAAAACAGAGCAATAGATTGGTATCATAATAAAAGCGGAGCAATAGATTGGTATCATAATAAAAACGGAGCAATAGATTGGTATTTAGAATAAAAGCGGAGCAATAGATTGTGGTATTCATATAAAAACGGAGCAATAGATTGGTATTCATAATAAAAGCGGAGCAATAGATTGGTATTCATAATAACAGCGGAGCAATAGATTGGTATTTCTAATAAAAGCGGAGCAATAGATTGGTATTTATAATAAAAGCGGAGCAATAGATTGGTATTCATAATAAAAGCGGAGCAATAGATTGGTATTCATAATAAAAGCGGAGCAATAGATTGGTATCATAATAAAAACGGAGCAATAGATTGGTATTTATAATAAAAGCGGAGCAATAGATTGGTATTCATATATAAAAGCGGAGCAATAGATTGGTATTCATAATAAAAGCGGAGCAATAGATTGGTATTCATAATAAAAGCGGAGCAATAGATTGGTATTCATAATAAAAGCGGAGCAATAGATTGGTATTCATAATAAAAACGGAGCAATAGATTGGTATTCATAATAAAAGCAAAGCAATAGATTGGTATTTCTAATAAAAGCGGAGCAATAGATTGGTATTTATAATAAAAGCGGAGCAATAGATTGGTATTTCTAATAAAAGCGGAGCAATAGATTGGTATTCATAATAAAAGCGGAGCAATAGATTGGTATTCACAATAAAAGCGGAGCAATAGATTGGTATTCACAATAAAAGCAGAGCAATAGATTGGTATTCACAATAAAAGCGGAGCAATAGATTGGTATTCACAATAAAAGCGGAGCAATAGATTGGTATTCACAATAAAAGCAGAGCAATAGATTGGTATTTATAATAAAAGCGGAGCAATAGATTGGTATTTATAATAAAAGCGGAGCAATAGATTGGTATTCATAATAAAAACGGAGCAATAGATTGATATTTATAATAAAAACAGAGCAATAGATTGGTATTTTAATAAAAGCGGAGCAATAGATTGGTATTTATAATAAAAGCGGAGCAATAGACTGGTATTTATAATAAAAACGGAGCAATAGATTGGTATTTATAATAAAAGCGGAGCAATAGATTGGTATTCATAATAAAAGCGGAGCAATAGATTGGTATTCATAATAAAAGCGGAGCAATAGATTGGTATTTATAATAAAAGCGGAGCAATAGATTGGTATTTATAATAAAAGCGGAGCAATAGATTGGTATTCATAATAAAAGTGAGCAATAGATTGTGGTATTCTATAATATAAAGTGAGCAATAGATTGGTATTTCTAATAAAAGCGGAGCAATAGATGGTATTCATAATAAAAGCGGAGCAATAGATTGGTATTCATAATAAAAGCAGAGCAATAGATTGGTATTCATGATAATAGCGGAGCAATAGATTGGTATTTCTAATAAAAGCGGAGCAATAGATCGGTATTTCTAATAAAAGCGGAGCAATAGATTTGTATTCATGATAAAAGCAGAGCAATAGTCGATATAAAAGCGGAGCAATAGATTGGTATTCATGATAAAAGCGAGCAATAGATTGGTATTCATGATAAAAGGAGCAATAGATTAGTATTGAATCAGGAAAAGACGCATGAAAATGATTTTCAAAATGGAAATCGCTTGAGCCAGTGATGATGGAGGTTAACAAACAAAGTGGGTGCTCTTGTTCGTTTCTTGCCCATGACTTACTACTGCGGTCCATTCAGTAATCTGTGCAGTGTCCTGTCCGCAAAAGATCACGGGATTATGTATTGTTTGGTTAGAGCGTCGTTATAATCATTACGGGAATTATATGCATCCTAACGTTATTGAAGTGTTCTGGGAATTCCATGCATCCTGACATTATTGAAGTGTTCTGGGAATTACATACTTCCCGACATTATTGAAGTGTTCTGGGAATTACATGCATCCTAACGTTATTGAAGTGTTCTGGGAATTACATGCATCCTGACATTATTGAAGTGTTCTGGGAATTACATGCATCCTGACATTATTGAAGTGTTCTGGGAATTCCATGCATCCTGACATTATTGAAGTGTTCTGGGAATTACATGCATCCTGACATTATTGAAGTGTACTGGGAATTACATGCATCCCGACATTATTGAAGTGTTCTGGGAATTACATGCATCCTGACATTATTGAAGTGTTCTGGGAATTACATGCATCCCGACATTATTGAAGTGTTCTGGGAATTACATGCATCCTGACATTATTGAAGTGTACTGGGAATTGCATTCATCCTGACATTATTGAAGTGTACTGGGAATTGCATGCATCCTGACATTATTGAAGTGTTCTGGGAATTGCATGCATCCTGACATTATTGAAGTGTTCTGGGAATTACATGCATCCTGACATTATTGAAGTGTACTGGGAATTACATGCATCCTGACATTATTGAAGTGTTTTGGGAATTGCATGCATCCCGACATTATTGAAGTGTTCTGGGAATTGCATGCATCCCGACATTATTGAAGTGTTCTTGGAATTACATGCATCCCGACATTATTGAAGTGTTCTGGAATGACATGCATCTGACTTATTGAAGTGTTCTGGAATTCCATACATCCTGACATTATTGAAGTGTACTGGGAATCGAATGCATCCCGACATTATTGAAGTGTTCTGGGAATTACATGCATCCGACATTATTGAAGTGTTCTGGGAATTCCATACATCCCGACATTATTGAAGTGTACTGGGAATTCCATGCATCCCGACATTATTGAAGTGTACTGGGAATTCCATGCATCCCGACATTATTGAAGTGTACTGGGAATTCCATACATCCCGACATTATTGAAGTGTACTGGGAATTACCATACATCCCGACATTATTGAAGTGTACTGGGAATTCCATACATCCCGACATTATTGAAGTGTACTGGGAATTCCATACATCCCGACATTATTGAAGTGTACTGGGAATTCCATACATCCCGACATTATTGAAGTGTACTGGGAATTCATACATCCGACATTATTGAAGTGTACTGGGAATGACATGCATCCCGACATTATTGAAGTGTTCTCATTAGAAAATAGGACATTGTTGATGTGTGTTTAAGCACGCCAAGTTGATGGCTGTTGTCAGTGGATTTGACTTTTCCTCCTTTCCCTTCTCTCCCTCCCCCTCCACCCCTCTCCCTTTAACTGTCTTTAAATGTCTGTAGTGCTGATGTGTCAACACGTTTATCATTTTATTCCAGTCCTCCCTCATTTTTGTCTACAGTCTGTATGTTATATAAATTGGGGCAATGTTTGAAGGGACCATGATTGTGTATTTCTTTTTCCTTGTTGGCCTTTTCAAGGACATGTTCTTTGCCAAGCTGATTATTAATCATTTTAGTCTAGAAACGAAAGGACAGCTCCTGTTCTCCGCTAGCTTGATTAGTGGCCATGTTCTGCACTTACATTCCATTCGTGTGTTGTTCTTATTGATTTGATGAATTGTCTTGTTTGTGATTTTGTTATGAATATGCATGATGTAGATTTGATCGTAGTTGTGTTTATCTTTTGTGGAAGAAAGCATTTCACGTACTGGATCGCGTCATTCCTGTTAAGCTTTCAAAATATTCTTTGAAAAACATTGTTCTAGCGTGTATAAATGTACACTTCACTAGTCAGATGTACTGACTTCTCTTGTTGCGTAGAAATGTTGTCAGCTGGTAACATGTGGAGTGACAGAACTACGTATTTAGTCATGTGCTCTTGTTTTACTTTTTATGTGTTTTTTTTTCTTTTTATTTATTACTGGTCTGGTATTACTACATATTGTTTTTTTTGTCTTTTTTTTTTCATTTTTATTCCAAAGAGGCTACGTTGACAGCATGGCCAAAAACTGTTGATTTGTGTTTCTTTTGGTTGTTTTTTATACTCTCTCTCTCTCTCTCTCTCTCTCTCTCTGTCTCTGTCTCTCTCTCTCTCTCTCTCTCCCTGTCTTGCCCTCTCTCTCTCTCTCTCTCTCTCTCTCTCTCTCCTCTCTCTCTCTCTCTCTCTCTCTCTCTCTCCTGCGTTTTTTTCCCTTTCTTCTTGTTGGTCATCTTCTTTAAGAAGTGTTGTCTCGTATGTGTCAGTATCCACTATCCTTCAACAGTCCTGACCCAGGTTCCTGTCCAAAGAAAGTGGAACTTGTGTGGGGCATTTACAGCTAGATTCTAGTATGTGTCAGTATGTACTATCCTTCTGCAATGCTGACCCAAGTTCCTGTCAAAAAAGTGGAACTTGTGAAGGGCGTTTACAGCTGGAATGACGGCAGACGTTGGTTTTGCCTGCTGTGGGTGACAGGATGTCAAAAAAATCACTGACTGTAATAAAAGATGGTGTGATCACGGACGTTAGAAATCAGGCGGTTTGGGGGGGGGGGGGGCCTGGTTCAGGCCTGGTGACTGACTACAACGCCAGTCTCTGAAGCAACAGGTCCCAGGGTTCGAACCCCCGTTAGGACAGTGATGCTGGTCGTCCTCTTCATTTAGACCTCATCTTGTGGTCTGGGGTTAGGTCTTTCGGTAAAGATGCTGAATGGGGAGTCCTGTATGAAGCCTGTGCTTAAGACACCGTGAAAAGGCCCGCAGCAACAAGGAGAGTTAGTTGTCCCTGGCGAAATCCTGTAGAAAAAATACTGTAGTGGTAAACACAAATATGCACACAATTAAGTGGCACTCCACCGCGGCGACATACTCTCCCCATGGACTGTGGCGACTGCCAAGAATGTTTGTCTTCGTGTCTTGGTGTGGTGGGAAAAGCCTATGCCTCCAGAAATGGTCTTCCGTCCCCCCAAATGACGTCCCACACCAGGCGATGGAGACCAGTGTGCCTGCTCGTCCGTCGGTTCGACGGGAGATTCCATCATCCTTGTCAGGGGCGTAGTTAGGTATCTTTGTTGGTTGACTGTTCATAGTTTTATTCTTGTTTGTTTGTTTTTTGTTTTGTTTTGATATTTTAAATATTTTTGTTGTTGTTGGTTCTTGGTTTCAACTATACATGTATTCATGAATAATGTGTTATGTTGTATACTGGCTCAAATTGTCTGAGAAACGAGCTCGTTCGTGACGTCGGTTTGGGCTTGTCACATCCATGAAACAGCCGAAAGTAATGGGCTAGGCGAGAATCAGTGTAGTGTACAGTCAAGGTGTACTGTATTCATGAATAATGTGTTATGTTGTATACTGACTCAAATTGTCTGAGAAACGAGTTCGTTCGTGACGTCAGTTTGAGCTTGTCACATCCATGAAACAGCCCAAGATGATGGGCCAGGCCAGAATCAGTGTAGTGTATAGTTCTGGTATCAGTCAGCCAGGGTGATTCGGTTGAAGAAATGGTTCATTCCGCTATCAGCCATTTCTTCTTGTGCTATTTTGGTGTTTGGTTTGGAGTTTTCATCCTGTCTTTTGTCTTATGCAACTGTAAAAAAAATCTTGTTATTGTCTGTTTGAATGCTGTTTTCCTTAAACCATCTGTAAGACTCCACCCGGTTCTGTTGGACAAGATTTTTTGTTTTTTGTTGGGGGGTTTTTTCAGGCGCAATTTTCAAAAAGATCGTTAAAAGAGGTTGTTGTTGTTTTCCGTGCATCAGTCATGGCCCGTTTTCACCAAACAAAAGTTGATAATTTATTGGGTAATTACTGTGATTTCTGGTTTTTGTTTTGTTTCTTTGTTTTCGGTTTTGTTGTTGTTGTTGTTGTTGTTGTTCGATGAAAATACTCTTCAGCTGTCAAAATAAGATACGTTTTCCGTATTATTTATTTCGTTCTTTATTGTCAGTATTAAGATTGTTGGTGTTGCTTTTTGTTTTTGTGTAAGGATTATTGTTTCAACTAGACTGTGATACGTTTCCCGTTTTATTTGTGTCTTTGTTTACTGTTAGTATTAAGATTGTTGCCGTTGGTTTTGTTGTGGTTAGGATTACAGTTTCAACTAGACCATTTGTGACCTCCCACCACGAAATCAGTCTTAACTCGCATTCAGTTGAACAGCACTAGGAGCTGAAAAGTGGACTGAGGGTCTATCTGGGGTGTTTTGACTTTTTCTCAAAATTGATTTCTGTAGACTATAATCTATCCCACACAGAATTTTTTTTTCTTGAAAAAATATTATTAATCAATTTAAAATAGTATTTTAATGCACTGATCGCAGCACAAAAAACACAATTTCCTACCAAAAGTACCTATTTTTGTCTATTATGAACCGTAACCTGTACAGACCCCCACATGTAATATACTGACAGAAAGCTCTTTGATGCACCTTTCTGATAATGACAGCTAAAATTAGAAATAAACCGGGTCAAAGCCACCAAATAAAGAAATTTAAGGAAAATGTGTAGGAGAGCACACAAAAACTTTAGAGGCCGTTTTCTCAAAATGGCCGCCATACAACTTAATAACTGTAAACATACATAACTTCTACTTTTTTTTTTTGAGTACAAGCTTTATTCAAATACCAAAACAATCAGCAGAATATACACTTTCCAGTGATATGTATATCTCAAAATGCCCAATATGCTAGTTAAGACTGATTTCGTGCTGGCAGGTCACATTTAGCCAGCTGTTCTAACAGGGTCACGGTTTGTTGTGTTGACTACGACAGGGGAGGTTTGTGACATGACTATATGAGACGTTGGTGAGATATGTTTATACTGATTAGCTGGTTGTTTTTTCCATCCGTTTCCATCTTTTTAACATTACGGATATAGATACACGTGTCATTACAATGTAGCCCAGATTGTTCCAGGGAGAGACTGATAAAAATGTAAGATACAAAACCCACTGAGATTGACCCAATGATAAACTGATATGAATATAAGATATAACATTGAGAAAAACATAAGATACAAAACCCACTGAGATTGACCTAATGACAGATTGATATCAATATAAGATACAACACTAACAAAAATATAAGATGCAAAATCACCGAGATTGACCCAGTGACAGACATGTAAATATAAGATATGACACTGATAAAAACATAAGATACAAAACCCAACGAGATTGACCTAATGACAGACTTGTATAAGATATAACACTGATAAAAACATAAGATACAAAACCCACCGAGATTGACCCAATGACAGATTGATATAGATATGAGATATAACACTGTATAAAGATAAGATACAAAACCCACCGAGATTGACCCAATAACAGATTGATATAGATATGAGATATAACACTGTATAAAGATAAGATACAAAACCCACCGAGATTGACCCAATAACAGATTGATATAGATATGAGATATAACACTGTATAAAGATAAGATACAAAAACCCACCGAGATTGACCCAATAACAGATTGATATAGATATGAGATATAACACTGTATAAAGATAAGATACAAAACCCACCGAGATTGACCCAATGACAGACTGATATAGATATGAGATATAACACTGTATAAAGATAAGATACAAAACCCACTGAGATTGACCCAATGACAGATTGATATAGATATGAGATATAACACTGTATAAAGATAAGATACAAAACCCACTGAGATTGACCCAATGACAGACTGATATAGATATGAGATATAACACTGTATAAAGATAAGATACAAAACCCACTGAGATTGACCCAATGACAGACTGATATAGATATGAGATATAACACTGTATAAAGATAAGATACAAAACCCACTGAGATTGACCCAATGACAGACTGATATAGATATGAGATATAACACTGTATAAAGATAAGATACAAAACCCACTGAGATTGACCCAATGACAGACTGATATAGATATGAGACATAACACTGTATAAAGATAAGATACAAAACCCACTGAGATTGACCCAATGACAGACTGATATAGATATGAGACATAACACTGTATAAAGATAAGATACAAAACCCACTGAGATTGACCCAATGACAGACTGATATAGAAATATAAGATACAACACTGATAAAAACATAAGATACAAAACCCACTGAGATTTATCCAGTGACAGACTTGTATAAGACATAACACTGATAAAAACATAAGATACAAAACCCACTGAGACTGACCCATTGATAGACTGATATAAATATAAGATATAACACTGATAAAAATACAAGATGCAAAACCCACCGAGATTGACCCGATGACAGACATGTAAATATAAGATATAATACTGTTAAATTATAAGATACAAACCCACCGGGATTGATCCCATGACAGAGTGATATCAATATAAGACAACACTGACAAAAAGATAAGATACAAAACCCACAGAGATTGACCCAGCGATAGACTGATATAAAAATAAGATATAATAACATTGATCAAATTATGTAAGATACAAAACCCACTGGGATTTATCCAATGACAGATTGACATAAATAGTAGATATAACATTGACAAAAATATAAGATACAAACCCACCAAGATTGATCCAATGACAGATTGACATAAATATGAGCTATAACATTGATAAAAAGATAAGGATATAAGATACGAAACCCACCGAGATTGATCCGATATTTGTATAAGATATAAATATAACATTGATAAAAACATACATATAAGATACAACACTGATAATAGTATAAGATACAAAACCCACCGAGATTGATCTGATGTTTATATAAAGATATAAATACAAGATATAACACTGATATAGATATCAGATACAAAACCCACCGAGATTGATCTGATGTTTATATAAAGATATCAATACAAGATACAACACTGATATAGATATCAGATACAAAACCCACCGAGATTGATCTGATGTTTATATAAAGATATAAATACAAGATACAACACTGATATAGATATAAGATACAAAACCCACCGAGATTGATCTGATGTTTATATAAAGATATAAATACAAGATACAACACTGATATAGATATCAGATACAAAACCCACCGAGATTGATCTGATGTTTATATAAAGATATAAATACAAGATACAACACTGATATAGATATCAGATACAAAACCCACCGAGATTGACCTGATGTTTATATAAAGATATCAATACAAGATACAACACTGATATAGATATCAGATACAAAACCCACCGAGATTGACCTGATGTTTATATAAAGATATCAATACAAGATACAACACTGATATAGATATCAGATACAAAACCCACCGAGATTGACCTGATGTTTATATAAAGATATCAATACAAGATACAACACTGATATAGATATCAGATACAAAACCCACCGAGATTGACCTGATGTTTATATAAAGATATAAATACAAGATATAACACTGATAAAAACATACATATAAGATACAACACTGATAATAGTATAAGATACAAAACCGACCGAGATTGCTCCGACGTTTGTATGAATATAGATATAAATATAAGATAATTATAACACTGATAAAAATATAAATATAACACTGATGATAATATAAGATACAACAACCCACCCAGAGTGAAAATATAACACTGATGATAATATAAGATACAACAACCCACCCAGAGTGATGCAAGGACAGACTTGATATTAACAGGAGATATAAAACCCCTACGTTAGGTAGGACCTCAAGATTTTGACAACACATAGGGTTTATGTGCAGGCTTAAGGCTTGTGCCATGATCGTTTTGGATCTTCTCCATCATATGGCATCAGTGGCATTCCAACACATAGGGTTTATGTGCAGGCTTAAGGCTTGTGCCATGATCGTTTTGGATCTTCTCCATCATATGGCATCAGTGGCGTTCCAACACGTAGGGTTTATGTGCAGGCTTAAGGCTTATGCCATGATCATTTTGGATCTTCTTCATCACATGGCATCAGTCGCTTGCCAACACATAGGGTTTATGTGCAGGCCAAAGGCTTATGCCATGATCATTTTGGATCTTCATCATCACATGGCATCAGTGGCGTCAGTGGAAATCACTCCGAGCTTAAAGTTTTGATTATAACATCTTCACATGTTTTTTTTCAAACTATTGAATAGTTATAACATTTTTGCAGGTGTTTTTCAAAATATTGAATAATTATAACATTTTCACGTGTGTTTTCAAAGTATTATTATTATTATTATTATGAACATTTAGTACGCCTAATCAAATTAATGCCCTAGGTGTTTACAATGGCAAAACATATAACCAGAATCACAAGCACACACACACACGCCCACAGAAGCACCCACACACACACAAACACACACACACACACACAAACACACACACAGCATGACATGCAAATACAATGACACATTGACACTAAGACACTATAATGTCACCATTACATTACATGGGGGGAAGGGGGCAGAGATTACCAGTTTTGGGAAACAGGTGAGTTTTGAGGGAGCGTTTGAATGTGGACAGAGAGGGTGAGTATCTAAGAGAGCGAGGTAACTGATTCCAGATGGTTGGAGCTTGATAGGAAAAAGAACGCTGCCCAAACCTTTTAGTGCGGACTATGGGGATACTATAGAGACGGGTATCAGATGAGGACCGCAAAGCTCGAGATGGCGTGTAGAGATGTAACAGATGGGTGAGATACTCAGGACAGGAAGACTCAATAGATTTGAAGCAGAGGCAGGCAATCTTGTAGGATATTCTTTGCTGAACAGGGAGCCAGTGGAGAGAACAGAGCAATGGCGTAACATGGTTAAATTTTGAAGAGCGGAAGATGAGACGGGCAGCATGATTTTGAACTTTCTGTATTGACTACTTATAGCATCATATGTGTATTTTTTCCAAAGTATTGAGAAAAAATGTAACATCTTATGTGTGCATTTTTTTCAAAGTGTTGAAGAAACAACATAGAATAAATGAATACATGAAATGGAAAAGCTGCAGGTTCTCCTCTGGACAAAGATGGACCTCGGTATCTCGGTTGGTTGATGACGGAACCAGGCTTACATCCTGACAGTTGTTGGTTCAGTGACTACATGCTGACTTGATTTCTACCTGTCTGTATTGAGTGGTCGTCGTTATTCTACATCCTGACTAGTTTTCTATTTGTCTATATTGATAGGGTGTCGTTGTGTTGCTGTGCCTGTAGTGTAGTGTTAGTCTCCCAGGATTAAACTGTTTCTGCAACACAGGCTTTCTTTTTTCCTCACAAAATGTTTTCCTTGCTTATCAATCATGGTGAAGCTTTGATGCGCAAAGATGTTTGAAAGGTCATCATCTGACTGTATAACCTTGTGATGTGTCAGATGGACAAGACAATTTTGTGATATACGAAACAGATCATCTGGTGATATCAACTGTAGGCTCTTTCATGACATGTAAAGTAGACAATCTTATTGTGATACGTGAAGTATATAACTGCGTGATATATAGCTGTGATGTATGAATTAGATGATTTTGTAGTGTGTAAAATAGATGTTGTACTGTGTAGAGCGTAAGATAGACTTTGTATTGCTTTGGTTGTCTAAGTCCTGTGATATATCATCACATGACTCACAAGACAGACATTGTGCTGCTTTGGTTGCCTAATCCTGTGGTATTCCACCCCAAGACTCACAAGACAGGCTTTGTGTTGTCCGGGTTGTCTAAGTCCTGTGGTATACCACCGTAAGACTCACAAGACAGACTTTGTGTAACTTTGGTTGTCTAAGACCTGTGATATACCATCAAAAGACTCACAAGACAGACTTTGTGTAACTTTGGTTGTCTAAGTCCTGTGATATACCACCGTGAGACTCATAGTCACCGTCTTATTGGACATTACCTACTCCCTCTATTCTGTCACCTTTCATTCTGTTTTACTTTCTTTTCCCCAATGTCTCATGTTTCTGAATTCCACATCTTCACCTATGTCTGCTTTCTCAGACAGTCTCCCTCTCCGTTCAGTCTTTGAGACGCTTGCTGGACTACCCGTGCTTTGATGATCATGTGAAAATGTCAAGGTTGTCCCATGTAATTCTGAGGTCGTAGGGGAGTCGTGGTAGACACCTCCATTTTTTTTCTGGAGAGCGTCATAATGAAGGCGATGGCCACGTCTTCAGTTTTCCATCGGCTTACCTGACTTTCTCCCGTAGGGTCCCAGCTGGATGACTAGATGGTTGTTAAATTGTAAATGGGTTGTATGAGCAACTGCTGCCCATACTGAAGTGTTATTTGCCAATCTGACGTAAACTACACTGTAATTCTTGGTTTGTTTGTTCTTTTGTGTTGGGGTTTGTTTTGGGGGTTTTTGGGGGGGGGGGTTTGTTTTGTTTTGTTGTGTTGTTCTGTGGTTGTTATTTTTTGTTTGTTTGTTTGTTTGGCTTGATTTTGGTTTGGTTTGGGTTTGGGTTTGTGTTGGTTTTTTTTTTTTTTTTGGGGGGGGGGTGTTGTTAGGTTTTGTATGTTTGTTTTTTGTTGTTGTTTGTTGTTGTTTTTGTTTTGTTTTGTTGTTGTTGTTGTTTTTTGTTTGTTTGTTTTTTAGGGGGGGGGGGTGTTGGTGTCATTTTGAAGTGAAACGATAAGTAGAAAAGCTATCACTCTGACCTGTGCATCATGGAGTAGTCGTAGACATAATACGACCATTTCCAACATTTACGAGCTGGCTTGATACAGAACAATATACACAGCATCCCCTTTCTGTCCCACTGTACCGATCTGCACCACTGCCAATTACACTCAAGAAAAAATAAACACTTCGTGCGGGCAGCCTCCAGGCCACCCGGCTCTGAATGGGTAGGCTACCTGGCCTAAATCTGTGCGAGGTTGGAAAAGGTAAAGCAACGAGCGAGCGAAAGAGAGAGATGGGGGGGGGGAGGGAGAGAGAAATATCCCTCATAATGCCAGCTCTGAGAAAAGTTGAGGACTTCACCATCTCAATGCCTGACGACCTCAGAGAGAGAGAGAGAGAGAGAGAGAGAAAGAGAGAGAGAGAGAGAGAGAGAAATATCCCTCATAATGCTGGCTCTGAGAAAAGTTGAGGACTTGACCATCTCAATGCCTGACAACCTCAGAGAGAGGGGGGGGATAGAGAGAGGGAGGGAGAGAGAAAGAGGGAGAGAGAGAGAAACATCTCTCATAATGCTAGCTCTGAGAAAAGTTGAGGACTTAACCATCTCAATGCCTGACGACCTCAGAGTGAGAGAGGGGGGGAGGGGAAAGAGAGAGAGAGAAACATCTCTCATAATGCTAGCTCTGAGAAAAGTTGATGACTTAACCATCTCAATGCCTGATGATCTCACAGAGAGAGAGAGAGAGAGAGAAACATCCCTCATAATGCTGGCCCCGAGAAAAGTTAAGGACTTTACCATCTCAATGCCTGACGACGACCTCAGAGTTATGAGACAGCCTTCACCATCTGAAGACTTCAGTGGTGTTTGAACATGTGACTGTTTCAGACGAGGGTGAAGTGTTGTACATGTGGCGTTGGTTAAGTGCTCACTGTCCCGTTGTTTCTGTTGTCCTTGGGCTGCTCCACGTTTGATTAAGGACCACCTTTGCTTGTGTGCTGTGTGTCATTGTCTTACAACATGAAATGGTCTCCAGTGGGTTCCTGGGCTACAGTGAGTTAAAGATATGGTACGGATACTGTAATCTCTTACCTGGTAGCCAAAAGTTCGTAGTTGATTCGTATTAACCCTTTGATTCACACACCCTGTCCACCAACATCTTACATAATCAACCACACTAGCAAAGCAAAAACTTAACCCTTTGATTCCCTCACACTGTCCACTAGCTTCCTGTAGGACGCTAGTGGATAGGTCGAGGGAATCAAATGGTTAAGTTTCTGAAGTTTGTGGATAGGGTGCGTGAGTCAAAGGGTTAAACACTCATAAATATTGGATACTCGTAAAATTGTTTTATGACAAACCAATAGATTGGATACTCATAAAATTGTTTATGACAAACTAATCGATTCATATTAAACACTCATAAATATTAGATACTCATAAAATTGTTTTCTGACAAACTAATCGATTCATATTAAACACTCATATATATATATATATTACCATACTCATGAAATGTTTTGCAAAAAAGTATCAGTTTACTCCGAGATATGTGAACTGTCACATAGCAAGCTCGTCACTTGAATTAGCGTTGATACTCATACAGTTGTTTTATAACAAACTAGTCGATTCATATTTAAACACTCATATAAACATTAGATACCCATAACACTGTGTTTACAACAAAGCTATC
>JAPXFY010000035.1:6916058-6923558 GCA_030674185.1 Monoplex corrugatus
ACAGAAGGCCATACAGAGGTAGAAGAACATGAAAGACAGACAGGACCAAACAGGAGGTAGAAGAACATGAAAGACAGACAGGCCAAACAGGAGGTAGAGGAACAGAAAGACAGACAGGCCAAACAGGAGGTAGAAGAACATGAAAGACAGACAGCAAACAGGAGGTAGAGAACAGAGACAGACGGCCAAACAGGAGGTAGAAGAACATGAAAGACAGACAGGCCAAACAGGAGGTAGAAGAACATGAAAGACAGACAGGCCAAACAGGAGGTAGAAGAACATGAAAGACAGACAGGACCAAACAGGAGGTAGAAGGAACATGAAAGACAGACAGGCCAAACAGAGGAGGTAGAAGAACATGAAAGACAGACAGACCAAACAGGAGGTAGAAGAACATGAAAGACAGACAGGCCAAACAGGAGGTAGAGGAACATGAAAGACAGACAGGCCAAACAGGAGGTAGAAGAACATGAAAGACAGACAGGCCAAACAGGAGGTAGAGGAACATGAAAGACAGACAGGCCAAACAGGAGGTAGAGGAACATGAAAGACAGAAGGCCAAAAGGAGGTAGAGGAACATGAAAGACAGACAGGCAAAGGAGGTAGAGGAACATGAAAGACAGACAGGCCAAACAGGAGGTAGAGAACATGAGAAGACAAGGCAAAAGGAGGTAGAAGAACATGGAAGACAGACAAACAGGAGGTAGAAGAACATGAAAGACAGACAGGACAAACAGGAGGTAGAGGAACATGAAAGACAGACAGCCAAACAGGAGGTAGAGGAACATGAAAGACAGACAGGCCAAACAGGAGGTAGAGGAACATGAAAGACAGACAGGACAAAGAGGAGGTAGAGGAACATGAAAGACAGACAGGACAAAGAGGAGGTAGAGAACATGAAAGACAGGACAAAGAGGAGGTAGAAGAACATGAAAGACAGACAGGCCAAACAGGAGGTAGAAGAACATGAAAGACAGACAGCCAAAGAGGAGGTAGAAGAACATGAAAGACAGGACAAAAGGAGGTAGAAGAACATGAAAGAGACGCAAAGAGGAGGTGAATGAAAGACAGGACAAAGAGGAGGTAGAGGAACATGAAAGACAGACAGTCCAAAGAGGAGGTAGAGGAACATGAAAGACAAGGACAAAGAGGAGGTAGAAGAACATGAAAGACAGACAGCCAAAAGGAGGTAGAAGAACATGAAAAGACAGGACAAAGAGGAGGTAGAAGAACATGAAAGACAGGACAAAGAGGAGGTAGAAGAACATGAAAAAGACAGGACAAAGAGGAGGTAGAAGAACATGAAAGACAGACGTCCAAGAGGAGGTAGAGGAACATGAAAGACAGGACAAAGAGGAGGTAGAAGAACATGAAAGACAGGATCAAAGAGGAGGTAGAAGAACATGAAAGACAGGACAAAGAGGAGGTAGAAGAACATGAACAGACAGACAAAGAGGAGGTAGAAGAACATGAAAGACAGGACAAAGAGGAGGTAGAAGAACATGAAAGACAGACATCCAAAGAGGAGGTAGAAGAACATGAAAGACAGGACAAAGAGGAGGTAGAAGAACATGAAAGACAGGCAAAGAGGAGGTAGAAGAACATGAAAGACAGGACAAAGAGGAGGTAGAAGAACATGAAGACAGAACAAAGAGGAGGTAGAGAACATGAAAGACAGGACAAAGAGGAGGTAGAAGAACATGAAAGACAGGACAAAGAGGAGGTAGAAGAACATGAAAGACAGGACAAAGAGGAGGTAGAAGAACATGAAAGACAGGACAAAGAGGAGGTAGAAGAACATGAAAGACAGGACACAAAGAGGAGGTAGAAGAACATGAAAGACAGAACAAAGAGGAGGTAGAAGAACATGAAAGACAGGACAAAGAGGAGGTAGAAGAACATGAAAGACAGGACAAAGAGGAGGTAGAAGAACATGAAAGACAGGACAAAGAGGAGGTAGAAGAACATGAAAGACAGGACAAAGAGGAGGTAGAAGAACATGAAAGACAGGACAAAGAGGAGGTAGAAGAACATGAAAGACAGGACAAAGAGGAGGTAGAAGAACATGAAAGACAGGACAAAGAGGAGGTAGAAGAACATGAAAGACAGGACAAAGAGGAGGTAGAAGAACATGAAAGACAGGACAAAGAGGAGGTAGAAGAACATGAAAGACAGGACCAAAGAGGAGGTAGAAGAACATGAAAGACAGGACAAAGAGGAGGTAGAAGAACATGAAAGACAGGACAAAGAGGAGGTAGAAGAACATGAAAGACAGGACAAAGAGGAGGTAGAGAAACATGAAAGACAGGACAAAGAGGAGGTAGAAGAACATGAAAGACAGGACAAAGAGGAGGTAGAAGAACATGAAAGACAGGACAAAGAGGAGGTAGAAGAACATGAAAGACAGGACAAAGAGGAGGTAGAAGAACATGAAAGACAGGACAAAGAGGAGGTAGAAGAACATGAAAGACAGGACAAAGAGGAGGTAGAAGAACATGAAAGACAGGACAAAGAGGAGGTAGAAGAACATGAAAGACAGGACAAAGAGGAGGTAGAAGAACATGAAAGACAGGACAAAGAGGAGGTAGAAGAACATGAAAGACAGGACAAAGAGGAGGTAGAAGAACATGAAAGACAGGACAAAGAGGAGGTAGAAGAACATGAAAGACAGGACAAAGAGGAGGTAGAAGAACATGAAAGACAGGACAAAGAGGAGGTAGAAGAACATGAAAGACAGACAAAGAGGAGGTAGAAGAACATGAAAACAGGACAAAGAGGAGGTAGAGAACATGAAAGACGGCAAAGAGAGGTAGGGAACATGAAAGACAGGACAAAGAGGAGGTAGAGGAACATGAAAGACAGGACAAAAGGAGGTAGAAGAACATGAAAGACAGGACAGAGGAGTAGAAGAACATGAAAGGACAGACAAGAGGAGTAGAAGAACATGAAAGACAGGACAAAGAGGAGGTAGAAGAACATGAAAGACAGGACAAAGAGGAGGTAGAGGAACATGAAAGACAGGACAAAGAGGAGGTAGAGGAACATGAAAGACAGGACAAAGAGGAGGTAGAAAGAACATGAAAGACAGACAGGACAAAGAGGAGGTAGAGGAACATGAAAGACAGGACAAAGAGGAGGTAGAAGAACATGAAAGACAGGACAAAGAGGAGGTAGAGGAACATGAAAGACAGGACAAAGAGAGAGGTAGAAGAACATGAAAGACAGACAGTCCAAAGAGGAGGTAGAAGAACATGAAAGACAGACAGTCCAAACAGGAGGTAGAAGAACATGAAAGACAGACAGACCAAACAGGAGGTAGAAGAACATGAAAGACAGACAGGACAAACAGGAGGTAGAGGAACATGAAAGACAGACAGGACAAACAGGAGGTAGAGGAACATGAAAGACAGACAGACCAAACAGGAGGTAGAAGAACATGAAAGACAGACAGACCAAACAGGAGGTAGAAGAACATGAAAGACAGACAGGCCAAACAGGAGGTAGAAGAACATGAAAGACAGACAGGCCAAACAGGAGGTAGAGGAACATGAAAGACAGACAGGCCAAACAGGAGGTAGAGGAACATGAAAGACAGACAGACCAAACAGGAGGTAGAAGAACATGAAAGACAGACAGGCCAAACAGGAGGTAGAGGAACATGAAAGACAGACAGACCAAACAGGAGGTAGAAGAACATGAAAGACAGACAGACCAAACAGGAGGTAGAAGAACATGAAAGATAGACAGGCCAAACAGGAGGTAGAGGAACATGAAAGACAGACAGTCCAAGTAGAAGGTAGAGGAACATGAAAGACAGACAGGCCAAAGAGGAGGTAGAGGAACATGAAAGACAGACAGGCCAAACAGGAGGTAGAGGAACATGAAAGACAGACAGACCAAACAGGAGGTAGAGGAACATGAAAGACAGACAGACCAAACAGGAGGTAGAGGAACATGAAAGACAGACAGACCAAACAGGAGGTAGAGGAACATGAAAGACAGACAGGCCAAACAGGAGGTAGAGAAACATGAAAGACAGACAGGCCAAACAGGAGGTAGAAGAACATGAAAGACAGACAGGACAAACAAGAGGTAGAAGAACATGAAAGACAGACAGGACAAACAGGAGGTAGAGGAACATGAAAGACAGACAGGCCAAACAAGAGGTAGAAGAACATGAAAGACAGACAGGACAAACAGGAGGTAGAGGAACATGAAAGACAGACAGGACAAACAGGAGGTAGAGGAACATGAAAGACAGACAGGACAAACAGGAGGTAGAGGAACATGAAAGACAGACAGGCCAAACAGGAGGTAGAGGAACATGAAAGACAGACAGACCAAACAGGAGGTAGAGGAACATGAAAGACATACAGGCCAAACAGGAGGTAGAGGAACATGAAAGACAGACAGGACAAACAGGAGGTAGAGGAACATGAAAGACAGACAGGCCAAACAGGAGGTAGAGGAACATGAAAGACAGACAGGACAAACAGGAGGTAGAGGAACATGAAAGACATACAGGCCAAACAGGAGGTAGAGGAACACGAAAGACAGACAGACCAAACAGGAGGTAGAGGAACACGAAAGACAGACAGGCCAAACAGGAGGTAGAGGAACAAGAAAGACAGACAGGCCAAACAGGAGGTAGAGGAACATGAAAGACAGACAGACCAAACAGGAGGTAGAAGAACATGAAAGACAGACAGGCCAAACAGGAGGTAGAGGAACACGAAAGACAGACAGGCCAAACAGGAGGTAGAAGAACATGAAAGACAGACAGGCCAAACAGGAGGTAGAGGAACACGAAAGACAGACAGACCAAACAGGAGGTAGAAGAACATGAAAGACAGACAGGCCAAACAGGAGGTAGAAGAACATGAAAGACAGACAGGCCAAACAGGAGGTAGAAGAACATGAAAGACAGACAAGCCAAAGAGGAGGTAGAGGAACATGAAAGACAGACAAGCCAAAGAGGAGGTAGAGGAACATGAAAGACAGACAAGCCAAAGAGGAGGTAGAGGAACATGAAAGACAGACAAGCCAAAGAGGAGGTAGAGGAACATGAAAGACAGACAAGCCAAAGAGGAGGTAGAGGAACATGAAAGACAGACAAGCCAAAGAGGAGGTAGAGGAACATGAAAGACAGACAAGCCAAAGAGGAGGTAGAGGAACATGAAAGACAGACAAGCCAAAGAGGAGGTAGAAGAACATGAAAGACAGACAAGCCAAACAGGAGGTAGAGGAACATGAAAGACAGACAGGCCAAACAGGAGGTAGAAGAACATGAAAGACAGACAGGCCAAACAGGAGGTAGAAGAACATGAAAGACAGACAGGCCAAACAGGAGGTAGAAGAACATGAAAGACAGACAGGCTAAACAGGAGGTAGAGGAACATGAAAGACAGACAGGCCAAACAGGAGGTAGAGGAACATGAAAGACAGACAGACCAAACAGGAGGTAGAAGAACATGAAAGACAGACAGACCAAACAGGAGGTAGAGAAACATGAAACACAGACAGACCAAACAGGAGGTAGAAGAACATGAAAGATAAACAGGCCAAACAGGAGGTAGAAGAACATGAAAGATAAACAGACCAAACAGGAGGTAGAAGAACATGAAAGATAAACAGACCAAACAGGAGGTAGAAGAACATGAAAGATAAACAGACCAAACAGGAGGTAGAGGAACATGAAAGACAGACAGGCCAAACAGGAGGTAGAGGAACATGAAAGACAGACAGGCCAAACAGGAGGTAGAGGAACATGAAAGACAGACAGGCCAAACAGGAGGTAGAAGAACATGAAAGACAGACAGGCCAAACAGGAGGTAGAGGAACATGAAAGACAGACAGGCCAAACAGGAGGTAGAAGAACATGAAAGACAGACAGGCCAAACAGGAGGTAGAGGAACATGAAAGACAGACAGGCCATACAAGAGGTAGAAGAACATGAAAGACAGACAGACCAAAGAGGAGGTAGAGGAACAACATGAGAGAGCGTACAGACTTAAAGTTCAGTGACTCCCCGCTAGCTGTAAAGAACAGAGAAAGGTGGAGGAGAAAATCATCATGACATTATCTCTGGTACCCTGACGACCCACCCTTGGTTCACAGGACAGGTAAATACCCGTGGAAATAAACGTTCTTACCCGCGGGCCCCAGTAGCTCAGTTGGTTTGAGCGTCGGACTCACACGCTAATGGTTGTGGTTTCGAATCCGGGGGTGCGCTACATTAAAACTGGCCTTCTCACTGTCCCATCTTAACGTCATTGTTGTTCTGGTGGTGTCAGTATAGGGTTAGATAAGCCCTCCCCATTAAAACTGGCCTTCTCACTGTCCCATCTTAACATCAGTGTTGTTCTGGTGGTGGTGTCAGTATAGGATTAGATAGATCTCCCCATTAAAACTGGCCTTCTAACTGTCCCATCTTAACATCAGTGCTGTTCTGGTGGTGTCAGTGTAGGATTAGATAGGCTCCCCCCCTTCCCCCACTTCCCTGGGATGGTTATCCCCGTCGGCCATATCATTAGAGGTGGGTGTCGACGGAAAAACTGAACCAAACCAAAACAAACCTTCTTACCCATTCTGTATGATGCTGTACGTGGTGTTACTGCTGCGCTTTGGACGAGTAAAACAGTTCTGTAACACCACCTTCAGGTCAAGGTCACCTCCCGTCATCTCCACGCGAAGGTCAATGTCATCTCCAAGTCGCCGAAAGAGCGGAGGGGCATCCGCCATGGTGAACGTCCGGTCCTGGCAACAGATTCAGATGGTGATGTTCCCAGAGAGATAAAGGTACTCATCATCATCATCATCATCATCAGGTGCCCTGCCGCATGGCGTTGGCGACCATGGACTTTCATCCATCTCTATCTCTCGTTGCCCCTAGCATCTCCCCCACCCTCCTCATCCCCAGCCACTCTGCAAGTCCGTCCAGCATTCTCTCCCTGGGTCTACCTGGTGCTCTCTTTCCCTCCAGCTTTCCCGTTGTGACCAGGTGCTCCAAATCCCCCTTCCTCATAAAATGGCCTATAAATGTTGCCTGTCTTTTCCTAATCTTCCTTATGAGTGATCTACTTGTGTCTGCCTCCATCAAGACTGTCTCGTTTGTTTTCTTTGCTGTCCATGGAACTCTCAACATTTTTCTTCTTAGAAACCACATCTCGGCTGCCTCAATCTTGCTCTGGCTTTGCTTGCTGACTGTCCACGCCTCGCATCCGTATAACAGTATTGGTTCTATATAACACTCAAGGACTCTCTTTCTTATGCTTATTGATAGGCATTTGTTGGTAAGAATGCTTGTCATCTTCTTCAATGCTGTTTTGGCTTGGCCGATTCTGCCAGCTATAAAGGTACTCACATGCGGAAATAGTTGTGTTTGATTGTCTGAATGGCTGTATCACTCCAGTTGTCTGTCTACGTGAGGTATCCAAGCGTACAACTCAGACTATTATCATATTAAAACAGAGACTGACCAATTTCTGTCAGTCTATACCA
>JAPXFY010000035.1:6928558-6931058 GCA_030674185.1 Monoplex corrugatus
GAGTAGATGGTGGACTGATAATGTTTTTGAACAAATACAACGAGGGTGCAAGGTGTGGTAGTCTTATTCTTTTTTCGTGTTTTTTTTTCTGGTTCCTTTTACTTTTTTTGTTTGTTTAGTTGTGTGTAGCATCAAAGAACAAAGCTTACCTGAAAACTGTCAGTGCTGTTGACCTGGCAGTGGATGGGGATCTCCCAACGTCTGTGGCGGACGATGATGCTGCTGTCTGCGGCGAACACCCGGTCCACCAAGAAGTTGTGGTAGATGATGACAGAGTCCCGAGTCTGTGGGTTGAAACATATTTAGTCATAACTTTGTGTCAAGGATTTCAAAATTAGCGCTTAACCCTTTGACTCCAGCACCCTGTCCACCAGCATCCTGCATCGTCAACCACGCTAGTGATGCAAAAACTTAACCCTTTGACTCCCGCACCCTGTCCACCAGCATCCTGCATCGTCAACCACCCCAGTAAAGCAAAAACTTAACCCTTTGACTCCCGCACCCTAGAGCGAGGGAGTCGAAGGGTTAAGTTTTTGCAGTTGGTGCATGGAGTGCGGGAACCAAAGGGTTAAAGGACTCCCCAATCAAAATGACTTGAGTGTGTTGTTGACATTATCTTACACGACCAGAGGTCCTTAAGAACCTCTTCTGTTATTGAATATGAATTCTTTATCTCAAGCGTGCGTTATAATAATAATAATAATAATTACAATATTTATATAGCGCAAAATCTTGATAAAAATCAAATCTAAGCGCTGAACAGACACACACGCACGCACGCACGCACGCACGCACGCACGCACGCACGCACACACACACACACACACACACACACACACACACACACACATGGCTATAAATGGGGAGAAAGAATAAAAGCAATGGAAAATTATAGAGAGCATAATTATTATTCAGTGTATACTGCACATAAACGTTCGGTTTTTTCATTTCGTCTGAAAAATTTAGCGTCCATGTCACCAGTCAAGATGTACTGGAGAGGTGGAAGGCTGAAAGCACAACTGTCCCAGCCTGGGAATTCAACTTTGGACATCCCTCTTACAAGACAGGCGTTTTTACTGTGGATCATCACTCCACTGCATACCGCCAACGCCGACCCACCGTTTTTATGATCAGGCTTATCAGTTTGGGAGCTATATCACATAACATTTGTAAAACATCATCATCATCATCATCATGTGTCCTGCTGTATGGCGTTGGCGATCATGGCCCTCCATACGAGTCTATCCCCTGTCGCTGCAAGTACATCTCCCACCCTCTCTGTCCCCAGCCACTCTGCAAGTCCGTCCTATATTTTCTCCCTGGATCTACCTGATGTTCTCTTTCCCTCCAGCTTTCCTGTTGTGACCAGGTGCTCTAATTATTTTCATATTCATACTCATATTTATACTCATATTCATATTCATACTCATATTCATATTCATACTCATACTATATTTATACTCATTCATACTCATATGTATACTCATATTTATACTCATTCATACTCATATTCATACTCCATATTCATACTCATATTTATTCTCATATTCATACCCATATTCATACTCCATATTCATACTCATATTCATACTCATATTCATACTCATATTCATACTCATATTCATATTCATATTCATATTCACATGTACATGTATATTCATTTCTTTTCATCACAATGGATTTAATACGTGAAACTCGGGCTTCTCTTCCTTTTGATAGCGCGTCGCCGCAATGCAGTGCCACCCAATTTTTCGGACCAAGACTTTAGAAAGGCATGAAGGCTAACTGGCCATTAAGGGCAGGGACCTGCTAAATCATGCCATCTTTTCCAATCTTTTATACCGGGGCAGCCGGGCGAAGAAAGCCTTGCTCCTCATGATTTTCAACTGCCGTGGGATCTTAAGCGTGCTCAGACCAGAAGGCACACGGGTCCAACTTAGACACCATCATGCGCCCTGCCGCACGGCGTTGGCCATGATGGCCCTCCATACGAATCTATCTCCCACCCCTCTCCGTCCTCAGCCACCCTGCAAATCCCTGGGTCTACCTGCTGTTCCCTTTCCCTCCAGCTTTCCTGTTGTGACCAGGTGCTCTAATTCCCCTCTCCTCATAAAATGTCCTACAAATGTTGCCTGTCTTTTCCTAATCTTCTGTATCAATGATCTTCTACTCAGACGTATGTGCAAACTTTTCTGAAGGGAAGAGGATGACTAGAACGCTTGAACTTCATCAGACCAGGGACTAACTGACCTCGACGTGCGTTCCGCAAGAGTCGGTCTCTGACCTGATGATCAGGTGTGGCTGTCCCTTGTCCCCAGTGACCACTCTGCCCCTACAGTCAGGGTCAGCCAGGGCGATTGTGGCCACACTGGACGACGGGTACAGGCGCTTCAAGAACTCCAGCTCCACGTCCACCGTGAAGTGACCAGCCTCGCACGTGACGGTCACGAAGTCCTGCACGCGCGCCGCTGTAAATCACCATGACCGTGATGGTCAGAAT
>JAPXFY010000035.1:6936058-6941058 GCA_030674185.1 Monoplex corrugatus
ACAACACAGACAACAACACAGACAACAACAACAACAATAAAAACAAAGACAACAACAACAACGACGACAACAACAACAAAGACAACAACACAGACAACAACAACAACAATAAAAACAAAGACAACAACAACAACAACGACGACAACAACAACAAAGACAACAACACAGACAACAACAACAACAATAAAAACAAAGACAACAACAATAACAACAACAAACACAACAACAACAACAACAACAAAGACAACAACAACAACAACAATAAAAACAACAACATCAACAACAACAAAGACAACAACAACAATAAAAAATAACAACAATAAAAACAACAACAAAGACAACAACAACAACAAAGACAACAACAACAACAACAACAAAGACAACATCAACAACAACAAAAACAACAACAAAGACAACAACAATTTTAAAAAAAATTAAAAAACAAAGTCAACAACAACAACAGCAACAAAGACAAACAACAACAAAAAAGGCAACAACAACAACAACAAAGACAACACAAACAACAACAACAAAGACAACAACAACAACAAAACAACAACAACAACAAAGACAACAACAACAACAAAGACAACAACAACAACAAAACAACAACAACAAAGACAACAACAACAACAACAAAGACAACAACAACAACAACAAAGAAGAAGACAACAACAACAACAACAACAAAGACAACAACAACAACAAAGACAACAACAACAACAAAGACAACAACAACAACAAAGACAACAACAACAACAAAGACAACAACAATGACAACAACAACAACAACAAAGACAACAACAACAACAATGACAACAACAACAACAACAACAAAGACAACAACAAAGACAACAACAACAAAGACAACAACAAAGACAACAACAACAACAACAAAGAAGACAACAACAACAACAAAGAAGACAACAACAACAACAAAGACAACAACAACAAAGACAACAACAACAACAACAAAGACAACAACAACAACAATGACAACAACAACAATGACAACAACAACAATGACAACAACAACAAAGACAACAACAACAACAACAACAAAGACAACAACAACAAAGACAACAACAACAACAACAAAGACAACAACAACAACAAAGACAACAACAACAACAAAGACAACAACAACAACAATGACAACAACAACAACAATGACAACAACAACAACAAAGACAACAACAACAACAACAAAGACAACAACAACAACAAAGACAACAACAACAACAACAAAGACAACAACAACAACAATGACAACAACAACAAAGACAACAACAAAGACAACAACAATGACAACAACAATGACAACAAAGACAACAACAAAGACAACAACAACAAAGACAACAACAACAAAGACAACAACAACAAAGAAGACAACAACAACAACAAAGACAACAACAACAACAAAGACAACAACAACAACAACAAAGACAACAACAACAACAACAAAGACAACAACAACAACAACAAAGACAACAACAATGACAACAACAACAAAGACAACAACAAAGACAACAACAACAACAACAAAGACAACAACAATGACAACAACAACAACAACAAAGACAACAACATCAACAACAACAAAGACAACAACAATGACAACAACAACATCAACACCAACAACAACACCTGTAGCGAATCACAGCAGGCCTCTGTAGAGAAGTTGGCGAAGTGCAGTTTGTACAGCTGGTGGCTGGCTGGCCGGATGACGTACAGACAGTCCATGTTTCGTGGGTAGCTCAGTGGGTAGTTCTCTGACTGGATGCTACCTGTGCTGTCTGTGTACAGCCCTCCACAACCTGTACACACAGCCTTTGTCACCTTCACTCATCACCCGCTACAGGCTCATCCCCTTAACCCTTTGACTCCCCGCACCCTATCCACCAACTGTGAAAACTTAACCCTTTGACTCCCCGCACCCTATCCACCAACTGTAAAAAATTAACTCTTTGATTCCCCGCACCCTATCCACCCACTGTAAAAACTTAACCCTTTGACTTCCCGCACCCTATCCACCAACTGTAAAAACTTAACCCTTTGATTCCCCGCACCTATCCACCAACTGTAAAAACTTAACCCTTTGACTCCCGCACCCTATCCACCGACTGTAAAAACTTAACCCTTTGACTACCCGCACCCTATCCACCAACTGTAAAAACTTAACCCTTTGACTCCCCGCACCCTATCCACCAACTGTAAAAACTTAACCCTTTGATTCCCCGCACCCTATCCACCAACTGTAAAAACTTAACCCTTTGACTCCTGCACCCTATCGACCAACTGTAAAAACTTAACCCTTTGACTCCCGCACCCTATCCACCAACTGTAAAAACTTAACCCTTTGACTTCGGCACCCTATCCACCAGCTGTAAAAAAAACTTAATTCTTTGCCTCCTTCATCCTATCCACCAGTTTTATGCGGGAAGCTGGTTGATAGGGTGAGGTAGTCACAGGGTTAAGTTTTTTGCTTTGCTAGCATGGTTGACGATGCAGGATGCTGGTGGACAGGGTGCGGGGGTCAAAGGGTTAAGTTTTTACTTTGCTAGCATGGTTGACAATGCAGGATGCTGGTGGACAGGGTGAGGTAGTCAAAGGGTAAAAAAAATGATCACTTTAAGCAGTCAACGTCATGAAGTAGTTGACACACCATAGCGCTGACTAGATTGGAACCTTTAATCAGTTAAAACAAAGAAAACTAACGTGAGATTTTTTGGGGATCTGACCAGCTCCTCCCAGATCCCCCGTGGGGATGCCGGGGGTTCTTTCAGTAGTAAATAGTATCCCCACTTTCTGGAAATTCTGTGCTAGAAATTTCCTCTTTTCTGTCACTCTCTTTGTTTGTGCCTTGTTCCTTTGCTTTCTGTCATTTCTTCCTATCACTTTCTGCCTTGCTGGTCCAGTCACCTGTATGTGTTCGATAAAGTCTTACGTACTTTCTCTTAGGATTGATAACTGGGTACATGTGTTGATTGCATTTTTGGCTCAAGGTATATGAGATATGCGGAAGCAATTTTGGGTAATTTAGGCCTGTTTTTATGTATGTCTTAATGTCCTTAGTTATGTCTCAGTTTGTATTCAGGTTTGTTTTTTAAATCCCCTGTGCGATAAACTGGACGGAATGGTCAACGCCAGGGGCATCTCCTTAAATTATGTGCGTGAATGCATTGATATGTGTGCTTAATTTTCCTTTTCTTTTTTTTTTTCCTGTTGAAATGTCGTGTATGTTTTGAACTGGTTATAGCCCTGATACGGCTCTATGCAGTCGGCTGGGCTTTAAACAACAATAACAATGATAACTCCTCCCAGAGCTGAGCGTGCTGCGGACTCATTGGGAAGAATTGAGACCACAGTCGAGTCTCATCCTCCTTAAAGAATGTGTCACTCACTGAAGATGTCGCTCAAATTTCCTGATGAACACCGCAGCTGTCTGTATCTCTCAGGCCTGATTGATGGTAGTACGTATGATGAATATCATTTCTGTGACCACATTTTTACGTTGATGCTTGATTGTCGTTCAGCAAAGGGATGTGGTTCGTGAAACGGGTTCATAGGGGAAATGCTGACATGTGCTTAAATCTTAATGTTCATTTGTAAACTTCCAATGTATAAAGTATCATTATGTAGAAACTGATATCATTTCTGTGTTAATAATAATAATCATAATAATAATAATTACAATATTTATATAGCGCAAAATCTTGATAGAAATCAAATCTAAGCGCATACACATACGCACACATGCACACACACGCACACACACACGCACGCACACACACACACACACACACACACACACACACACACACACACACACACACACACACACACACACACACACACATGGCTATAAATGGGGAAAAAGAAGAAAAGCAATGGAAAATTATATAGAGCATATTATATACAAATATATATTACAATGTGATTCCACTCCGAGTGGAGACAGACTGCAGAGGGGGTTGAGTGAAGTCAGGATTTTATGCAGAGGAGAAAATGTGAGTTTTGAGAGCGGACTTGAAGGAGACAAAAGTAGGTTGCTGACGGACTGAGAGAGGAAGTTTGTTCCAGGAGAGTGGACCAGAAACAGAGAAGGCTCGTGGACCATAGGTATTGAGCTTAGTGCGTGGAAAGCGAAAAGTCAGAGGATCGGAGGCAGAGCGGAGGGTACGTGAGGGAACATAGATCTCAAGTAGGCTTGACAGGTAATCGGGGGCTGCGTTATTGAGGCTTTTGTAGCACATGGTGTCTAGTTTGTACTGTATGCGCTTTGATACAGGGAGCCAGTGAGGTTGTGCCAGGAGAGGAGATATGTGATCAGCTTTTTTCTTTTTGAGTACAAGGCGTGCAGCATTGTTTTGAATGCGCTGTAGGATTTGAATGGTGTTACCGTACCACATTGTTCGATAATGCTTGATTATCGTTTAGCAAAGGGACGTGGTTCGTGAAACGGGTCCATAGGGGAAATGCTGACATGTGCTTAAATCTTACTGTTCATTTTTAAACTTCCAATGTATAAAGTATCATTATGTAGAAACTGATATCATTTCTGTTACCACATTGTTCGATAATGCTTGATCATCGTTCAGCAAAGGGACGTGGTTCGTGAAACGGGTTCATACGGGAAATGCTGACATGTGTTTATATGAACCAGGAAAAAAAAAAACACGAAAAAAGAATATGAACGCGTATTTAATACAACAAAACAAGACAGACACAAATTTTACTGTACCTATGTTGTCAAGCGTGTTACCGATACTGTGCCTATGTTGTCAAGCGTGTTACCGTTACTGTGCCTATGTTGTCAAGCGTGTTACCGTTACTGTGCCTATGTTGTCAAGCGTGTTACCGTTACTGTGCCTATGTTGTCAAGCGTGTTACCGTTACTGTGCCTATGTTGTCAAGCGTGTTACCGATACTGTACCTATGTTGTCAAGCGTGTTACCTATACTGATTACAAACAAACAAACACTAGATACAAAAAAAAA
>JAPXFY010000035.1:6948558-6991058 GCA_030674185.1 Monoplex corrugatus
TCTTCCTTATGAGTGATCTACTTGTGTCTGCCTCCATCGAGACTGTCTCGTTTGTTTTCTTTGCTGTCCATGGAACTCTCAACATTCTTCTTAGAAACCACATCTCGGCTGCCTCAATCTTGTTCTGGCTTTTCTTGTTGACTGTCTACGCCTTGCAACAGTATTGGTTCTATATAACATCATGAACTAACCAGAGTATACCGAACCTTTCTTCCATAATCATCATTAACTCACCAGAGTATACCGAACATTTCCTCTATAACCTTCATGAACTCACCAGAATATGCCGAACATTTCCTCTATAACCATCATGAACTCACCAGAGTATACCGAACATTTCCTTTATAACCATCATGACCTCACCAGAGTATACCGAACATTTCCTCTATAACCATCATGAACTCACCAGAGTATACCGAACATTTCCTTTATAACCATCATGAACTCACCGGAGGATACCAAAAATTTCCTTTATAACCATCATGAACTCACCAGAGTATACCAAACATTTCCTTTATAACCATCATGAACTCACCAGAGTATACCGAACATTTCCTTTATAACCATCATGAACTCACCAGAGTATACCAAACATTTTCTCTATAGCCATCATGAACTCGCCAGAGTATACCGAACATTTCCTCTATAATCATTAACTCATCAGAGTATAGCGAGTATTCTTTTATAACCATCATGAACTCACCAGAGTATACCGAACATTTCTTTTATAACCTTCATGAACTCACCACAGTATAGCGAACAATATCTTTGTAATCATCAAAAACTCACCAGAGTATACCGAACATTTCCTCTATAACCATCATGAACTCACCAGACACCAACTTCAAAAGACCCAAACATTCTCTCACCTCAGCTTTCTCAAAAAAGTCTCAGATACAAAATCAGTCTAAGAGGCTTCACACTCCACCTTCACACTTCACACTCCACCTTCACACTTCACACTCCACCTTCACACTTCACACTCCACCTTCACACTTCACACTCCACCTTCACACTTCACACTCCACCTTCACACTTCACACTCCACCTTCACACTTCACACTCCACCTTCACACTTCACACTCCACCTTCACACTTCACACTCCACCTTCACACTTCACACTCCACCTTCACACTCCACCTTCACACTTCACACTCCACCTTCACACTTCACACTCCACCTTCACACTTCACACTCCACCTTCACACTTCACACTCCACCTTCACACTTCACACTCCACCTTCACACTTCACACTCCACCTTCACACTCCACCTTCACACTTCACACTCCACCTTCACACTCCACCTTCACACTTCACACTCCACCTTCACACTTCACACTCCACCTTCACACTCCACACTCCACCTTCACACTTCACACTCCACCTTCACACTTCACACTCCACCTTCACACTTCACACTCCACCTTCACACTTCACACTCCACCTTCACACTTCACCTTCACACTTCACACTCCACCTTCACACTTCACACTCCACCTTCACACTCCACCTTCACACTTCACACTCCACCTTCACACTCCACACTCCACCTTCACACTTCACACTCCACCTTCACACTTCACCTTCACACTTCACACTCCACCTTCACACTTCACACTCCACCTTCACACTTCACACTCCACCTTCACACTTCACACTCCACCTTCACACTTCACACTTCACCTTCACACTTCACACTCCACCTTCACACTTCACACTCCACCTTCACACTTCACACTCCACCTTCACACTCCACACTCCACCTTCACACTTCACACTCCACCTTCACACTTCACCTTCACACTTCACACTCCACCTTCACACTTCACACTCCACCTTCACACTTCACACTCCATCTTCACACTTCACACTCCACCACTCTCCCCTGAAACCCCACCAACCAATCCCACTGAACAAAATGACAAGAAACAGTATGTACCCAGTCAGTGGCAGATAAATAACGGCACATATAATATTCCTTAGTAACACTCACATTTCTCAGCAAAGTTTTAGAACACTCCGACACCATTTGCTGTGTACCGCTAAATTACTAATGAAATTTTAAAAAATCAAACAGTCAACCTCCTATATCCTTCCAAAAATACACAATGGGTTAAAATAAAATAGGGGGGGGGGTGGTCTCCTCCTGTGGGGACCTTCTGCTGTCTAGTTCTCCCCAGTATTTCTTATTGCTCGCACTGTAAAATCATCTCGCTCCGCTCAGAAAGCAACATTAAAAACAATAGGTTTAAAAATGGAAAAAAAATTAATAGCTTAAGACCGTCACAGAATCTTGAAGTCAATAGGGAGTGAGGCGGTTGAGAGAGACCTCTACAGCATTCTAAGGACATTGCCATCACCTCTCTCTTGCTGCTTTACCTTTCCTAACCCAGGAATCATGTACCCATACCCATTCACAGCTGGGTAGACTGGAAGTAGCTCGCGCAAAGATTACTTGGATCAAGTTTGTAGCCGTGCCGTCAGGCAGAAAATCGGGAGGAATATCAACAACAAAACACCAGCAACTGTCATTTTGATCAAAAAGTAAACAAATTAATACTAACAGCCAATTTCCCACTCCATTGTACTACAAAGAAAATCAACAACAAAACACCAGCAACTGTCATTTTGATCAAAAAGTAAACAAATTAATACTAACAGCCAATTTCCCACTCCATTGTACTACAAAGAAAATCAACAACAAAACACCAGCAACCGTCACTTTAATTGAAAAGTAAACAAATTAATGCTTACAGCCGATTTCCCACTCCATTGTACTACAAAGAAAATCAACAACAAAACACCAGCAACTGTCACTTTGATCAAAAAGTAAACAAATTAATACTTACAGCCAATTTCCCACTCCATAGTACTACAAAGAAAATCAACAACAGAACACCAGCAACTGTCACTTTGATCAAAAAGTAAATAAATTAATGCTTACAGCCGATTTCCCACTCCATTGTACTACAAAGAAAATCAACAACGAAACACCAGCAACTGTCACTTTAATTAAAAAGTAAACAAATTAATACTTACAGCCAATTTCCCACTCCATTGTACTACAAAGAATATCAACAACAAAACACCACCAACTGTCACTTTAATCAAAAAGTAAACAAATTGATACTTACAGCCGATTTCCCACTCCATTGTACTACAAAGAAAATCAACAACAAAACACCAGCAACTGTCACTTCGATCAAAAAGTAAATAAATTAATACTTACAGCCGATTTCCCACTCCATTGTACTACAAAGAAAATCAACAACAAAACACCACCAACTGTCACTTTAATCAAAAAGTAAACAAATTGATACTTACAGCCGATGTCCCACTCCTTAGTACTACAAAGAAAATCAACAACAAAACACCACCAACTGTCACTTTGATCAAAAAGTAAACAAATTAATACTTACAGCCGATGTCCCACTCCATTGTACTACAAATAAGATGAGCAGAACCACCGCCATTCTGCGGTCAAAGCGATGTCTCCGTTTGACACCAAAAACAGACTAAGACCACCTCTTATCTTAAGGTCACGGTAGATATGGAAGTGGTGGTGGTGGTGGTGGTGGCAGTGGTCATTTTCGTACCGTATCTATTGAAAGAAAGCAGGTTAACCCTTTGACTCCCGAACCCTATCCACCAACCACAAAAAAAACAACCTGTAGGAAGCTGGTGAATAGGGTGAGGGAGTCAAAAAGGTTATTTTTTGTTTTGCTAGCGTGGTTGACAATGCAAGATGCTGGTGGGCAGGGTGCGGGAGTCTGGTCCCTGATAGTATGGCGATACTACAAGGATGTATTGATTGCATATTGTACAAACAGAGGGGGTTTTTTTAATCTTCTGAAAATATGATACACGTCAGACCACAAATGTTATTCCTGACAGCAGCATGTTGTTGTTTTTTGTCAAAACTTAACGATCCATACAGAAACAATTGACATTTATCCTAACAATAAATCGTACGTGACAAAGTCTTTGAAATTATGATAATCAGAAAGAAAGCTGCGTTTCAGACAAAAAAATGAAACAGAATGTAACCATGTACAAATAGGACTGGGAAGAGAAGTCAGAAAAGCACAGAGAATATAGAAAGAGAAAATAAGAAGTTCAGTGGTTGCTTTAGACAGCATTCATATCTTTTTGCGAACTTCGAACTTCATCCATCGGTCCGCCGAATTCGTGCACTAAAAGTGAAGTTTAAAAAAATAAGTAGCTTTGTGCCGTAGTTGGTCGTGCTCCTTAACAAACGAGTCACCTGCGCATGGATGCGTTGCTGGTAAAGAAGGAATATGTAGATATGCATTGTGCGTGTGTGTGTGTGTGTGTGTGTGTGTGTATATGTGTGTGTGTGTGTATGTGTGTATGTGTGTGTGTGTGCGTGCGTGCGTGCGTGCGTGCGTGCGTGTGTGTGTGTGGTGTGTGTGTGTGTGTGGGTGTGGGTGTTGTATTTTATTGTGTTCTATTTTTTTATGTTTTATAATGATAACCGGCAGTAAACGTATTTGTGTTATACTTAAATTTCTTTTTATATGTAATCAAATATTTTGAATTGAACTGAAATGAATTGGGTTTTTTATGATAGCACTTTATTTTTTTGAGGGGCTTGGGAGGAGGAGATCAGGGAGGTCATTTAGGAAAAAAAGTTATTTTAAAGTTGATAAACCATGATCAAGCTATGCTAAGTTTCTGCAAATGTTCTAGGCTTTTTCTTCAAACTCGTTTTGAAACATTTTCATGTCGGAAGTGCGTGTCTGTGACAAGCTTTCTCCACCATTTCTTGATTCATCTTTGTCAAAGACGTTATAAACAGAGATGACCGTTGAGGTGTCACGGATGTCATGGCGCCAAGGTCAAGGTCACACGGACCAAAATGGTGGCCTAAGATCAGCATTGGTAAAGGACTGTGTGTGAACATCACTTTCTCAGGAACTCGTGACAATAATTTAATTCTGTTTTCACTGTTGTGACAGTCTACCACTGCCCTCAGCTCGCTTCACGCCAAGTTTTACTTCAAGTGACGCTTCCTCAAAGTGGCAATGGCTTTGAGAAGTGCAACATCACATTATCTGTAATAATTTCCAGTTTCAGTTTCAGTTTCTCAAGACGATGTCTCCGCGCTCGGAACGAATTCCATACGCACTAACGACACAGGTGCCATGTGTATGGTGATCATGGCACAAGCCTTAAGCCTGCACATAAACCCATGAGCTGGCCAGGTCCTGAGGCCCTACCTAGACTATGTTTTACCTAGTCTATATTTTATATATTTTGTATTTTATGTGGTTTCTAAGAAGAATGTTGAAAGTTCCATGGACAGCAAAGAAAACAAACGAGACAGTCTTGATGGAGGCAGACACAAGTAGATCACTCATAAGGAAGAGTAGGAAAAGACAGGCAACATTTATAGGCCATTTTATGAGGAAGGGGGATTTGGAGCACCTGGTCACAACGGGAAAGCTGGAGGGAAAGAGAGCACCATGTAGACCCAGGGAGAAAATGCTGGACGGACTTGCAGAGTGGCTGGGGACGAGGAGGGTGGGGGAGATGCTAGGGGCAACGAGAGATAGAGACAGATGGAAGTCCATGATCGCCAACGCCATGCGGCAGGGCACCTGATGATGATAATGATATTTTATACCGGTACTGTATCAGCCTATTACTGCAATAATCTTGGTTGCATGTAAATGACATGTTTCCATTAATGTAATAATTTTTGTACAAAAAGGGAGACTGTTACAATGGTTTGACCTTTTCTCTGGCGTATACATAAGCACAGACGCCCCTAGACAACACACAGAAGGTTACTGTAACCAAAAAATGGGTCATGCCCATTCAGAGTCATACATCAGAAATAGCCGTTGAAAAAGATGTCTGAGGAAGATTTAGTACAATAAAACAAAACAAAACCTGGGTCTAGATTGGTAAGAAATTCTTGCTGGTACATTTTGCCATACATATTTTCCTTCATATTCTACGCTGACGTGCGCTGGCATGCTCACACGCACGCACACAGACACACTGCACAACACACACACACACACACACACACACACACACACACACACACACACACACACACACACACACACACACACACCACACACGAAACAAGCAAACAAACAAACAGAAACTCAAAAGAAAAACAACCAGAAAATAGTCTTACCACCAGTCACAGTGTGTATACCCGGCCATTGACCCTATTTTTAGAATCATTTTAAAAGTTTTGATTGATGGAGAACACTTCCGCCACCCCTACTCCCACCCACCCCAGCCCCATTTTTTTTTAATTAGGATTGCAGCAACGTCAAATTTATGGCGATTGTCTAGACAAAGATGCAATAGTCTATTATGTCAGTTTCGTAACGGGCTTGTCTGGAGGTCGTTTGTTCGGATCTAGTTCAAAGCCATGTCCTGTCTTCGAGGGGCAGGCCGAGATTTTATTGATAAGCGTCAGAAGTAAAGATGGCGGCTGGCGGCAGACGACTTTTAATTCAAGTAAGTTTCTCGCATATTTCTGGTCAAATAAATGTCGTTTTGGTTGATTTTCGTTCATTGTTCGTTGTATTTATTTATCTTTTTATTTATCTACTCATTTATTTATTTATTGTCGAGTTTTGTTTGCGTATGATCGTTTCAAACAATGTTGTACAATATTTTGCTGCTTTTAATTTGGATGTCAGAAACTATCGTCTTTTTATTCATTGTACGCGTAGCCGTAAGCAAAATCTGGAGAAGCAGCACCATCGGCTTCACCACCAAGTGCAGACTGTACAAGTAACTTTTAGTGTTCGTCCTCCTCTGCTGATATAAAACTTGAACACTGCTTGATGACTGGGAAAGAAGATAAATCCGGCCTTGAAATATGATGCCTGAGGAAAGTGCTTCATGTACATCGAAATAAGACCAATGATTGTATACGGAAAAAGATCGACACTTGGGTGGGCTGACAGGAATCGCTTCTGGCAACTGTGAAATTGTGTCACCCGCCATGATACATTAAGACTATCCCCCAGAACCAGCCGCCGTGGTGTAGTGGTTAACGCAACGGACTACAGACTGGAAGGCTGTGGGTTCGAATCCCCATTAGTACCTTAAAAAATGTTTGTGGGATTTTTCGGCTCTAACTGGCTCCTTCCCAGAGTTGGGCGTGCTATGGGCTCGTTGGGAAGACTGGGACCACACAGTCGAGTCTCATCCTCTTCACGGATGCGTCACCGAGGGAGTTGCTCAAATCTTCTGACCAACACCGCAGGTGTCTGTATTTCTCGGGCCTGGTTGACGCCAGGATATATTATGACAGTAAGCGTAGAGTACAACCCTGTCACGCAGTCTCAATCCTAGATGGAACTCCATAGCATCATGATTATCATCCACATCGACACCATCATCATCGCAAAATATAAACTGTTTCAGTTTCTGTGGCCATTAAAATGGCGTAGAAAATGAGAGAAAAAAGGTGAGCACAAACCTCCCTGAGTTCAATGATCCTAAAAAATAAAAAAAAAGGTGAGCACTAAGGTAACCTCCCTGAGTGCAATGATCTTAAAAAAAAATACAATAAAATAAAAAGACTATCCCCTAGGGTATATCCCCCAGGGTACATCTCCCAGGGTACCTTAGGAGGAGGCAATCTCCCCCTGAATCAGCAGGCACCGTCCAGATTTCCACCCATAAAGGAGGATGGAGACTTGTTGTGGCGTGTACAGTCTGTCCATGGTTGTGAAGGTGATGCTGCATCTTTTTCGGGTTCTGTTCTGGTCTGTTCTGAGTGCTGACCTAACAGTTGAATGAATCAGTCCTTCAGTCAATCCAGAAAATATGCTAAAATTTTTCCTACCCTCTGTCACTCTTTTTCTGCATCTTTTTTTTTTTTTTTTGGGGGGGGGGGTTTTTGTTTTTTGTTTTGTTTTCTTTTGGGGGTTTTTTTTTTCGCTCCCTTTCTATCTATTTGCCTTAAGTGTCCGTTCATCTGCATTTTTAAAGAAATTCTGTTAAGTCTGGTCATTGCTGTGGCCATCCTTATGCGTTTTGCTGCTGTGCTTCTGCCATCTTTGATCAGGGTAGCTCCCAGGTACTCTACTTAATACAAATCCAGCCTGACTTAATGCCAGTCAGTTCTCTCTGCCATTCTCTCTCTTCTCTGTCTCTCTCTCTCTCTCTTTTTCTCTCTCTGTCTCTCTCTCTCTTTCTCTCTTTCTCTGTCTCTCACACACACAATACACATACACACACACACACACACACACTCACACACACCACACACGCACGCACGCACGCACGCACACACACACAACCCTCGCCTCTCTAATCCATACTAAACAATCTCCTTTTAAAAAAATAGGGAGATTGAAAACAACACACACACCACACACACACACACACACACACACACACACACACACACACACACACACACAACACACACACGTACACACAGCCCTTGCCTCTTTGGTCGATTCTAAGCAGTCTTTTTAAAAATAGGGAGATTGAAAGAGAAGGGGTGGGAGGGGGAGATAATCCAAACCCACCCAATGCAATTCAGTCAAATGTGGACTGTGTGTTGCACAGGGGACTGTGGCAGCAGTGCTGGTCGTGATAATGATCATGATCGGCAGCCTCATGATCGGCAGCCGAACTTTACTCCTCTCGCGACGTGTACACGCAAGTATGAAAATTCGACCGCTTAGCAGAGAGAAAGAGAGAGAGAGACAGGGTGTGTTAGTGTGTGTGTGTGTGTGTGTGTGTGTGTGTGTGTGTGTGTGTGTATTGCATGTGTGTGTAAGTGTGTGTGTGTATGATGTGTGTGTAGTGTTGTAGTGTGTGTGTTAGTGTGTGTGTAGGTGTGTTAGTGTGTGTGTTAGTGTGTGTGTTAGTGTGTGTGTAAGTGTGTGTGTGTGTGTAAGTGTGTGTGTTAAGTGTGTGTTAGTTTGTGTAGTGTGTGTGTAAGTGTGTGTGTAAGTGTGTGTGTAAGTGTGTGTAAGTGTGTGTGTAAGTATGTGTGTGCGTATGCATGTGTGTGTGTGTGTGTGTGTATGCATGTGTGTGTAAGTGTGTGTGTGTTAGTGTGTGTGCGTGCGCCGCGCGCGTCTGTTTATGTCAGCATGTATGTAGGCTATTATCTGAAAGCATACGCATCATATAACGCAGCCCCCGATTACCTGTCAAGCCTACTTGAGATCTATGTTCCCTCACGTACCTCCGCTCTGCCTCCGATCCTCTGATTCTTCGCTTTCCACGCACTAAGCTCAATACCTATGGTCCACGAGCCTTCTCTGTTTCTGGTCCACTCTCCTGGAACAAACTTCCTCTCTCAGTCCGTCAGCAACCTACTTTTGTCTCCTTCAAGTCCGCTCTTAAAACTCACCTTTTCTCTTCTGCATAAAATCCTGACCTCACTCAACCCCCTCTGCAGCCTGTCTCCACTCGGTGGGAATCACATTGTAATATATATTTGTATATAATATGTTCTCTATAATTTTTCCCCATTTATAGCCGTGTGTGTGTGTGTGTGTGTGTGTGTGTGTGCGATGTGCAGTGTGCATGCGTGTGTATGTGTATGTTCGGCGCTTAGATTGATTTCTATCAAGATTTTGCGCTATACAAATACTGTAATTATTATTATTATTTATTATATATTATTATTATTTATGAATATTTCTTTCTTTGCTTTAGTATTTTCGTCTTGGCATACTTTCGTGGGTATATATGTTATCGTATTTCAATCTCAGTGATTATAATAGTGTATATAATGTCATCTCGTGCAAACCCATTATGAATATGTGTTGATTCATATCATAGGTATGTCTGTATATGTAATGATTCACGTTATACATATATTTATGTATATGCATCGTATGTGTGTGCGTAAATGTCTCGTGGAAAGTGTTCCGATCATGAATGAATGAATGATTGATTGATTGATTGATTGATTGATTGATATTATCTATTTACTTGTTTGTTTATTTATTATTTATTTGTTTATTTATTGTTTGTTTGTTTCATACTATCAATAAACGTGGGTGTTTGTATCTGCCTAGATTTTGTATGGCATATGAATTTTATGCCATATCTCCTTTTCAGATGTGCGTGTGTATGTTTTCCAAAACAAGTAGCGACTGCCTGCGTCCAAACAAAGAGGAACCAGAAGAACAAGCAAACCAAAAAGGACGCGTATTCAATACAACAAGACAAGACAAGCGCAAATTTTCGGCCAACCGGCCTTTGTCATGCGCGAATGCACGATCACGACCATTTTGGTCCCTTTTTATCCACTGGACGAGGCTGCAGGGAAGTTTTTAGTCCTTTTCTTATTATCCGTTGGTTGTTGTCTTTCGTGATCGTGCATTTGCGCTTGACAAAGGCCGGTTGGCCGAAAATTTGCGCTTGTCTTGTCTGTTGTATTGAATACGCGTCCTTTTTGGTGTGTATGTTTGTGTCTGTGTGTATCCCTATGTGATGTGTGTCCGTGTGAGTATTTGTATTGGTTGTAAGAGCAGTAATATTTTATATGATATTTAATATGAAATTGGTTACACGAGGCTTTACAGACTTCATGGTAGTGCTATAGGTTTGAAGGGAAGGTTAGCGTAGCTTTATATGAGCCATAATTGGGGAAATGTAATTTTTTGTGAGCTTCTATTCTAGTGAAGAATTGCCACGCTTAATTGGGGCATATGAAGTGTCTGTGCTTATTTGTGTAAAATTCAAATATTCATATTGATCGCTGAGTGTGGTTCACTGATAATACGTTTTATTTAGTGGTTTTAAGTGATAGGTACTGGACACGATAATCTTGAAACATATGTCTTTAAGAAACATTTAGACCTTACTGTCAAAATGTGAGTTTCATATTTGTTACTGTTTTTATTTACATTATTACCATTACTGTTATTGTTGTCTGGGACTTCCTACCCGAACAAACGATTCATGATATAACGACTGAAATCTAAGAGAATAAAACTTTCTCTGCAAGGGGAAAAAAATGATGGCTGTTTTCTCTTCATGATAACAACACAACACTGTATTACCCCATTTTAGATGTAAAATATTATGGTGCTATAATGATCATGATGATGTTGATGACGGTACTTATGATGACGACAACGTTTCTTTCAGCGATCTAAATAGCCTTTATCACATTCTGTTACAAATAGCAAAATAAATTGCCTTTTTCCATAGCCTCCCACGTTGAATTACGAGGTGGTTCCACACCTTGGGAGGGTGAACTCGTATGGACAGTCACCAATACTTCCATATGTCGTCAGACGCTGACGCAACAGGATGCTGACGTCATCTGTAGGTCCTTGTTTCCGGACAGGTCTGACGTCATTTGGTGTAATGTGTGTTTGTGGATTGTGGGAAAACGTGTGTGTGTGTGTGTGTGTGTGTGTTTGTTTGTTTGTGTGTGTGTGTGTGTGTGTATATGTGTGTGTATGTGTGTGTGTTTGTGTGTGTGTGTGTATGTGTGTGTATGTATGTTTGTGTATGTGTGTGTATGTGGGTTTGTGTGTGTGTGTGTGCGTGTCCGGTGTGTGTGTGTTTGTGTGTGCGTGTTTGTGTGTGTGTATGCGTGTGTGTATTTGTGTGTGTGTGTTTGTGGATTGTGAGAAGACGTGTGAGTGTGTGTGTTTGTGTGCATGTGCGCGTGCGCGCGTGCTCGCGCATGAGAATACGAATACGAATGATTTACTGTATGCTGTCAGGCTATTTGCAGGGAATGTACGGGCCTGTGATCAGTGATCAATAAAACACTGACACAGATTTGTTAAGGCCATTAGCACTGATCGCCATTATATACCGTCTGTGATGGAGAAACACTTCCATTATTAGTTGGGTAGGTGGCCGACAGGCGAGTGGATACTTTCCTAATTAGTTCATTTATAGGATTTGAACTAACCACAGCCACACTTTGGAATCCTCTTTTTTGATCATGTTTGAAGCTTGATGATGGCCGGTCCATTTCTTTTTGATTTCCTTGAGAACTGTCATAATATCATTAATTTTCACACCTGAGTTGTCAGTGGGCGTGAGTTGATGGTGTGATGATATTAGTGACACCGCTGACACTGATATCCCAAGGCGTCCCCTGTCCCGAGCTGTAAAAAAACCAAACAAACAAACAAACAAAAACGAGCAAATGTTATACATGAACCCCCTTTTTAAACCACTGGTCTTTCCTGGATATTTCAGACACCATAATCCGCTCCTGGTATTGCCTCCACAGACTGGACGCATTTTCCCTGAAGGCTCTGGTCACTGACCGTTTAACATCACCTCCACACACTGGACGCATTTTCTCTGAAGGCTCTGGTCACTGACCGTTTAACATCGCCTCCACACACTGGACGCATTTTCTCTCAAGGCTCCGGTCACTGACCGTTTAACTTCACCTTCACACACTGGACGCATTTTCTCTGAAGGCTCCGGTCACTGACCATTTAACATCACCTCCACACACTGGACGCATTTTCCCTGAAGGCACCGGTCACTGACCGTTTAACATCACCTCCACACTGGACGCATTTTCCCTGAAGGCACGGTCACTGACCGTTTAACATCACCTCCACACACTGGACGCATTTTCCCTGAAGGCTCCGGTCACTGTTTAACATCACCTCCACACACTGGACGCATTTTCTCTGAAGGCTCCAGTCACTGACCGTTTAACATCGCCTCCACACACTGGACGCATTTTCTCTGAAGGTTCCGGTCACTGACCGTTTAACATCACCTCCACACACTGGACGCATTTTCTCTGAAGGCAGCAAATAACAAACAGTTTTCCCCCTGCCTGACCCCTTTAGTTGCGCAGTTGTGTCACTCCTGTTTGGGTAGAGAGGATTTTGTTCAGCAAGCCCTGTTTTTCGTGCTGATTCAGAAACACAGAAAGCAGTAGGACTTTTTAGCTGAAACGAGTAACACGCGTCGTTGGTAACATTGTCAGTCGATCAAGAATAAAACAAAACTGAAAGGGGTGAGACTTTTGTACTGAAACGAAGTTATAGACATCGTCCATAACATTGTCAGTAGACCTGGAATATCACGAACAGAAAGAGGTATAGGTAGGACTTTTGTAGTGAAACGAAGTCACATGCATCGTCTTTAACGTTGTCATACACCTGGAATAAAAAAAAAAACAGAAATGGGTGATACTTTTGTACTGTAACGAGTTACACACATTGTCTGTAACATTGTCAGTAGACCTGGAATAGAACAACACAGAAAGGGGTAAGACTTTTGTACTGTAACGAGTTACACACATCGTCCGTAACATTGTTAGTAGACCTGGAATATTACAACCCAGAAAGGGGTAAGACTTTGTTACTGTAACGAGTTACACACATTGTCCGTAACATTGTCAGTAGATCAAGAATAAAACAAAACAGAAAGAGATGAGACCTTTGTACTGTAACGAGTTACAGACATTGTCCGTAACATTGTTAGTAGACCTGGAATATTACAACACAGAAAGGGGTAAGACTTTTGTACTGTAACGAGTTACACACATTGTCCGTAACATTGTCAGTAGACCTGGAATATTACAACACAGAAAGGGGTAAGACTTTTGTACTGTAACGAGTTACACACATTGTCCGTAACATTGTCAGTAGACCTGGAATATTACAACACAGAAAGGGGTAAGACTTTCGTACTGTAACGAGTTACACACATTGTAACATTATCAGTAGACCTGGAATATTACAACCCAGAAAGGGGTAAGACTTTGTTACTGTAACGAGTTACACACATTGCCCGTAACATTGTCAGTAGACCTGGAATAGAACAACACAGAAAGGGGTAAGACTTTTGTACTGTAACGAGTTACACACATTGTCCATAACATTGTTAGTAAACCTGGAATATCACAACACAGAAAGGATTAGGACTTTTGTACTGTAACGAGTTACACACATTGTCCGTAACATTGTTAGTAGACCTGGAATATTACAACACAGACGGAGATTTTGCCTTATCTTTCTGAGGTATAATTCTGTGACCCTCAGCTCTTGGATACTATAGATAGACATTTTCTCTCATACGCCGCAGCTCTCCTGTGTATGTGTGTGGATATGTGTGTGTGTGTGTGTGCGTGTGCGTGCGTGTGTGTGTTTCTTTGTTTGTCTGCGCGAGTGTGTATATTTCTTTGTGTTTGTGTGTTTCTGTCCCTCTATCTGTGCGCGTAGATAGGTCGAGGGAATCAAAGGGTTAAGTTTTTTGCAGTTGGTGGATAGGGTGCGGGAGTCGAAGGGTTAAAATGAATCCAACAGACTTTTGCATAGTATCACGAGGCAAGAAGAACAGCGCACTACAGAGCAAGAGTATAAGAAAACTGCACACGTCCAAACCATGTTAAATTAAAACGAAACGTATACAGATTACATAAATACCTGTAGCATGAATGACCTGAACTTTATGACCGCATTCACATAACCCAAAAGTTTTGTACACGAACCATGCTGGGGGTTTTTCAGCAAGGAGTCATCCAGACCGCCCAACGAGAGGAGACAGACAGACAGACAGACTCGACGGACAGACAGACGGACGGACAGACAGACAGACAGACAGAGTGACAAAGCGATATCCTGTTGTACGAATATTGCACATGAACATTATGATCACACTCACATAACTCAAAAAGGTTTTGCACTCAAACCATGCTGGGTTTTTTTAGCAAGAAGTTATCCTGACCGGTCAAATAGAGGAGACAGACAGACGGACTCGACGGACAGACAGACAGACTGACAAAGCGATATTCTTTCGTACGAATATTGTTCATGAACGTTATGATCACACTCACATAACTCAAAAAGGTTTTGCACTCAAACCATGCTGGGTTTTTTTAGCAAGAAGTTATCCTGACCGGTCAAATAGAGGAGACAGACAGACGGACTCGACGGACAGACAGACAGACTGACAAAGCGATATCCTGTTGTACGAATATTGCACATGAACATTATGATCACACTCACATAACTCAAAAAGGTTTTGCACTCAAACCATGCTGGGGTTTTTTTAGCAAGAAGTTATCCTGACCGGTCAAATAGAGGAGACAGACAGACGGACTCGACGGACAGACAGACAGACTGACAAAGCGATATTCTTTCGTACGAATATTGTTCATGAACGTTATGATCACACTCACATAACTCAAAAAGGTTTTGCACTCAAACCATGCTGGGTTTTTTAGCAAGAAGTTATCCTGACCGGTCAAATAGAGGAGACAGACAGACGGACTCGACGGACAGACAGACAGACTGACAAAGCGATATTCTTTCGTACGAATATTGTTCATGAACGTTATGATCACACTCACATAACTCAAAAAGGTTTTGCACTCAAACCATGCTGGTTTTCTTTGCAAGAAGTTATCCTGACCGACCAAATAGTGGAGACAGACAGATGGACGGACAGACAGGCGGACGGACAGACAGACAGAGGACGGACGGATGGACAGATAGACAGACAGAAGACGGACGGACCAGACAGACAGACGTACAAACAGACAGACAGACAGATGGACGGACGGACAGAAAGACGGACGGACGGACAGATACAGATAGACGGACGGACAGACAGATACAGACAGACAGACGGACAGATAGATAGACGAACAGACAGACAAATGGACAGACATACAAGACAGACAGAAAACTAAGCGGTATCCTGTTGTACGAGTAATTGTATCATATATTCATCCTTCATCTCTTCGACAGAGCAGTCCAACGAGGACGGCTGTACGATGTCTCCCTGTTGAAGACCGACAGTGAAGCCAACAGGACCACCACGGTGGCCCTCGTTCAGCTGGGCTGCACAGGGTCCGAGAACATCGTGGAGGAATGCCCCAGGTTTTCGGCCCGTGAGATTCCTGCCGTCAGCTGTCCAACAGGCACTGGTGCTCTAACCTGCGAAGGTGAGGGGAGAGGTGAAGAGTGGAGAGAGTGTGTGGGTGGGAGGGGAGGGGATGGGTGTGTAGAAGGGTAGGGGGTAGGGTGGAGGTGGTTGTGTGAGTTTGTATGATCCCTCAGGTGTTCCTACATGCTGCATTGGTGTTATCTTCAAATGTGGCTAGTTTGTGTTCCAGGGTACTTTTTCCTGTAAGCGCATTTAGTCTGTGGACTGTTTCTATATTCATAGACCATTGTGGATATCCAGTCGTGACCGGTTACAGACCATTGTGGATATCCAGTCGTGACCGGTTACAGACCATTGTGGATATCCAGTCGTGACCGGTTACAGACCATTGTGGATATCCAGTCGTGACAGGTTACAGACCATTGTGGATATCCAGTCGTGACCGGTTACAGACCATTGTGGATATCCAGTCGTGACAGGTTACAGACCATTGTGGATATCCAGTCGTGACAGGTTACAGACTATTGTGGATATCCAGTCGTGACAGGTTACAGACTATTGTGGATATCCAGTCGTGACAGGTTACAGACTATTGTGGATATCCAGTCGTGACAGGTTATAGACCATTGTGGATTTCCAGTCGTGACAGGTTACAGACCATTGTGGATATCCAGTCGTGACCGGTTACAGACTATTGTGGATTTCCAGTCATGACCGGTTACAGACCATTGTGGATTTCCAGTCGTGACAGGTTACAGACCATTGTGGATTTCCAGTCGTGACCGGTTATAGACCATTGGGGATTTCGCCGGCGGTCACCATCGTGGATTTCCAGTCGTGAACGGCTATAGACCATTGGGGATTTCCAGTCTTGACCCATTATAGACCATTGTGGATTTCTAGTTGTGACCGGTTACAGACCATTGTGGATTTCCAGTCGTGACCCATTATAGACCATTGTGGATTTCTAGTTGTGACCGGTTATAGACCATTGTGGATTTCCAGTTGTGACCGGTTATAGACCATTGTGGATATCCAGTCATGACCGGTTATAGACCATTGTGGATTTCCAGTCATGACCAGTTATAGACCATTGTGGATATCCAGTTGTGACCGGCTATAGACAATTGTGGATTTCCATTCGTGACTATTTCCAGTCGTGACTGTTTCCAGTCGTGACTGGTTACATGCCATTGTGGATTTCAAGTCGTGACAGGATATAGACCATTGTGGATTTCCAGTCGTGACTATTTCCAGTCGTGACTATTTCCAGTCGTGACTGGTTACATACCATTGTGGATTTCAAGTCGTGACCGATTATAGACCATTGTGGATTTCAAGTCGTGACCGGTTATAGACCATTGTGGATTTCCAGTTGTGACCGGTTATAGACCATTGTGGATTTCAAGTCGTGACCGATTATAGACCATTGTGGATTTCAAGTCGTGACCGGTTATAGACCATTGTGGATTTCAAGTCGTGACCGATTATAGACCATTGTGGATTTCAAGTCATGACCGGTTATAGACCATTGTGGATTTCCAGTTGTGACCGATTATAGACCATTGTGGATTTCCAGTTGTGACCGGTTATAGACCATTGTGGATTTCCAGTTGTGACCGATTATAGACCATTGTGGATTTCAAGTCGTGACTGGTTATAGACCATTGTGGATTTCCAGTTGTGACCGATTATAGACCATTGTGGATTTCCATTTGTGACCGATTATAGACCATTGTGGATTTCCAGTTGTGACCGATTATAGACCATTGTGGATTTCCAGTTGTGACCAGCTTTGCGTCGATGGATTCATTATTGTTTCCCCCTTTCGGTGAATCCTGACAGCATCTTTCGTTTATGGAACTAACGAGGCAAGCTGGATGGAGGCACGGTGGAGAGTCAGCCCACAAAGCCCGTAAATCTGGTCTTTCCTAATGTCTTCCTGTCTTTCCCGAACTTCCTCTGGACTGTTCCCAGAAGTCAATGGTCTAGCTCTAGAGTCCAACCCCAGCCTGCAACGTTAAACACTGGCCAGTTCGCTGCCCGTCTGAATGTTTCTATCGTTCTGGTGATGTCAGCTTGGTGTTTCAAAAATCCCTTCCCCCCTCCTCCTTCCCAATTTCAAGACCTTGCCAGCGCATAGGGTTTTGCACCGGCTTAGGGAGTCTGCCAGATAATTCTTGGCAGATTTGGGTGCAGCACGTATGGAATGCCTATCAATTAACATCAGGAAGAGAGTTCTTGAATGTTATATAGAACCAATACTGTTGTACGATTGTGAGGCGTGGACAGTCAACAAGGAAAGCCAGAACAAGATTGAGGCAGCCGAGATGTGGTTTCTAAGAAGAATGTTGAGAGGTCCATGGACAGCAAAGAAAACAAACGAGACAGTCTTGATGGAGGCAGACACAGGTAGATCATTAATAAGGAAGATTAAGAAAAGACAGGCAGCATTTATAGGTCATTTTATGAGGAAAGGGGAATTGGAGCACCTGGTCACAACAGGAAAGCTGGAGGGAAAGAGAGCACCGGGTGGACCCAGGGAGAAGATATTGGACGGACTTGCAGTGGCTGAAGACAGACAGGGTGGAAGAGGTGCTTGTAGCAACAAGGGATAGAAACAGATGGAAGGCCATGATCGCCAATTTCATGTGGCAAGGCACCTGACGATGATGATGATGACTTATGGAATTGTCCAGGTGCGATGAATCCCTCTTAGAGAAAACTCCAAGACTCCAATGGTCTAGCCAAATGTCAGTTGGAAGAAACTGTGGAGAGAGATAGTACTTTTTAAGTGGAGTAGTGGCTTGGTGGTCAGAGCGCCCATTTAGGATATAAGAGGTCCGGAGTTTCATTCCCGGATTAAGCAGAGGTTATCCACCCGCTCCCCTACCACTTCACCGTGAAAGGTGATCATAGTGCTTCTGCCTGATTAGACGACAAAGCAGGGTCTGGAGTGCAGAATGGACCTAAAATGTGATATCCCATCACCCATTCAGTCTTAACTCGCTGTCAGTCGAACAGCACTAGCAGCTGAAAAGGTGACTGAGGGTCTGTCTGGGGTGTTTTGACTTTTTCTCAAAATTGATTTCTGTAGACTATAATCTATCCCTCACAGAATTTTTTTCTTGAAAAATATTATTAATCAATTTAAAATGGTATTTTAATACACTGATTGCAGCAGAAAGAATGCAATTTCCTACCAAAAGTACCTATTTTTGTCTCCTATTATGAACCGTAACCTGCACAGTATCCCTACATGTAACATACTGACAGAAAGCTCTTTGGCGTACCTTTCAGATAATGACAGCTAAGATTAGAAACAAACTGGGTCAAAGCCACCAAATAAAGAAATATAAGGAAAATATGTAGGAGAGTACATAAAAACTTTAGAGGCCGTTTTCTCAAAATGGCCGTCATACAACTTAATGACTTTAAACATACATAACTTCTACATTTTTTTAGTACAGGCTTTATTCAAGTACCAAAATAATCAGCAGAATGTAGCCTACACTTTCCAGTGATATGTATATCTCAAAATACCCAAAATGCTAGTTAAGACTGATTTCGTGATGGCAGGTCACAAATGTCCTAGGTGGCAAAGGAAATACTCTTGGCAACATTCTGCTGGAAAGTGCACTGCCATAGGTGATGACAATGCAAACTGTAAAATAAGAAGGAAATAGATAGCGCCGTACTTTGACGAACTGAACACCCCAGAAAGAGCAGTCCGCATTTCACACGATGGAATTTCCGTTCTGACCCTTCATCAACCCCCCACCCCTTTTCATTCAGCAACCCATCCCCACAATAGACATCAAAAAACAAATGTGGTCACCCGCGTTCAAGCAAACAGGAAACAGAAAACCACGAAAATAGAATCAGAAAGCGTATTTAATTAATACAACCAGACAAGACAGGCGCAAATTTTCGGCCAACTGGCCTATGTCAAGCGTAAACGTCAGATCACAATTAAACGAACAAACAACAAATACAAAAATTAGGAGAAAAAGACTGAAACGTCCTTTCTGCTTCGTCCAGTGGGAGAAAAGGACTAAAAAGGTTTCTACGTGTATTTACCTGCGGCACAGAAACAGCAGGAACAAAAAACATAAGCTGTCCCAGAAGAACAGGCAACGGATGGCAGTAGAATCTGAGACACTTTTCATAGTTTTGTTGTTAGTGAGTATAGAGACGATACTGTTACGTCCTACTTAGGGTGCTCACAATCTTTACCACTCTTCGTCGTCATCATGTGCTCTGCTGCATGGCGTTGACGATCATGGCCCTCCATACGAATCTATCCCTTGTCGCTGCAAGTACATCTCACACCCTCTCTGTCCTCAGCCACCCTGCAAGTCTGTCCAATATTTTCTCCCTGAGTCTACCTGGTGTTCTCTTTCCCTCCAAGGTGCTCTAATTCCCCTTTCCTCATAAATGTCCTATAAATGTCGCTTGCCTTTTCCTTTACTTCTTCATCAATGATATTCTTGTGTCTGTCTCCTTCAAGACCATCTCATTTGTTTTCTTTGCTGTCCATGGAACTCTCAACATTCTTCTTAGAAACCACATTTCATTTGCCTCAATTTAGTTCTGACTTTGCGCGTTGACTGTCCACGCCTCACGACCGTACAACATTACCGGTTCTATAAAACATTCAAGAACACTCTTCCTGATGTGAATTGATAGACATTTGGTGGTAAGATGTTAATTGACAGGTATTTGGTGATAAGATGTTAATTGACAGGTATTTGGTGGTAAGATGTTAATTGACAGGTATTTGGTGGTAAGATGTTAATTGACAGATATTTGTGGGTAAGATGTTCATTGATAGGTATTTGGTGGTAAGATGTTACTTGATAGGTATTTGTGGGTAAGATGTTCATTGATAGGTATTTGTGGTAAGATGTTACTTGATAGGTATTTGTGGGTAAGATGTTCATTGATAGGTATTTGTGGGTAAGATGTTACTTGATAGGTATTTGTGGGTAAGATGTTCATTGATAGGTATTTGTGGGTAAGATGTTACTTGATAGGTATTTGTGGGTAAGATGTTCATTGATAGGTATTTGTGGGTAAGATGTTAATTGATAGGTATTTGTGGGTAAGATGTTCATTGATAGGTATTTGTGGGTAAGATGTTACTTGATAGGTATTTGTGGGTAAGATGTTCATTGATAGGTATTTGTGGGTAAGAATGCTTTTCATCTTCTTGAACCTCTTTTATCACAGCATGATAGCACTGCATAAACCGAAGCCAAAAGATAGGGACTTGTGATGTTAATTAGTAAGAAGTTGGAACAACACTATGAAAGATTCATCAACGAAAGGGAAGAAATTCCATTATATGGTCTCAGTTTTTGAAGTTAATCTCATTGCATGTTCTACAGTGGACAAGAGTTGGTGTGGACCAAAAATCCAGCTGATATAGTATATATATATATATATAGGCGTCCTTCAGTCTCGGAAGACTGGAGTTACGCTCTGGGTGTTTATTCTGGTGCAGCGCCGGGTGTGGCTGGCCAGTCCGACGCGGGAATGACAGTCCCTGTGGCAGAGGGCACAGATGAAGTCTGACGCTGGTCTGTCTGCCTGGGCTGCAGCCTTTCTTCTCGTTCTCTTTTCCTCGTGCTGCTGAGCGAGTGTCTCTTCGAACTTGGAGAGACCTTTCTGCACAGTCTGTCTCCAGGCTGACCGTTCGAGGGCTGTTGCTTCCCAGTTGTCCTTGTCGATGTTCAAGGCTTTTAGGTCCCTCTTGCACACGTCTTTGAATCGCAGCTGTGGTTTGCCTGTGGGACCTTTTCCCTGCACCAGTTCTCCGTAGAGGAGGTCTTTAGGGATCCGTCTGTCGTCCATGCGCACGGCATGGCCAAGCCAGCGCATACGTCTCTGTTTCAGCAGCGTGTACATGCTGGTGCATCCAGCTCTTTCCAGGACAGTGTTGTTTGGGACCTTGTCCTGCCAGGTGATGTTTAGAATGCGTCGGAGGCTACGCATGTGAAAAGCATTGAGCTTTTGCTCTTGTCGGGCTCGCAAAGTCCAGGACTCGCTGCCATACAGGAGGGTGCTCACGACGCAGGCTCTGTAGATCTGGATTTTTGTGTGCTCAGTCAGCTTCCTGTTGTTCCATGCTTTCTTTGTCAGTTTGGTCATGGTAGCTGCCTTGCCGATACGCCTGTTGAGCTCTGTGTCAAGTGAGAGGGTGTCTGAGATTGTTGAGCCCAGATAAACAAAGTCATGGACGACATCCAGTTCATGGTCATTGATGCTGATGGCTGGGGGAGAGTCAACATCCTGTCCCATGACCTGTGTTTTCTTCAAGCTTATGGTGAGCCCGAAGTCTTGGCAGGCATCGCTGAACGAGTCATGAGCTGCTGTAGGTCCTCAGCTGAGTGGGCGGTTACTGCTGCGTCGTCTGTAAAGATAAAGTCACGCAGGCACCTCAGCTGGACTTTAGTCTTGGCTCTTAGTCTGGAGAGGTTGAAGAGCTTACCGTCTGTCCTGGTTCGGAGGTAGATACCTTCAACTGCAGGACCGAATGCGTGTTTCAGCATCACAGCAAAGAAGATTCCAAACAGGTTGGGAGCCAGGACGCAACCGTTTCACTCCGCTCCGTATGTTGAAGGCAGCTGATGTTGAGCCGTCAAAGACGACGGTGCCTTTCATGTCTTCGTGGACTCGAAATTGTTATGTTATTTTTTTGTTTTGTTTTGTTTTGTTTAAAGCACAGCCGACTGCGCAGAGCTATATCAGGGCTATAACCGTTTCAAAACATACACAATACTTCAACAGGAAAAAAGAAAAGAAAAGAAAATTAAGTACACATATGAAAGCATCCACACGCATCATCTAAGGAGATGTCCCTAGCGTTGACCACTCCGTCCAATTTATCGCACAGGGGATTTTAAAAAAATACCTGAACACAATTTAAAACAGTGAGTACTCTAAAACATACATAAAAACGGGCCCAGATCACCTGAAATTGCTTCCGCATATCTTATTTCCCTGGAGCCAAAAATGCACTTGACACATGTACTCAATTATCCATCCTAAGAAAAAAGTACATAGACTTATTGAACACGTTCAGGTGACAGGACCAGCAAGGCAGAAAATCACAGGAAGAAATGACAGGAAGCAAAGGATCAAGAAAGAAACAAAGAGAGTGACAGAAAAAAAAAAAAAAATTTCTAGCACAGAATTTCCATAAGCTGGGGATACTGTTTATACTGAAAGAGCCCCCGGCATCCCCATTGGGGAATCGAACCCGTAACCGTCCTGTCATCTGTCCGATTTGGTAACCACTGCGCCACTGGATTAGTTTCCCTTGTCTTGCCCGTTTGCCTGCTGTGACCAAACCAACCCAGCTTGCATCTTTTCACAGTTGCCAGACATGGTTTCTTTGGGCAAACTAAGGTATCGTTGATCTGGTTTCGTACACACTCGTTGATCTGGTTTCGTACACATTCGTAGATCTTGCACTACAGGAAGGATGTAAAGAAGCAGATCCTCTTTTGTGTGTGTCTGTGGGGATCGGGGGCGGGGGGGGGGTGTCACTTGGTCTCAAAGACCTCAATAAATTAATAAATAGAACTCACAATAGTAAAAGCAAGACCACCACCACCACCACCACCCAATAAATAAACGTATAAATGTTGTGCCCTTTCTCAGCCATTACGGTGGAGACAGTGACGTCACTGACGTGTACGGATGACCTCATGAAGGTCCGTGTCAACCTTACTGAGCTGGGCTGGTTGTACAACGACTCAGACCCAGCTTACATCTCGCTCATCAACGAAGGTTGTACCGGTAAAACCACGGGGGATATCTGGTCCATTGACAACCCCCATTCTCAGTGCTACACACAGCGTAAAGTACGACAGTATATTGTTATATTCATTGATCTACCTGTCTACTGTATGTTGTCATATTCATTGATCTACCTATCTACTGTATGTTGTTATATTCATTGATCTACCTATCTACTGTATGTTGTCATATTCATTGATCTACCTATCTACTGTATGTTGTTATATTCATTGATCTACCTGTCTACTGTATGTTGTCATATTCATTGATCTACCTATCTACTGTATGTTGTCATATTCATTGATCTGTCTTTCTACTGTATGTTGTTATATTCATTGATCTGTCTTTCTACTGTATGTTGTCATATTCATTGATCTGTCTTTCTACTGTATGTTGTCATATTCATTGATCTGTCTTTCTACTGTATGTTGTCATATTCATTGATCTGTCTTTCTACTGTATGTTGTCATATTCATTGATCTGTCTTTCTACTGTATGTTGTTATATTCATTGATCTACCTATCTACTGTATGTTGTCATATTCATTGATCTGTCTTTCTACTGTATGTTGTTATATTCATTGATCTGTCTTTCTACTGTATGTTGTTATATTCATTGATCTACCTATCTACTGTATGTTGTCATATTCATTGATCTGTCTTTCTACTGTATGTTGTTATATTCATTGATCTGTCTTTCTACTGTATGTTGTCATATTCATTGATCTGTCTTTCTACTGTATGTTGTCATATTCATTGATCTGTCTTTCTACTGTATGTTGTTATATTCATTGATCTACCTATCTACTGTATGTTGTTATATTCATTGATCTACCTGTCTACTGTATGTTGTCATATTCATTGATCTACCTATCTACTGTATGTTGTCATATTCATTTATCTACCTATCTACTGTATATTGTCATATTCATTTATCTACCTATCTACTGTATATTGTCATATTCATTGATCTGTCTATCTACTGTATGTTGTCATATTCATTGATCTACCTATCTACTGTATGTTGTCATATTCATTGATCTACCTATCTACTGTATGTTGTCATATTCATTGATCTGTCTTTCTACTGTATGTTGTTATATTCATTTATCTACCTATCTACTGTATGTTGTCATATTCATTGATCTGTCTATCTACTGTATGTTGTCATATTCATTGATCTACCTATCTACTGTATGTTGTCATATTCATTGATCTGTCTATCTACTGTATGTTGTCATATTCATTGATCTACCTATCTACTGTATGTTGTCATATTCATTTATCTGTCTATCTACTGTATGTTGTCATATTCATTGATCTGTCTGTCTATCTACTGTATGTTGTCATATTCATTGATCTCTAGCAATCTATCTACTGTATATTGTCACATTCATTGATCTACCTATCTATCTACTGTATGTTGTCATATTCATTGATCTACCTATCTACTGTATATTGTCATATTCATTGATCTACCTATATATCTACTGTATATTGTCATATTCATTGATCTATCTATCTATCTACTGTATATTGTCATATTCATTGATCTACCTACCTATCTACTGTATGTTGTCATATTCATTGATCTACCTATCTATCTACTGTATGTTGTCATATTCATTGATCTACCTATCTATCTACTGTATGTTGTCATATTCATTGATCTGTCTGTCTATCTACTGTATGTTGTCATATTCATTTATCTGTCTGTCTATCTACTGTATGTTGTCATATTCATTGATCTGTCTATCTATCTACTGTATGTTGTCATATTCATTGATCTGTCTATCTATCTACTGTATGTTGTCATATTCATTGATCTACCTATCTATCTACTGTATGTTGTCATATTCATTTATCTACCTATCTACTGTATGTTGTCATATTCATTGATCTACCTATCTATCTACTGTATATTGTCATATTCATTTATCTACCTATCTACTGTATGTTGTCATATTCATTGATCTACCTATCTACTGTATGTTATCATATTCATTGATCTGTCTGTCTATCTACTGTATATTGTCATATTCATTGATCTACCTATCTCTCTACTGTATGTTGTCATTCATTGATCTACCTATCTACTGTATGTTGTCATATTCATTGATCTACCTATCTATCTACTGTATGTTGTCATATTCATTGATCTACCTATCTATCTACAGTATGTTGTCATATTCATTTATCTGTCTGTCTATCTACTGTATGTTGTCATATTCATTGATCTATAGCAATCTATCTATACTGTATATTGTCATATTCATTGATCTGTGGTGGTGGTGGTCATTGGTTTAATGTCTATTCACTTAAGTGATTTTAGACCCAAAAAAATCAATAAATAAAAAGATGAATAAAAATATAATAATAAACAAAAGAAAAAGAAAAACATATGTATATATAATGATAATAATAATAGTGATAGCAATAATATAGAAAGAAAAAAAGAAAGAAAGAAAGAAACAAGCGATATGGGGAAGGGGTGTAGAAACAGGAAAGACAAAATTTATCTGTTATCTATGATAATAATAATGATAACAACAACAACAATGACAATAACTATGACGATGATGATGATGATGATGTTGTTGATGATAACAACAACAACAACACGACGCGACGATGATAATAGTAATATTAATAATAATATGATAATGAATAATAATAATAATAATAACAACAACAACAATAATAATAATAATCTCACTTGTGTAGCGCAGTCCATATCAAAGTATTTTCGTTGTACTTTACACACTAAGAAGGGAAAAATAGGGGGTGAGGGTTCGTAGACGTGATGATGATAATAGTAATATTAATAATACATGTAATATGATAATAGTAATGATGAATGATATATGATGATGATAATGAATTATAATTCCACTTGTGTAGCGCAGTCCATATCAAAGTATTTTCGTTGTACTTTACACAATAAGAAGGGAAAAATAGGGGGTGGAGATTCGAAGACGTGATGATGATAATAGTAATATTCACGAATATAGTAATAATGATGATAAATAATAATGATAATAATAACAATAATATAATGATAATAATAACAACAGCAGTAATAACGGACGACGACGATGATGATGATGATGGTAAATTATAATTTCACTTGTGTAGCGCAGTCCATATCAAAGTATTTTCCTTGTACTTTACACAACAAGAAGGGAAAAATAGTGGGTGGAGGTTCGAAGACGTGTTCATACACTAACGCAGAGTAAACATAGACACATGCATAAATACAATGTAAACATAGACACATGCATAAATACAGTGTAAACATAGACACATGAGATGACACATGCATAAATACAGTGTAAAATAGAACATGAGTAGACACATGCATAAATACAGTGTAAACATAGACACATAGATGAACATGCATAAATACAGTGTAAACATAGACACATGAGATAGACACATGCATAAATACAGTGTAAACATAGACACATGCATAAATACAGTGTAAACATAGACACATGCATAAATACAGTGTAAACATAGACACATGCATAAATACAGTAAACATAGACACTTGCATAAATACAGTGTAAACATAGACACATGCATAAATACAGTTAAACATAGACACATGCATAAATACAGTGTAAACATGAACATGCATAATACAGTGTAACATAGCACATGCATAAATACAGGTAGAAAGAAACTCTAGGGAGAGCTAGAAAAACAGAAGGTCTTCAGAGAAGTAACCCCCTTTAGACAAGTGTTTCGGCCCTGAACTCCTTACACTCTCGTGGGGCGCGGGCCACATCCAGGTCATGACTCCTGGATGCCCTTCTGCTGTTGTCTTTTTTTTTTCCACGCCGGGAGCGAACCTGGGCGATTCTGCGCTTCAGAACTGCGGTACGCGGTTTTACCAATGTGCTAACGGGGCACACATCATCTGTAGGGAATTTAATCCTTATAAAGTTCACTTTTGGTTCCTCCTTGCCCAGATCCAGCTTGAGCTCCTTTCTGCTGCCTCTGCCATCGCTTTAAGGGCTCTAGTCCTCTTCTTCCCAGAAATGGCGAGTTGTTTCATGAGATCATAAGCGGAGGTGCCCACAAACCCTCTTGCCCCGACCTCTATGGCGAAGATTTTGACCCGCAGACCTGCTTTCTTCAGGGTGCTGGCAAGACCGGCGTATTTTTCGGTCTTGTAGATATGTGCTTCTTCCATTCTGCTTTCGTATGGCACAGTGAGTTCTATCAGAATCACTTGTTTCGAGGAGTCAGAGTGGAGAGCGATGTCTGGTCTCATGCCTGTCTTGCTGATGACATCTGGGTAATTTCTCCACTCTGGGAGGTCTACTGTACACTCCCAGTCGACTGCTCCATCCAGAAGACCCTTTGGCAATGTGCTGGTTGTCATAGCAATTTCGGGCCAGACCTGTTTCTCTCCTGCTTTGTAGAACGTTGTCATAGCAATTGGTGCGTTTGGAGTCATGGTTTTTTCGCTAACCACGTCTGTGATCACTTTCAGAACTTGGTTGTGCCTCCATGTATACCTTCCTTGGGCTAGCGCTACTTTGCAAGAGCTTAGGACATGTTCCACTGTTTGTTTCTTCTGACAGAGCGGACATGCTGGGTCATCTGATTTCCCCCATTTCACTAAGTTTGCATTCGAGGGGAGCAGGTCATATACAGATCTGAGGAGGAAGCTTATCCTTAGAGGAGCCATGTGCCACATATCGTTCCAGCTGAGACTTCTTTGGAGTGCACTGTCCCATGTTGTCCATTGCCCCTGTTGACCTTGCTGGACTGCCTTCTGCACTCTTTTGACATCTTCTTCTTTCTTCAACTCCTGTATGATCATGTCTCTTTTTTCCTTCCTTTTGGCTTTGGACCACCACTGCATTTTTGTTGCTCCCAGTCCCTGTCTGTTGGTTTGCGTGTGTCCAATTATTTCTTTGATGCTGAGGTTTCTCTTGGCATTGTTTACAGCCTCATCTAAAATCAACAATAGGTAAGGCAGTGTAAACATAGACACATGCATAACTACAGTGTAAACATAGTTCATCAAAAATAACAACAGGTCATAGCATGACTGAATCAGAAATAGACAGAAGTATTATTGAGTTCACAGAAAATATACAAAAACAAAATGTTTAAGTCATTTGATGAATAAGAGTCAGTCTTTCGTACACACATGCATTTGAAAACATACATACACATACACGGGCGCATACACGCTTGCACACATACACGGGCGCGTACACGCTTGCACATATACACGGGGGGGGGGGGGGGGTTACACGAGCCATACGATGGAACTTGCACAATTTTAAAGAAAAGTAGCTGCCTTACCTATAGTTGATTTTAGATGAACGTTAATGCGATTCTTTGTTTATTCATTAGATAAAATACCCTCGTTTGTGTGTTTTCCATATGACCTAACCGTGTAGGTCGTATTTATTTTCTATGTTGTTGGTAGTGATTGTTATGTCATGCACACATATAGTGTCATTTGTTGAACATGTACTTGACTTGCATGTGTTTTTAAATGTTTTGACTCAACTGATTCAGTTTTGCTGATAACGATTAATATTATTTGTATCTTGTTAAAAATGAATAAAGAAACGTTTGACCAAAAAAAAAAAAACGGACTGAACAGAAATTCGAAATCTGACAACAACAACAACAACAACAACAAAGAAAATAATGGACTGGAACAGGGATTCGAAATTTGACAACAATAACACAAACAACAACAACAAACCAGAAGAATCCCGTACAGGAACAGGATTTCGAAATTAGACACCCCCCACCCACCCACCCAAAAAAAATACAAAAAACACACACACACACACACACACACAAAAAAAAACAGAAAAAAACGAACTGGAACAGGGATTCGAAATTTGACATGCACAAAAAACAAAAAAACACACACACAAAAACAGAAAAAAACCGGACTGGAACAGGGATTCGTATTGGTCTGTCTGTTCAGATTGACGGGGACATCGTCCAATACAGAAACGCCATCATCTACAAGGAACGAGGGATCGGACCAATTGTACGCGAGCATCGATGGCGGGTAGATCTGAAATGTAATTTCAGACGTCAGATGCAGGTAGGCCCAAAGGCTGTGTGGGGAAGCTGGGATGGGCAGTAGGGGGTGGGATGGAAGGAGGCTGTGGATGGATAGCTGTTGTGTGTCTGCGTGCTCGCGTGTGCGCGCGCGCGCACGCTCGTGGGTATCAGTATTTTGTGGAAAAAGAGGTCTTTGTGTTCGTGTGTGTACGTGCAAATGAGGGAGTAAGAGAAAGAGAGAGAGTGTGTGTGTTGTGAGAGAGAGAGTGTGTGTGTGTGTGTATGTGTTGTGAGAGAGAAAGAGAGAGAGAGAGTGTGTGTGTGTTGTGAGAGAGAGAGAGAGAAAGAGAGAGAGTGTGTGTGTTGTGAGAGAGAGAAAGAGAGAGAGTGTGTGTTGTGAGAGAGAGAAAGAAAGAGAGAGTGTGTGTGTGTGTTGTGAGAGAGAGAGAGAGTGTGTGTGTGTGTGTTGTGAGAGAGTGTGTTGTGTGAGAGAGAGAGAGAGTGCGTGTGTGTGTGTGTTGTGAGAGAGGGAGAAAGAGAGAGTGTGTGTGTGTTATATAAGAGAGAGAGAGAGTGCGTGAGTGTGTGTGTTGTGAGAGAGAGAGGGAAAGAGAGAGAGAGTGTGTGTGTGTTGTGAGAGAGAGAGAGTGCGTGGGTACATGTGTGTGTGTGTGTGTTGAGAGAGAAAGAGAGAGTGTGTTGTGAGAGAGAGTGTGTGTATGTGTGTGTTGAGAGAGAAAGAGAGAGAGAGAGTGTGTGTTGTGAGAGAGAGAGTGTGTGTGTTGTGTGAGAGAGAGTGTGTGTGTGTGTGTGTGTTATGAGAGAGAGAGAGTGTGTGTGTGTTATGAGAGAGAGAGAGAGTGTGTGTGTGTGTGTGTGTGTGTGTGTTACAAAGAATGTTCAACCCACGGGAGGTCACTGTGTTCTTTCTGTCGGTATGTGGATGCTTGTTTACCAGACGTGCCGATTACATACGTGCTTCACTGTTTGCCTGCTTAACCCTTTGTCTCCCGCCCCCGATCCATCAACTGCAAAAACTTAACCCTTTGACACCTCACCCTTTCCACCAACTTCCAGCAGGAAGCTGGTGGACAGGGTGAGGGAGTCAAAGTTAAGTTTTTGCTCATTTAACATGGTTGACAATGCGGGATGCTAGTGGACAGATTGCGGGAGTTAAAGGGTTAAGTGCGTAGACAACCATGGGTGTGCAGTGTATACATCAACAGAGCCGTGGCTTAGTAAGCTTCAAGCATCTGCCTAGGTTATGACAAGTTGTGTACATCAACAGAGCCGTGGCTTAGTAAGCTTCAAGCATCAGCCTAGGTTATGACAAGTTGTATACATCAACAGAGCCGTGGCTTAGTAAGCTTCAAGCATCAGCCTAGGTTATGACAAGTTGTATACATCAACAGAGCCGTGGCTTAGTAAGCTTCAAGCATCAGCCTAGGTTATGACAAGTTATATACATCAACAGAGCCGTGGCTTAGTAAGCTTCAAGCATCTGCCTAGGTTATGACAAGTTATATACATCAACAGAGCCGTGGCTTAGTAAGCTTCAAGCATCTGCCTAGGTTATGACAAGTTATATACATCAACAGAGCCGTGGCTTAGTAAGCTTCAAGCATCTGCCTAGGTTATGACAAGTTGTATACATCAACAGAGCCGTGGCTTAGTAAGCTTCAAGCATCTGCCTAGGTTATGACAAGTTATATACATCAACAGAGCCGTGGCTTAGTAAGCTTCAAGCATCAGCCTAGGTTATGACAAGTTGTATACATCAACAGAGCCGTGGCTTAGTAAGCTTCAAGCATCAGCCTAGGTTATGACAAGTTGTATACATCAACAGAGCCGTGGCTTAGTAAGCTGCAAGCATCAGCCTAGGTTATGACAAGTTGTATACATCAACAGAGCCATGGTTTAGTAAGCTGCAAGCATCAGCCTATGTTATGACAAGTTGTATACATCAACACAGCCGTGGCTTAGTAAGCTTCAAACATCAGCCTAGGTTATGACAAGTCCCAGATTGGAATCACTGACTGGACAGGGATTTTTCTCCCACAACCCGTCTGTACTCCTCTTTACACCTTGATTCGTGGACTGTGTGCTAGTCTTTTGAAAGAGATGACATATTGAGGTATTGTGTGCAGCATCTACTTCGTGCACGTAAAAGAACACACGCCAATGAAGAATTTCTGTATAGCAAATTCTGTTATAGAATTAACCTGTATAGGTAAGCAGAAACACGCGCAGACCGAACAGGACAACGAAAACAGTGCATGGATGCTGCTGCACTGCAGCAACCTGCTTTACCTGAAGAGACCCCCCGTGGGGATGTCGGGGGCTCTTTAAGTTCAAATAGTATCCCCACCTTCTGTGCTAGAAAGTTCCTCTTTTCTGTCACTTTCTTTCTTTCTTTCTTCCTCCTTTGCTTTCTGTCATTTCTTCCTATCACTTTCTGCCTTGCTGGTCCGTTCACCTGTATGTGTTCGATAAAGTCGTACGTACTTTCTCTTTAGATTGATAATTGGGTACATGTATTCAGTGCATTTTTGGTTCTAAGGAAATGAGATATTCGGAAGCACTTTTAGGTAATTTATACCAGTTTTTATTGATCTTTTAGTGTCCTTAGTTATGTTTAAATTTGTATTCAGGTGTGTTTTTTAAATCCCCTTTGCGATAACTTGGACGGAGTGGTCAGCGCCAGGGACACCTTAGATTATGTGCGCGAATACATTGATATGTGTACTTAATTTTCTTTTACTTTTTCCCCTTACTGTTGAAGTATTGTGTGTGTTTTGAAACGGTTATAGCACTGATATGGCTGTACGCAGTCCGCTGGGTTTTAAACAAAAATAACAGTAACAATAACTTGAAGAGAAGAAACTGAATTTCACATGGAAACTCTTGTGACGACAACAACAACAAAATGCTAGAATAACACTTTTGTTTCCTTTCATACTTTTTTTTATAATTCATCATTAACGGGGAACAAAAGTCATCATCATCATGATCATCATGTGCCCTGCCGCATGGCGTTTACGATCATGACCCTTCACATGAATCTATCCCCTGTCGCTGCAAGTACATCTCCCAACCTCTCTGTCCTCAGCTATCCTGCATGTCCGTCCAATATTTTCTCCCTGGGTCTATCTGGTGCTCTCTTTCCCTCCAGCTTTCCTGTTGTGACCAGCTGTTCTAATTCCCCTTTCCTCGTAAAGTGGCCTATAAATGTTGCCTGTCTTTTCCTAATCTTCTTTATAAATGATCTTCTTGTGTCTGCCTCCTTCAAGACTGTCTCGTCTGTCCTCCCTGCTGTCCATGGAACCCTCAACATTCTTCCTAAAAACCACATTTCAGTTGCCTTAATCTTGCTCTGACTCTGTGTGTTGACTGTCCATGCCTCACAACCGTACAACAGCATTGGTTCTATATAACATTCAAAAACTCTCTTCCTGATGCCAATTGATAAATATTTGATGGTAAGAGCGCTTTTCATCTTCTTGATTGCTGGTTTGGCTTGGCCGATTCTGCTGGCTATTTCTGATGTTCTGATGACCGTTCCCAGATATTGAAACTTACCAACCAAAAGACAAGTGGAAGACGATAACAGCAGAACGTAATTACACAATCACAAATAAGATTTAAAATATTCACACCGTACAAAATAACTTTCTAAGATGGCGGGTTTGGTGTGCAGGTTGGGCTGAACTACAGTTTGAGCGAGATGAAGAACTACGAGATGAACCTGACATCTGACTACACAGCTCACATCCACCTGTACAATGACTCCAGTCTGAACACTGAGCTCCACGCTGGCCAGGTAAATACGCTGTAATGTTATTGATGATCATGATGATAACAAAACACTCATTCCTTTTTTCACATTGGACACAGCAGCAGGGCAGTTTCAGTCTTTTTCTCATAATTTTTGTATCTGGTGTTTGTTTGTAATCTTACACTTGACAAAGTTGGCGGAAAATTTGCGCCTGTCTTATCTTGTTGTATTAAATACGCGTTCGTATTCTTCTTTCGTGTTTTTTCTGGTTCCTGTTTGCTTGAACGCGGGCAGTCACATTTGTTTTGGATTACTCATTACAATATTTTATAAGAATGGTTTGATACCATGATGATGACAATAATACAAACACTGCTACTAGTACCACTACTACTAATAATAATAATGTAACAACATTAATAATACTAATAGATAATAATAATGATAATACTCATAATCATCATTATAACAACAACAGTAATGCTACCACTACCACTACTACTACTACTATCGCTACTACTACTGCTACTGCTGCTGCTGCTGCTGAATAACAATAATAATAATCATCATCATCATGTGCATCTACTGTCTGGTGAGATGGCCGTTCTCAGATATTTAAACTTACCAACCAAAAGACAAGTAGGAGACGATAACAGCAGAGCGTAATTGCAATAATAATGATAGTAATGATGATGCTGATGCTGATCATGATGATGATAATGATAATAATGATGTTAATAGTAATAGTAATAATGATATACTACTACTACTACTACTACTACTGCTACTAATGATAACAATAATAATAATAAAGACTTCCTGAGCGCCACTGTGGTATAAAAAGATTGTAGTTTGCCTTGAATGCACTGTGGGCGGCCAGAAAGGAGAGATGTGCCATAGTCTGATTACTGTGGGCAACCAGAAAGGAGAGATGTGCCATAGTCTAATTACTGTGGGCAGCCAGAAAGGAGAGATGTGCCATAGTCTAATTACTGTGGGCGGACAGAAAGGAGAGATTTGCCATAGTCTAACTAATTACTGTGGGTGGCCAGAAAGGAGAGATATGCCATAGTCTAATTACTGTGGGCAGCCAGAAAGAAGAGATGTGCCATAGTCTAATTACTGTGGGCAGCCAGAAAGGAGAGATGTGCCATAGTCTAATTACTGTGGGCAGCCAGAAAGGAGAGATGTGCCATAGTCTAATCACTGTGGGCAGCCAGAAAGGAGAGATGTGCCATAGTCTAATCACTGTGGGCAGCCAGAAAGAAGAGATGTGCCATAGTCTAATTACTGTGGGCAGCCAGAAAGCAGAGATGTGCCATAGTCTAACTACTGTGGGCAGCCAGAAAGGACAGATGTGCCATAGTCTAATTACTGTTGGCAGCCAGAAAGCAGAGATGTGCCATAGTCTAATTACTATGGGCGCCCAGAAAGGAGAGACTTGCCATAGTCTAATTACTGTGGGCTGCCAGAAAGGAGAGATATGCCATAGTCTAATTACTGTGGGCGGCCAGAAAAGAGAGATATGCCATAGTCTAATCATGTGGGCGCCCAGAAAGGAGAGATGTGCCATAGTCTAATTACTGTGGGCGGCCAGAAAGGAGAGATATGCCATAGTCTAATTACTGTGGGCGCCCAGAAAGGAGAGATGTGCCATAGTCTAATTACTGTTGGCAGCCAGAAAGCAGAGATGTGCCATAGTCTAATCACTGTGGGCAGCCAGAAAGGAGAGATGTGCCATAGTCTAATTACTGTGGGCGCCCAGAAAGGAGAGATGTGCCATAGTCTAATTACTGTTGGCAGCCAGAAAGCAGAGATGTGCCATAGTCTAATCACTGTGGGCAGCCAGAAAGGAGAGATGTGCCATAGTCTAATCACTGTGGGCAGCCAGAAAGGAGAGATGTGCCATAGTCTAATCACTGTGGGCAGCCAGAAAGGAGAGGTGTGCCATAGTCTAATTACTGTGGGGCCCAGAAAGGAGAGATGTGCCATAGTCTAATTACTGTTGGCAGCCAGAAAGCAGAGATGTGCCATAGTCTAATTACTGTGGCAGCCAGAAAGGAGAGATGTGCCATAGTCTAATTACTGTGGGCAGCCAGAAAGGAGAGATGTGCCATAGTCTAATTACTGTGGGCTGCCAGAAAGGAGAGATATGCCATAGTCTAATTACTGTGAGCACCCAGAAAGGAGAGATGTGCCATAGTCTAATTACTGTGGGCAGCCAGAAAGGAGAGATGTTCCATAGTCTAATTACTGTGGGTGGCCAGAAAGGAGAGATATCCCATAGTCTAATTACTGTGGGCGCCCAGAAAGAAGAGATGTACCATGGTCTAATTACTGTGGTCAGCCAGAAAGGAGAGATATGCCATAGTCTAATTACTGTGGGCGGCCAGAAAGGACAGATGTGCCATAGTCTAATTACTGTTGGCAGCCAGATAGCAGAGATGTGCCATAGTCTGATTACTGTGGGTGGCCAGAAAGGAGAGATATGCCATAGTCTAATTACTGTGGGCGCCCTGAAAGGAGAAATGTGCCATAGTCTAATTACTGTGGGTGGCCAGAAAGGACAGATTTACCATAGTCTAATTACTGCGGGCAGCCAGAAAGGAGAGATGTGCCATAGTCTAATTACTGCGGGCAGCCAGAAAGATGAGATGTGCCATAGTCTTATTACTGTGGGCAGCCAGAAAGGAGAGATGTGCCATAGTCTAATCACTGTGGGCAGCCAGAAAGGAGAGATATACTATAGTCTAATCACTGTGGGCAGACAGAAAGGAGAGATGTGCCATAGTCTAATTACTGTGTGCAGCCAGAAAGGAGAGATGTGCCGTGGTCTAATTACTGTGGGCGGCCAGAAAGGAGAGATGTACTATAGTCTAATCACTGTGGGCAGACAGAAAGGAGAGATGTGCCATAGTCTAATCACTGTGGGTGGCCAGAAAGGAGAGATGTGCCATAGTCTTATTACTGTGGGCAACCAGAAAGGACAGATGTGCCATAGTCTAATTACTGTGGGCGGCCAGAAAAGAGAGATGTGCCATAGTCTAATTACTGTGGGCAGCCAGAAAGGAGAGATGTGCCATAGTCTAATTACTGTGGGCAGCCAGAAAGGACAGATGTGCCATAGTCTAACTACTGTGGGCGGCCAGAAAAGAGAGATATGCCATGGTCTCATTACTGTGGGCAGCCAGAAAAGAGAGATATGCCATGGTCTCATTACTGTGGGCAGCCAGAAGAGAGAGATATGCCATGGTCTCATTACTGTGGGCGGCCAGAAAAGAGAGATATTCCATAGTCTCATTACTGTGGGCGGCCAGAAAAGAGAGATATGCCATGGTCTAATTACTGTGGGCGCCCAGAAAGAAGAGATTTATCATGATCTAATCTGGATAAATCAAAGGCTCAGACCAGTGTTTTTGCAGTTCAGTGGTGAGGTATGGGCTGATGATACTCATCATCCATCATCATCCATCTCCGTCGCCGTGGACGACGGTGGGAGCTCCACTCTTTCTCACGAAGGATCGCCAGGCGACACAGTCTCTGCTCCTGTGTATGATGTCATGGAGCCCCGGTTTGCAGGCGTCAGCGATGTTGTCTATGAAAGATTTTGCTGGCCTTCCTTGTATTCTCTTTGCCTCGACTCTCACCTGCAGGACTGATGTCATCAAGTCGGTTCTTGTGTTTCTGTTCATGTGCCCGATATACTTCAGTTTTCTTTTGTTGATCTCTGGGAGCATTTTACGTTGGACAGCTAATTCCTTTAGCACGCTTTCGTTGGTTCTTTTGTCTGTCCATTTTACTCTGAGAAGACGCCTGTAGAACCACGTTTCTTCTGCGTTTATTTTATTTTCGTCATCTTACTTCAAACACTAATACAGCAGATTTGAAACAGGTTGAGCTACAGTTATCGGAGGCAGGAGACACGACTGACATATCGTCACAGAGTTTAAAGCCCAAGTCTCTCGCTACCTGAAGGTGTGACTACGATGTTGACATGGCTAACAGGCATGGAAGTTGTCTGTGCAAATACAGACATTCTGTTTGACCTGATGGGGAAGCTTTTCGTTTTTGTCATTAGTCGCTTTGGTCTCTGTCATCCAGTGTTTGTGTATCTGATATACAGTTCTCAGTAACTCCTAACAGTGGTAGAACAAGTCTTGTGCAGTTGTGTATATCCTGCAAATGCCAGTCAGGAAATAGAATATCTATTGATCAACGAAGAATGGGGTTTTGTATAAGAGTATAAACAGGAGTGAGCCAAGGACTAAACTTTGTGGAACACCTAAATGTATGTCAGTATACTATGGTCATTGACAAAAACGTAATGTGTGATACTTTTTGGTAGTCAATTGGACTTTGTGTGCGTGCGGGCGTGTGTGTGTGTGTGTGTGTATATGTGTGTGTGTATATATATGTGTGTGTGTATATGTGTATGTGTGTATAGATATATATGTATATGTATGTGTGTGTATATATATATATTTATATATATATATATATATATAAATGTGTGTGTGTGTATATGTGTGTGTGTGTGTATATATGTGTGTGTGTGTATATATATATACATGTGTGTGTGTATATATATATATGTGTGTGTGTGTATATATATATATATATATATATATATATATATATATATATATATATATATATATGTGTGTGTGTGTGTGTGTGTGTGTGTGTGTGTGTCTGTGTGTGTATACAGGTTCGGGCGCGACTAGGGGAGGACCTGTTTGTGAAGATTGTGCTGGATGGAGAGTGGAACGTCACCATGCATCTCATGGACTGTGTGGCCAGGCCTTTGCCTGCCTCATCCACCTCCTACACTCTTATCCAGAATGGGTCAGTGGACTGTTTGTTTGGTTGGTTGTTTTTTTTTGTAACAAGGGAGACCATTTTATATTACTCCACCTGTGGGTATACCGGTGGGGGGGGGGGGGCGCTTTCAGTATAAATAGTGTCCTCCTCCTCCTCCTCATCATCATCAGGTGCCCTGCCGCATGGCGTTGGCGATCATGGAATTCCATCTGTCTCTATCTCTCGCTGCCCCTAGCATCTCCCCCACCCTCCTCGTCCCCAGCCACTCTGCAAGTCCGTCCAGCATTTTATCCCTGAGTCTACCTGGTGCTCTCTTTCCCATAGTATCCTCACCTTCTGGGAATTGTGTGCTAGAAATTTCTTCTTTTCTGTCACTCTCTGTGTTTCTGCCTTGTTCCTTTGCTTTCTGTCATTTCTTCCTGTCATTTTCTGCCTTGTTGGTCCGTTCACCTGTGTGTGTTCTGTAAAGCCTTACATACTTTTGGTTAGGATTGATAATAGGGTAGGAAGCTGGTGGGTAGGGCGAGAGAGCCAAAGGGTTAAGTTTTTGCAGTTGGTGGATAGGGTGCAGGAGTCAAAAGGTTAAACCACTGGTCCAAATTTACATCCATATGAATTCACGTCCTGATACGTATGGACCGTGTACTAGTCTAGATACGTGGTTCATATTTGGTCAGCAATGTCGAGGAAACAGCCGAGATAATCTTTGCAGACGTTGGTAAATACATTATCAGCACCAGTTGTAGTGGCCAAGTGGTTAACGTAACGGACTACTGACCGGGTAGGTCGTGGTTCAAACCCTCATTAGTCCAAAAAGTTTATTGTAAGGTCTTACCGCCCTGGCCAGCTCCTATCCAACAAACAAACATACAAACAAACAAACGACAACAACAGCAACTCCTATCCAACAAACAAACATACAAACAAACAAACGACAACAACAGCAACTCCTATCCAACAAACAAACATACAAACAAACAAACGACAACAACAGCAACACCAGCAGAAAATACAGACTAGCTGTAACATTGGAACAGTCACAATAATATAGTAATGACGTTTCAAGCTACATCTTTAAACTTTCAAATTAATAACATCAATTAAAGTCCACATTAGTACGTCTAAGAAACACAAAATGCATTGCTATCTTTTACCGGGATACATGTAAAAACATAGTTACAATCTTCACGTAGTAATTCATCGACATACAACATAAATCCAATAAGGTGTTTAGAATAAAATAGTATAAAAGCCAACACGCACCCCACCCGTACATACCTTAAAATATATGTACATATGTCATACATATCATGCACATATAAGAGGAATATCTCTTAAGAACCGGACATGGGACGCGCAGAGAGAGATGAAGGGGTGCTGGTGGATTGATTGCATTGGTTCAGTTTTTACATCGACACCCACCTCAGGTGATATGGCCGACCGACGGGGATAACCATCCAGGGGAAATGGGGAAACGGGGCTTATCTATTCCTATACTGACACCACCAGAACAACAATGACGTAAAGATGGGAAGCCACCCCGGGATTCCAGCCCACAACCATGAGCATGTCAATCCCACGCTCAACCAACTGAGCTACTCAGGCCCCTGAGAGAAACAGAGAGGGGGAGGATACTGGATACTGTTTGTAAAGTACTCGTTATATACTGTGGACGTGGAAACAACAATAGCACAATAGTCACACGTCAAGTTCTTCATGCTCCTAACCTCCATGCCACCCCCCCAGTACTTGTGTCCACACGTACCGGTACTTGCTTGGTCAAAGCAAACATTGTTTGACCTTGGCCAACAAACATGTCAGAATTAACCCCACACCAGAATCACTCCGGACTGTTTTTCTGCAACTGCAATCGATCTTTACGGCCTTGTTGGTGTAGGGGTAGAGCTCCTTCTTTCCAATTTGACTGCCCTGGCAGTTTATTATTGTTACTGTTATTGTTGTTTAAAGCCCAACCGACTGCATACAGCCATATCAGGGCTAGAACTCACTTTCCAGTCTGACTGCCCCGGCAGTTTATTATTGTTATTGCTGTTTAAAGCCCAGCTGACTGTGTACAGCCATATCAGGGCTAGAACTCACTTTCCAGTCTGACTGCCCCGGCAGTTTATTATTGTTATTGCTGTTTAAAACCCAGCTGACTGTGTACAGCCATATCAGGGCAATAACCGTTTCAAAGCACATACAAAAACTTCCACATAAAAAAACAAAACCAAGTTAAGTACATAACATATATCAATGTATTCACGCACATAATCTAAGGGCATGCCCCTGGAATTGACCATTCCGTCCAATCCACTGCACAAGGGATTTAAAAAACACACATAAATACAAATTTAAACATACCTAAAGACACCAAAGTATATATAATGTATGAAAACGGGCATAAATTGCCTAAAAGTGCTTCCGCATACTTCACTTCCCCAGAGCCAAAAATGCATTCAATACATGCACCCAATTATTAATCCTAAGAAAAGTACACAAGACTTTATTGAACACATACAGGGGAATGGACCAGTAAGGCAGAAAATGATAGGAAGAAAAGACACAAAGCAAAGGAACAAGGTGGAAACAAAGACAGTGATAGAAAAGAGGACATTTCTAGCACAGAATTTCCAGAACGTGGGATGGATACTATTTATACTGAAAGAGCCCCCAGGAACCCCACAGGGGGGGGGGGGGGGGGGGGCTCCTGCAGCTTCCAGTCGGTCCAGCTGTTCATGGGTAGCCCACATCACCCCGTTCAGGATCGGGGAAGGTAAAGCAGCGATAGAAAGGCTATGGAGTCCTGCCTTCATACTACTACCAGAAGAAGAGTTGAGGTTACTACCACTTCACTCCGTTACGGAGTTACGGGACATCTTTTGGTTTTACTCTTTCAAAGGATGTGCCAGGCTAAGTTCACAACTACTGTTAAAATGCACGCATTTGGAGTGTCCCCTCTCTCCCTCACAAAGTCACCTCTTTTGTCTTTCCCTTGAAGAACAAAGAAATAAGAGGGAAGCAGGGAGAATTTTTATAATATCAATCAAAAGATATAACTCTTGAGAGTCACGTAGGAATTATCTTCCATGTTGTGAAACTTCTCAAATCTAACATAGTTTGCGCTACCCATTCAGCTAGCATAGAAGCAGATACGAAGCACAAAAACCGTAAGCTCAGAACACTCCTCAAAAAGGAGCGCCCAAGCCTACCTTTATACTCTGCGAAACAGTTTACGCATACTCCAGTTCTGAACTTACGCTAGGCACATGTGATTTACATTGGCTACAGCCCAACTAAATAGCAAAGAGACTGAAGTCATGGTAATCAGTAAAAGCAAACAAACAAACAAACAAAACACCTAGAAATCCCCTCATGCAAAATAACAGCAAATGGCACAACTTTGAGACAGGTTGATAAGTTTAAATATCTGGGAACGGTCATCTCACCAGATGTAATGCACACCAGAAATAGCAGCAGAATCGCCAAGCCAAAACAGCATTCAAGAAGATGAAAAGCCTTCTTACCAACAAATGCCTATCAATTAACACCAGGAAGAGAATTTTTGAATGTTATATAGAACTGATACAGTTGTACGCTTGTGAGGCGTGGACTGTCAACACGTAGTCTGAACAAAATCGAGACAACTGAAATGTGATTTCTAAGAAGAACGGTCAGAGTTCCACGGACAGCAAAGAAAACAAACGAGACGGTCTTGAAGAAGGTAGACACAAGGTCATTAGTAGAGAAGATTAGGAAAAGACAAGCAAAATTTGTATTATGAGGAAAGGGGAATTAGAGCACCTGGTCAGAACAGGAAAGCCGAAGGGAAAGAGGACACCAGGTAGACCCAGGGAGAAAATATTGGACGGACTTGCAGGGTGGCTGAGGACAGAGAGGGTGGGAGATGTACTTGCAGCGACAGAGGATAGATATTCGTGTGGAGGGCCATGATCGACAACGCCATGCGGTAGGGCACATGATGATGACAGCCTAGCTGATGGAACCAGAGAAAAACACGAGAAAAAAAAGGACGCTTTGTTTGCTTAAACGCGGGCAGTCATACTTGTTTTGGAGCCCAGCTGATGATTCAGGGCTATTTCAGAGCTGTAGAAATATTAATTTAATTTCATCCTTCATCAAATTAGAATCCTCATGCGATACCAGTAGCATGGTCATTAAGC
>JAPXFY010000035.1:6996058-7013558 GCA_030674185.1 Monoplex corrugatus
CCAGACAGGAGTGAATTGCAATAGTCAATGCGAGACATTATGAAGGAGAGAACGAGTTTTGCAGTTGTTTCGACAGAGAGATACTTCCTGATCAGGCTTATACGATGGAGATGATAGTAGCAGGATCTGGCAGTTTGAGAAACAAAGTTGTTCATGGAGAGGGTAGAGTCAATGCAGACACCAAGGTTTTTAGCTGAATCAGAAATTGGGACTGATGTGTTACATAATGGGAGAGAAAGAGGAGGCAGCTGAGAAAGTTTCTGACGGGTGCCAATGAGGATAGCTTCTGTTTTGTCGTCATTAAGCTGAAGTCTATTGTGTGTCATCCAGTTCTTAATGTCCGAGTAACACTCAGTGGTGCGAGTCAACAGGCGCTGTATATTATCAGGTGAGTCACTGTCTTGAAGTTGGGTGTCATCAGCATAGAAGTGGTGTTTTATAGAATGGGAGTTGATGATGGTGGACAGGGGGGAGGTGTAAAGAGTGAAAAGAACAGGGCCAAGGACAGATCCTTGTGGAACACCACAGGTCAGGTATGCAGGTTGAGAGTAAGTGCCATTGATGAGAACGGTTTGTTTTCTGTTTGATAGGTATGAAGTGAACCAAGACAGAGCAATGTCAGAGATGCCAAAAGTATGATGAAGTCTAGAAAGGAGAATACCATGATCAATGGTATCAAAGGCTGCAGACAGATCAAGGAGTGTGAGGAGAGAGACTTTGCCAGTATCAGTTGCAAGGAGGAGATTGTTGAGAATGTGTAGTAGGGCAGTTTCAGTGCTATGGCACTGGCGGTAGGCTGACTGGAAAGGATTGAGGAGATTGTTGGCAGACAGGTGAGAGTTCAGCTGGTTGAGGACGACTTTTTCAAGGAGTTTTGACAAGAAAGAGAGATTAGAGATAGGCCGGTAATTTTTCAGTTCATTTGGATCTAAATTGTGTTTCTTGAGGAGAGGGTGAACAATAGCAGACTTGAAAGAATCTGGGACAGTTCCAGTTTGAAGAGAGGTGTTGATGATGTCAGTGATGAATGGAAGTAGAGTAGGGAGACAGTCGGCGTAGAGAGAACCTGGAAGAGGATCCAGTTCGCAGGTTTTGAACGACATGGATCTGATTGTGTTGAGAATTTCTTCTTGTGAGACTGGGGTAAAAGTAGTAAGAGGTGTGCCAGAGAAGGAAGGGTCAGGTGGGCATGGTTGACAGGGTGTCCTGTCAAGCCTGTCACGAAGAGTTTGTATTTTGGTGGTGAAATAGTTGGAGAATACAGATGGGAGTTCTTCATTTGTATGTTTTGTTGGGAGAGGTAAATCTTTTCGTGTGCCAAGGAGATGATTCATGGTTGTAAAGAGTTCTTTTGAAGAAGAGGCATTCAGGATTTTGGTTTGGAAATAGCTTGTTTTTGCTGATGCAATGAGGGTGGATACTTTTGTTTTAGAGGCTTGGAAAAGTTGCCTGTGTACAGTGAGTTTGGATTTGCGCCAGCGGCGCTCTGCTCTGCGGCGGGCACGTTTTGCACAGGCGATCTCATGAGTGAGCCAGGGGGTAGGGGGGCGGTCAGGTAAAAGACGGGTTGTGGCTGGAGCATGAGTGTCCAGAAGATGGTGGAGAGTAGTATAGAATTCATCAGCAAGGTTATGTGACTTTTCAGAAAGGAGACGGGAGGCATCAGATGAAAATGTGGAGAGGTCGATAGATTTGAGATTGCGTCGAGTCACTGTGCGCATGGTACGGGAAGGAGGAGAAATGTCGAGAGAACAGAGAATTGCAGAGTGGTCAGATGGAAGGGCTGAAGTTAGACGGGTAGAAAGAACTAAGCAGTTGTCAGTAGCGGAATTGTGGTGATCACGAGAAATGATCCAGTCAAGAATGTGACCTTTTTGATGGGTTGATTCAGAAATGTGTTGAGTCATATTGTGATTGGACAGAGAGTTGATGATATGTCTTGTGTCATAACGGTGAGTGTTGTCATAGTGGACATTGATGTCACCTAGAATGATGAGATTTCCAGGTAAGAGGCAGTAGTGGTCAAGCAATTGGTCAAAGTCAGAGAGAAACATGGAAGTGGTGAGTTTGTTGGCAGAGCTAGGTGGGGGTCGATAGACACAGGAGAAGGTGATGGGGTGAGGGGTGGATTGGAAGGATACTTCAACGTGCTCGAAAGAAGGATGGGAGAAAGGCAGAGACTGCGAGAAAGATAGGTGGGAATGGAGTGAGTCGTTGTAGAGGATGGCGATACCGCCACCTCGGGATGAGCGATGGAAAGAAGCAAGCCTGTAACCACTCGGAGTGAGGCTATGCACACACACACATACACATGGCTATAAATTGGGAAAAAGAAGAAAAGCAATGGAAAATTATATATAAGTGTACTCAAAGTAGAAAACAAAGAAATCAATAGAAAACATATTATATTCAAATATATATGACAATGTGATTCCCCTCCGAGTGGAGACAGGCTGCAGAGGGGGTTGAATGAGGTCAGGATTTTATGCGGAGGAGAAAAGGTGAGTTTTGAAAGTGGACTTGAAGGTGACAAAAGTAGGTTGCTGGCTGATGAGAGAGGAAGTTTGTTCCAGGAGAGTGGACCAGAAACAGAGAAGGCACGTGGACCATAGGTATTGAGTTTAGTGCGTGGAAAGCGAAAAGTCAGAGGATCGGAGGCAGAGCGGAGGGTACGTGAGGGAACATAGATCTCAAGCAGGCTTGACAGGTAATCGGGATCAGCATTATTGAGACTATTGTAGCAGATGGTGTTTAGTTTGTACTGTATATACGTATGCGCTTTGATACAGGGAGCCAGTGAAGTTGTGCCAGGAGAGGGGAGATGTAGTCAGTTGTTTTTTTTTTTTGAGTACAAGGCGTGCAGTATTGTTTTGAATGCGCTGTAGGATGTGAATGGTGGAGGCGGGAAGACCAGACAGGAGTGAATTGCAATAGTCAATGTGAGACATTATGAAGGAGAGAAGGAGTTTTGCAGAAAAGGGACTGGTGGAAGCAGTACCCAGGACGGTGAGACTCCTTCAAATGTGGTGCCTGCAGAAGGACATGTGCCCATAGGATTAGTCTTCTGTCCCATATAAAAGCTACATCAGTCACTGAAGACCACTGTGTGTTTTCATCCATTCGAGTGACGAGAGGGTCCACCATCAACAACTAAGTTGATTACAGCACCACGACGATAACATATTGGATAATTTCGAATTAGATTCACACACACACACACACATGCACACACGCACGCACACACACACACACACACACACACACATGCACGTACGCACGCACCATACACACATACACACACACACACACAAACACACACACACACGCACAAACACACACACATATATACACACATGCACACACGCGCACACACACACACACACACGCACGCACGCACGCGCACACACATACAGAGACACAACACACACACACTATCTACACATACTGTACCCAGTCTGCACAGATAGTGCTGTTGTGTGGGATTGGGGTGGAAGTGGATGTTTCGATTTTTAAATTGATGTGGTTGACGGTTGAGGAACAAAGAGAGAGAGAGAGAGAAGATCAAAACCTGCGCCCCTCACGTGGGATTGGGGTGGGAGTGGATGTTTCGATTTTTAACTTAATGTGGTTGATGGTTGAGGAACAAAGAGAGAGAGGGGGGAGGAGAGAGACAGAGAGAGAGACAGAGAGAGAGAGAGAGATCAAAATCTGCGCCCCTCACAAGAACAACTAAGTATCATAACACCCCTTTACCAGAGGTGCACTGTCATGTGAACATACAGGAGAAAATGTCTACATGTAGGCTACCAAAAAAATTTTAAAAAGTGAGAATGAAAATACATTTTATCTATGAGGTCTCAACCCTTGTCTCCTCATCATCATCAGGTGCCCTGCCGCATGGCGTTGGCGATCATGGACTTCCATCTGTCTCTATCTCTCGCTGCCCAGAGCATCTCCCCCACCCTCCTCGTCCCCAGCCACTCTGCAAGTCCCTCCAGCATTTTCTCCCTGGTCCCTGGTTCTACCCGGTGCTCTCTTTCCCTCCAGCTTTCCCGTTGTGACCAGGTGCTCCAAATTCCCCTTCCTCATAAAATGGCCTATAAATGTTGCCTGTCTTTTCCTAATCTTCCTTATGAGTGATATACTTGTGTCTGCCTTGTCTCCTCACAACAGAGCAATGCCAGTCCGCAGAAGAGTGTTTAAGAAAACAAAGCACTGTCATTTGAACACACAGAGTAGTATGGTAAGGGGCCTCTCATCCCTCAAAGGATTAGGATTGCTCTTGCTCCTGGGTTAGTAGGTCATGAGGTCAGTCACTAGGTCACAAGAGGCTGTCACTAGGTCACCGAGTCATCTCATACCCCAAAGGGTTTGGATTGCTCATAAGATCACCAGGGTACTAGGTTAGCAGGTTTACCAGGGTATTGGGTTACGAGTTTGTTTGTTTTTTTTATAGAAACTGGAACTATTAGAAATATTTATAGAGAACATGGAACAGTATTACAGAAGTAAGTGGAATGATAATAGTTATTGCATAACCCCATGAAACTGTCACCTGTGTATTTGGTTTTGAAACTTAAACTATTAGAATACTTTTTTTAAAAGATGAACAAACTAAGAATATACTCATGATTATTGCTCGCGGTACCATAATAACAATGTCAGCATTTTTTTTTAGGTAAAATGACCTAGAGTGTACTTGTATAATTTTTATCGATAAACAACTCAAAACAACATGAGAAGAAATACAAGGCCCTACAAGGCAAGATCAGATGCCATTACTTTAAAGCTCTTCTTTATCGGTAAAAAGGATTTCAGAATGTATCATCATCATCATCATTATGTGCTCTGCTGCATGGCGTTGGCGATCGTGGCCCTCCACACGAATCTATCCCTTATCCCAGCTGCAGGCCCTGATATCACGCAAGAGAGAAAAGACAGATAGACAAAAGGACAAAAAGAGAAAAAGAGATTTCTTTTATTTCAGTTTGTGTACGTGATTAGAAAGTACGAGGGAGAGAGAGAGAGAGAGAGAGAGAGAGAGAGAGAGACATAAATTGGATGGTGAGTCTAAAAACTAATCGGCTGTCATAGCGTACCTTCCAACAATGAAAAATAAAACGACAGTAGCACAGTGTGTGTGTCTCCAGGCTGGGTAAAATAATTGTCAATTGATAGGGTCTACCGGGAGCTTGTAAAAACATGCAATAAAACTCAATGCTAGAAGTAAACGAAAATAATTTAAAACTGTTTACTATCCATATTAATACTGTCTAAACTACAAAACTCTGGCTGGAAACTATTCTTTGCTGCCATCAACTATTTTAACAAAATGACAAAAGTTATAACTGCTTTAAATTTTCTTTCAAAATTACTATCAAAATTTCAGTAGTGTATTTCCAATAATAAAGAGCAGCATTTTGATTGACATTGATCGATCTAGAACAGACATAAATATTCATCAAATCCACGGTGTAAAACAAAGTTTTTGTAACACGAAATACAAACACAAGTGGAGTAAGCCTCAAATCTGTGACTATGCGAGTTGGTGATTGTAAAAAAAAAAAAAAGGCAGAAAAAATAACAGCAAAAATCAAAACAAAACAAAGAGAGAAAAAAAGACATGTATGCATGTTTCGTTTCTTGTTGTCTCTTACAAAGTGTTGAAAAACCAGGAATAAGAAAATGATCATGTTTATCAAATCATCAATAATCACTAAACGTCTTTTTTCCCTTCCCATTTGTCTTTTTAAAAAAAAAAACCTTCCATCAGTTTTACGTTTTTCAACTCCTTGTATCTTGTCTACCATTCCCTGTAACACCAAATTATTTCTTCCAGAGTAGGGAAGAAATAATAAAACGACACCCGTGTGCCTTCTGGTTGCGCACGCTAAAAGATCCCAAGGCAGTTAAAAATCGTGACGAGCAGGATATTGCTCAGCTGCTTTGGTATAAACCATTAGAGAGATAGATTTCCCAGGTCCCACCCCTTAAATACCAACTAGCCTTCTTGTCTTTCTAAAGTCTTGGTTAAAAAGAGAGATGTAAATATAAATATAAATATAAATTCAAAGCGAGAGAGAGAGGGTAGCGCAACAAGCGTAAAACCCTTCTCTCTGTTCAAATAACCTTAAACGTGTTCGTTTGACAAACAGACCCCGGGGCTGTCGTACATTTAATCTACACTAAAAAAAAAAAAGCAGCGTTGACGCTCCCACTAACAATTTGGTGTGTGTGTGTTTGACATTTTCATTGATAAAAATTATACAAGTACACTCTAGGTCTTTTTACCTAAAAAAAAAAATGCTGACATTGTTATTATGGTACCGCGAGCAATAATCATGAGTATATTCTTAGTTTGTTCATCTTTTAAAAAAAAGTATTCTAATAGTTTAAGTTTCAAAACCAAATACACAGGTGACAGTTTCATGGGGTTATGCAATAACTATTATCATTCTACTTACTTCTGTAATACTGTTCCATATTCTCTATAAATATTTCTAATAGTTCCAGTTTCTGTAAAAAACAAACTCGTAACCCAATACCCTGGTAAACCTGCTAACCTAGTACCCTGGTGAGCAAGAGCAATCCTAATCCTTTGAGGGATGAGAGGCCCCTTACCATACTACTATACAGGACAAAATGTCTACACGTACAAAAAATGAGACCGAAAATGCGTTAAAAATTTGTTGTCTATGAGATCTCAACCTTACCTTCTCACGATATAGCAGTGCAGTCCTCAGAAAAGTGTTCAAGAAAACGAAACCAAAAACCAAAACCAACCAACCAACCAACCAACCAACCAAACAAATCCTCTGTATTATAATTATCGGCTGCTGTTGCACATTGGGAATTCTACATTCAACTCCTCTATCCCCGCTCTCCACCCCCCACCCCCTGTTCCTGTACTGACCTTCACCCCATTTCACTTTTTCTGAACTTCACATTCCTACTTGGAGTAGTTGTGTGAGTGTATTATGGACAGGTTTGGACCATAAAAATGTCTCGGTAGTGGTATATTTCTGGTATCTTTGCAGTATTCAGCTTTTTTCCCCCACCTTTCTCACTTCTGTTTACTCCTATATTAACGTATATGTGTGCATGTGCTTTTCATAATATTGAGTCTGGTTTTTGAATGATGTTTCCAATTTTTTGATTTGTTCTTCTGTGATTAGAGAGCTGTCGGTTACTAAAAGTTTTCTCTGCTCTACTGTGCCAGGATTCTTTTAATAGAACTTTGTTGCAACCATCCCATACTGCTGATGGATAGTCACTACACAATTTGGGCGTTGTAGAATAGTTTCGTTTTGTTTGTTCGTTTGTTTCGCCTCGCTGTTGACGACATGTTAAGCGTCATATCATAGGCACATATATGACTGTGACAAAACCTAGCCTACCGAAATATCCATCACCATCATCAGGTGCCCTGCCGCATGGCGTTGGCGACCATGGACTTCCATCCATCTCTACCTCTCGTTGCCCCTAGCATCTCCCCCACCCTCCTCATCCCCAGCCACTCTGCAAGTCCGTCCAGCATTCTCTCCCTGGGTCTACCTGGTGCTCTCTTTCCCTCCAGCTTTCCCGTTGTGAGCAGGTGCTCCAAATCCCCCTTCCTCATAAAATGGCCTATAAATGTTGCCTGTCTTTTCCTAATCTTCCTTATGAGTGATCTACTTGTGTCTGCCTCCATCAAGACTGTCTCGTTTGTTTTCTTTGCTGTCCACGGAACTCTCACCATTCTTCTTAGAAATCACATCTCGGCTGTCTCAGTCTTGAGGCACATATGACTGTGAAAAAAACCTAGCCTACCGAAATATTACGTCATGATTTATGACGCCATAAGCGCTAGGCTACTCCGGAAAAACTCGTCATTATTTGCGTCATTGCCCCCCAAAAACTCGTCTGGTTTTCAAGGGGAAACTACAAATTACACTGTATATTTTCTGCATTGAAGTAGCCAGTTCAACTGATAAGAAAGGCATCAAGAGCGCTTCTCTTGAAGAAACATCTAGCTGTAAGTGAAGTCTTTTAGAATATAACTGATTTAGTAATACTAATAGAATTGGTGTTTCCAGGTCTTTGAAGATTTGTTGCCAGCAGGCCTACGGTGACCGTAGGAAGGAAGACCTGGTGGACTAACAGCACAGAAATCCCAGTTCAAGCTGATGCTTAGTTCAGTGGCGTCGATCATGGAAGTATCCTCCATGAGTTGAACGGACAGCAGTGTGACTGTGACTGTCCACTCGCAAAGTGACATTTTCCGACCTCTGTGGCAAATCCTGACTTTCCAAACTGCCGCCGGAAAAGGACTAGTTTTGCAAAAATCTGGATCGGCGCACGTACGCAGCTTTAGCCTAGTATGAAACGTCACCAAAGCAAAAACCAAAACTTGAAAGACTCAATATTGACGGAACAGATCTAAGAATAAATATGTATTGGGAACAAACAGTAGGAATTTAGAACAGAAAACGATATAAGCGCTTTCCAAAATAACAAAAGAGGGGTCAGGCAGGGTTGTGTTCTGTCACCAGATTTGTTTTCACTTTACAGCAAAACCATCATGAGAAACCTAGAAGAATGCCCTGGGATAAAGGTTGGAGGAAAAATGATAAACAACATTCAGTACGCAGATAACATCGTGCTAATTGCAGAAAATGAAAGGGGCCTACAAAACCATGTGAATATAGTAGAACTAGAAAGCAAAAGTAAAGGGTTAGAGCTAAATAGCAAGAAGACTGAAGTCATGGTAATCAGTAAAAAAAAAACTGAAAAAATAACGGTAAATGGCACAACTTCAGGTTGATAAGTTTAAATATCTGGGAACGATCATCTCACCAGACAGCAGATGCACATCAGAAATAGCCAGCAGAATCGGCCAAGCCAAAACAGCATGAAAAGTGTTCTTACCAAGAAATGCCTATCAGTTAACATCAGGAAGAGACTTCTTCAATGTTATATAGAACTGATACTGTTATATGGTTGTGAGGCGTGGACAGTCAACACGCAAAGGCAAAACAAGATTGAGGCAGCCGAAATGTGGTTTCTAAGAAGAATGTTGAGAGTTCCATGGACAGCAAAGAAAACAAACGAGACAGTCTTGAAGGAAGCAGACACAAGAAGATCATTGATAATGAAGGTTAGGAAAAGACAAGCAACATTTATAGGACATTTTATGAGGAAAGGGAATTACAACACCTGGTCACAACAGGAAAGCTGGGGGGGGGGGGGGGGGGGAGGGAACACCAGGTAGACCCAGGGAGAAAATATTGGATGGACTTGCAGGGTGGCTGGGGACAGAGAGGGTGGAAGATGTACTTGCAGCGACAAGAGGTAGATGCATAAGGAGGGCCATGATCGCCAACGCCATACCGCAGGACACATGATGATCAAAGCAAACAAACAAAAAAGAAACAAAACAAAAAAATAATGAAAATAAGACAAAAAACAAACCAGCGCAGTGTTATTTCCAAGTCTGATATTCAGGATTCTGGCCGTTTAAGATGTGTGGTTTTACCCATGCATGTGTGTGTGTGTGTGTGTGTGTGTGTGTGTGTGTGTGTGTGTGTGCATACATGTAATGTACATGCATATATGTGCAGGTATGTATGAATATGTCACTCTCTGTCTATGTGTATGTGTGAGCACACATGGATAAATGTGTTATGTATATGTGTGTCTCAGTACGTGTATGTATACATGTGGAGCCTGAACTTTTTTCAGAGTCATTAACACCAATGTGACCATTACAAATAAAATGAATAATTTCAAGTCTTCTGGCTTCTTCAGCCATGTACTCCATGGCCAGTTCAGGCTGTGTCGACTTCCTCCAGCCACTCCCAAAGCCATTTACTGGGATGTCTTTTCTCTCCTGGCAATTTCTTGTCTTTTTCACTTGCACACAACCTTCCTTGAAAAACTCTGTCAGTGTCAATCAAGTCTCCACCACGTGAAAAATCAGAGCGATTCTGCAGTGTGACTTTCTTCTGACAACAGGATGGCAAAAATAACTATGCACATGCGTAGCAGTCACAAAGAAAATTACTGACAGATGCTTTATCTCAGTTCTGGCAGTGGCGATTGTCATCTTGTTTGCATGTACAGTGGCCTATTTATTTGTGTATGTGCAATTGCTACTGTTCCTGGATTCTTTGCTTTGGACCTGTATTTTCTTCTGGCACCACTGCTGCCTGAATATGATGTGTGTGTGCCAGAGCATATGCATGGACTTCTGTGCATGTAGTGTCTTAGAGGGAGAGGGGATGGCCGCCGCCCTTGTGGTGCTGGCCCCGGGAAAAGTTGAGGTCTCTGCCACCTCACTCTCCTATGATCCCAGGGTTATGGAACTATCTACGTAGGACCTCAGGACCTGGCCAGCTCATGGGTTTATGTGCAGGCTTTAGGCTTGTGCCATGATCATTCTGGATCTTCTCTATCACATGGCACCTGTGACATTAGTGCATATGGAATTCATTCCAAGTGCGGAGACATCATCTTGAGAAATTGAAACTGAAACTGAAGCATGTAGTGTCTTAGAAAGCACAGATTACATCTTATTCATGACTGAACAACATAACCCATTCTCACATCATTACACAAACAAAGACATGTTTCTGAAAAATACTTGATATATTCTGGTACAATACACAAACAGGAAAAAGGAATGTTCAAAATACACATTACTTTGTTACATTTACAATCACGCATTCAAAACGCATGGAAAAACAAACCAACCAGAAATGGTTTTTGATAAACCATCATAGTCACCTGTAATCATCAGTTGTTTCTCATTGCATCTGCAGCCATAATGTGTGAAGCGAAGAATGCCCAAACACACATTGAAAAAGAAGATACACCACGCATACACACAGTCATTACAGAGAAAGAAAGAAAAGGATGAAAGAGAAGAAACTCACTCAAAGAAAACACATACTTATGCATATGCGCATGCACACTGACACAGAGAAACGATGAAGAAAGAAAAAAATGATGTACACCCACAAATGCATGCACACACACATTCACAAACACACACAAGTAGGCCTATATAAAAAATCAGATCTGATTAAAAGGGCACCATTAAACATTAATTAAAATAAGACAATCAAATTAAAAAGAAGTGAAGCTCCTGAATGGAAATAACTGGATATGACACGCGAGTGAAAACAAAAACATTTACATCAAAGCAATGAAAGCTTTAACAATTTTTTACAATCATTCATTAAATAACATTTCGAGACTGTTAATCGCACACACTAACACACTCATGTGACTACACAAGTACGCATGCATCCGTACACATGCACACTAGCCAATACATAGACACATACATGCATTCACGAGCACAATCGTGTGCATGTACACGAAAATTCACATGCATGCACACAAGCAACATCCATACATACATACATGCGAGCATACATACAAATCACATGAACATGTTACTACAGACTTTTGAAGCTTGGAGTTTGTTTATTGGACTCGGACAATTCCACATACGCTCCACACAAATCTGCCTGCGATCATCTGCTCAGTTTTTAACCCTCTGACTCCCGCACCCTATCCACCAGCTGCAAAAGCTTAACCCTTTCACTCCCGCACCCTATCCAACAGCTTTCTGCAGGAAGGTGGTGGATAGGGTGAGGGAGTGAAAGGGTTACGTTTTTGCTTTGCTGTCATGGCTGACAATGCGGGATGCTGGCAGATAGGGTGAGGAGGCAAAGGGTTAAGCCTGCTTTGCTAGCCAGGCCTTGAAACTGACGGCAGAAGTGGGGATGGGGTGGTTCTGTGAATGAAACACCGAGCTGACACCACCAGAATGACTGAAGTATTAAGATGGTCGGCGAATGGATCAGATTTTATGTTTCAGGCTTGGACTGAACTTGAGACATCAGATACATTTCCAGTCTATGGCTCCATCAAAAAAAACAACCAGTCCACTGCAACTTGTATGAATAATGAATCAATACAGTGATTCATATGCGCGCACACACACACCACACACACACATACACACACATACACACACACACACACACACACACACACACACACACACACACACACACACACACACACACACACACACACACACACACACACACACACCAGGATTATTAGGGGAAAAGACAAGGAAACAAAACGTAGAGACAAAATCTGTGTATTCATTCTGCACAAAACAAAATGAGACGATCAACAAGTTTCAAGACCACGGGTAGTAAGATTTAAAATTGGTCAGAATACATTTTGCAATCTCAAGCAGCCAACCACAACGTGGGAGAAGTATTGTTCTTGCCGTATATACACAGCTGCCATTCAGAACATCACACACACACACACACACACACACACACACACACACACACACACACACACACACACACACACACACACCATGCATGCATACAAGTGAAAGGATTGATATGGACACTGGACAAGGCTAATAACATTTTTAAAAATGTGAAAAAAAAACCAAAAAAAACAACTGAAGAATTAAAGAAACAGCAACATTTTTTCATTTTTGCAGGCTGCAAGAAAAAAATAATTTGACAATGGAAATTTACTGAACTGATCTCAGCTATATACTGATAAATAATTTCAAGGAAAATGGTCACTGATAACATGCTTCAAACTGAACAAACCATTAACACTCTTTTCTCAGAGTTCATTTCTTTAATTAGATAATGTGAACGACAGATGGTGGACGAAAAACATGAACAAGTCTACTTTCTGTTAAGTAGAAATGTTCATGTTTTTCATCTACCATTTTATTACTGACATCATACAGAAGGTACTGTCCCACCTTATCATCCTAAGCCCATACCAAAAGTTGATGTTTATATGCTAAAAGGAACAAATATGTACATAAGTGCCAAATGCTGTGATAAAAGCTTAAATATGTACATTCTATTGAATGTTAGTCAAATATACACAATGTACCAAACATTTGTTTAAAAAATCTTCAAGGTAATAATTCATGTTTACTGGTTAAAGCTGACAGTCAGCACCCCTCCCCCAAGTTGATCACAGACACACATACACATCCTCACAATCTGAACCTAAAAAATTGATGCAGACAATTCAAAGCAACAAGTAAAATACGTTGATATGTGTATCATTAAACATTACAGACAGCTGATATACAGAAGACTGATATGATATCCTGGCACATTAAAACACAACCAACAGGTAAATCTCTGATATGCTAACCACTATATTCAAACCTGACAGACAAAACTATTTACACATATAATAAAAACCACTTATACACAACTGTGTGGCAATCTGATATGTTTATCATAAAATGTTTTATAAAACTCTTATAACAAAGGAAAGTAGGCCTACCAAAACAAAATTTTAATATCAATAATCGGCAGTCAGTGAAACTGAGAGACGCTGAACATGCAGACATATGTAAACAGTAAATACCGTCATAGGAATGTTCATTTTACACTAACAGATAATGAACATGCAGACATATGTAAACAGTAAATACCGTCATAGGAATGTTCATTTTACACTAACAGATAATGAACATGCAGACATATGTAAACAGTAAATACTGTCATAGGAATGTTCATTTTACACTAACAGATAATGAACATGCAGACATATGTAAACAGTAAATACCGTCATTGGAATGTTCATTTTACACTAAAAGATAATGAACATGCAGACATATGTAAACAGTAAATACCGTCATAGGAATGTTCATTTTACACTAACAGATAATGAACATGCAGACATATGTAAACAGTAAATACCGTCATAGGAATGTTCATTTTACACTAACAGATAATGAACATGCAGACATATGTAAACAGTAAATACCGTCATAGGAATGTTCATTTTACACTAACAGATAATGAACATGCAGACATATGTAAACAGTAAATACCGTCATAGGAATGTTCATTTTACACTAAAAGATAATGACCATGCAGACATATGTAAACAGTAAATACCGTCATTGGAATGTTCATTTGACATAACAGATAAAGATTAAAAAGCAAACCATAACATTTATCTTCCTGCTGTTCTGCGCTGCATGAGTCAACACAATGATTATCTCACAAGCACATTTGTAAATACTTCCACATGCACTTCACAAGCTACAAAGCTTCATAATTATTTCAGGAGTTGTACTTCCAAAAGATTCCTTTCTTCACTGCTTCTTCAGCTTGAGTGCAGTGCCATGCCTATACTATGCTACTTATGCAAGCAGAGCACTAGATGGCCTCTGAAGCCACAATTAAATTGTCATAACTTTGCAATCTCTCCTTCAATCTTACTTGAGTCTCATGCAAATCCACAGCAAATGCAAAATAACTGAATCATCTAGAGCAACTACATTTGCCTACAGTGGTCAGATAACTTGTTGACTGGAACAGCCCACAGGTGTGTATCATTACGGTTGACCCGAGTCATTAAAAGTGATGACATGGTTAAAGAAGAAAGAAAAGAATGCAAAACACACAAATGTTCAGACTTACGTTAGAAAGACTTTTTGGTCACTGTCGTCTTGAAAAACGAGTCAAAGCTCATTCAATTTTTACCATTTATGACTTTGATCTGGTAAGCCATTGTCCCCTAAAAATTCAGGTGTAACCATGACATGTGATTTTGCATTTTGTGGTATCATGACTTAAACCTTTTCTGCAATTCAAGCACCATACAGCAAAACACTTCACGTGCCAAGTAGGACATATAATGGAAAAGCACAGCAACATTGTACATTACCATTAAAACCTTGCTGATTGTCTTATGAGGTAATGCATAGCCGTGCCAAATGTTTACCATAGGAAGGCGGTAAGTTTTCCTTCTGTTTGGCATTCTGCATTGCCAACCATACTGGCAAAGCGAAAACTTAACCTTTAGATTCCCTCACCCTATCCACCAGCTTCTTGCAGGAAGCTGGTGGATAGGGTGTGGGAGTCCAAGAGTTAAGTTTTTGCAGTTGGTGCATAGAGTGCGGGAGTCAAAGGGTTAAGTGTGGAGCACTTTGGTAAACATTTCACACCAGGTTTAATCAGAACAGGACAGCAGAATCAAATGAACATGGTAGAGGTGGACAGATAAATGAAGGAGCAGAATATGAACTATAGCTTGAACTGGGATTTCTGTGCTGTTAGTCCACCAGACCTTCCATCCATTGCTGATATCAGATTTACTGTCATGTCTAACTACTGATCATGTGGCACTGTGGAATCATTCCTCCATCTTTATGACCTCTGGTGTATGTATGGTTAGACTCTTAGTATGTATTCATCTGTGTGTGTGTGTGTGTGTGTGTGTGTGTGTGTGTGTGTGTGTGTGTGTGTGTGTGTGTGTGTGTGTGTATGTGTGTTGTGTGTTGTGTGTTGTGTGTGTGTGTGTGTGTGTACGTGTGTTGTGTGCATGTGATGCGTGTGTATGTGTGCTCATATGTGCATATGTATGTGTGAGTGTGTGTGTATGTGTGGTTGCTTGCATGCGTGTGAGTGTGTGTAGTATGCGTGCATGCATGCACATGTGTGCTGTGTGTGTGTGTGCGTGCATGCGTGTGTGTATAATATCAGTGTCTCTGTATTTTACCATGTTCTGCAAACATGCAATGCGCAGTGATTCGAACAAATCTGGAGAACAGCTCTGTACAGGAATGATTTATAATTATTATGTTTTAACCCTTTGTCTCCGCACTTTATCCATCACCTGCAAAACCTTAACCCTTTGATTTTCTCTCTGCAGGAAGCTGGTGGATAGGGTGAGGGAATCAAAGGGTTAAGTTTCTGCTTTACTAGCATGCTCATGATACAGGATGCTGGTGAACAGGGTGCGGGAGTCAAAGGGTTAAGGAAATGTCTTTAGTTTGGTCACATCTGCAGCATATAAAGGACTTCTTACAGAAAACAACTATCCAGCAAAGTGTGTCTGATCACAAAGGAAGCAACTGGATCAAGCTGTCTTGTAATGACAGCCCACATCATGGCTTGTTCAGACTCTATACACAAAGAGCCAAGCGTCTGTTGGCTGTGTTGGCTGGACCAGCCTGAAATCTAAACAACATGACCAATGTGTGTGTGTTTGGTCAGTTCAAAAATAAAAGACTATGTCAATCTTGAACATAAGACCAATATATTGTATGCATTTCTCTCCTCTCTCATAGTTGTGTGTAGGTAGTTGCAGAGTATAAAGGTAGGCTTGGGCGCTCCTTTTTTGAGGAGTGTTCTGAGCTTGCTGTTTTTGTACTTTGTGTCTGCTTCTATGCTAGCTGAGTGGGTAGCGTAAGCTGTGTTAGATTTGAGAAGTTCTATACAACATGGGAGATAATTCTCAAGAGTTGTGTCCTTTGATTATAACATGACCAAGGCAAACTAATAGGGTTCCTGTCTTCAGACACTTCCAACCTTTTTTCATAATTTTTTTTAGGGTCATCGCACTCAGGGGGGGTTACCTTTGTGCTCATCTTTCTTTCTTGTTTTGTTTTGGGTTCCCCCACCCCCACCCCCCATTTTCTATGCCACCTTAACGGCCACAGAAGCTGGCACAGGTATTACAATGCAATGATGACTCTCAGTATGTGGATGAGGATGATAATCATGATGTTATGGAGGTCCATCTAGGATTGAGACTGCATGACAGGGATGTACTCTATGCTTACTACCATAATATATCCTGGCGCCAACCAGACCCGAGAGATACAGACACCTGTGTGGTGCTGGTCAGAAGATTTGAGCGACACCTTCAATGACACATCCGTGAATTGAGCCGAAAACTCCCACATTGATTTTAGAAAGACTGATGGGGATTCCAACCTGCAACCTTCCAGCCAGTAGTCTGTTGCGCTAACCACTATACCACGGCGACTGGTACTTCTGACTCAGTCTGGTGGAGGACAAAAGAACAAAACAAAAACACTATGGCATGTCAACTGGACGTCAAACCCTGATCACAAGGATGAATGGACAGCAATACACGTAGTACTGACTGTCAGTCCCAAAAGTTTCATGTTTCTCGTCAAAACTGTGTTCGTATACATTCACAGTTAATAATACAGAAACTGCAGACTCATTAAAACCTTTTTTTTCTTTCTGAGTGAGTGACTGAAACTTCATGCATCTAAAGTATTCTAGTCCTCATTAACCCTTTGACTCCTGCACCCTTTCCACCAGCATCCTGCATTACCTACCATGCTAGCAAAGCAAACACTTAACCCTTTGACTCCTGCACCTTATCCACCAGCATCCTGCATTACCAACCATGCTAGCAAAGCAAAAACCCGAACCTTTGATTCCCTCACCCTATCCACCAGTATCCTGCATTACCAACCATGCTAGCACAGCAAAAAAATTAACCCTTTGACTCCCGCACCATGTCCACCAGCATCCTGCATTACCAACCATGCTAACAAAGCATAAACTTAACCCTTTGATTCCCTCACCCTTTCCAAAGGGTTACGGTTTTGCAGTTGGTAGATAGGGTGCAGTAATCAAAGGGTTAAAAGCATCTCAAAAAGTTGTGCAGA
>JAPXFY010000035.1:7021058-7056058 GCA_030674185.1 Monoplex corrugatus
TAAATGAATTCATAGTACCATTGAACAAAACTGATACTCCATGGCTTAATGAATTCATAGTACCATTGAACAAAACTGATACTCCATGGCTTAATGAATTCATAGTACCATTGAACAAAACTGATACTCCATGGCTTAATGAATTCATAGTACCATTGAACAAAACTGATACTCATTTCTGGAAATTGTTGGCAAAACCAAAAACCTTACAGACATGTATAAACATGGCTTTGAAATAAGAGCCACATGCTTTTAACATATCAATGGCTAATAAATAGCCTGCTTTGTTTGATTTGTTGAGATAGCTGAAAAATCACTGGCTAATAAATAACCTGCTTTGTTTGATTTGTTGAGATAGCTGAAAAATCACTGGCTAATAAATAACCTGCTTTGTTTGATTTGTTGAGATGGCTGACAAATCACTGGCTAATAAATAACCTGCTTTGTTTGATTTGTTGAGATAGCTGAAAAATCAATGGCTAATAAATAGCCTGCTTTGTTTGATTTGTTGAGATAGCTGAAAAATCACTGGCTAATAAATAACCTGCTTTGTTTGATTTGTTGAGATAGCTGAAAAATCAATGGCTAATAAATAGCCTGCTTTGTTTGATTATGGCTGAAAAATCAATGGCTAACAAATAGCCTGCTTTGTTTGATTTGTTGAGATAGCTGACAAATCACTGGCTAATAAATAACCTGCTTTGTTTGATTTGTTGAGATGGCTGACAAATCACTGGCTAATAAATAGCCTGCTTTGTTTGATTTGTTGAGATAGCTGAAAAATCAATGGCTAACAAATAGCCTGCTTTGTTTGATTTGTTGAGATAGCTGAAAAATCAATGGCTAACAAATAGCCTGCTTTGTTTGATTATGGCTGACAAATCACTGGCCAATAAATAACCTGCTTTGTTTGATTATGGCTGACAAATCACTGGCCAATAAATAACCTGCTTTGTTTGATTATGGCTGACAAATCACTGGCTAATAAATAACCTGCTTTGTTTGATTTGTTGAGATAGCTGAAAAATCAATGGCTAATAAATAACCTGCTTTGTTTGATTTGTTGAGATGGCTGACAAATCACTGGCTAATAAATAACCTGCTTTGTTTGATTATGGCTGACAAATCACTGGCTAATAAATAACCTGCTTTGTTTGATTTGTTGAGATAGCTGAAAAATCAATGGCTAATAAATAACCTGCTTTGTTTGATTATGGCTGACAAATCAATGGCTAATAAATAGCTGCTTTGTTTGATTTGTTGAGATAGCTGACAAATCACTGGCTAATAAATAGCTGCTTTGTTTGATTTGTTGAGATGGCTGACAAATCACTGGCTAATAAATAGCCTGCTTTGTTTGATTTGTTGAGATAGCTGAAAAATCAATGGCTAACAAATAGCCTGCTTTGTTTGATTATGGCTGACAAATCACTGGCCAATAAATAACCTGCTTTGTTTGATTATGGCTGACAAATCACTGGCCAATAAATAACCTGCTTTGTTTGATTATGGCTGACAAATCACTGGCTAATAAATAACCTGCTTTGTTTGATTTGTTGAGATAGCTGAAAAATCAATGGCTAATAAATAACCTGCTTTGTTTGATTTGTTGAGATGGCTGACAAATCACTGGCTAATAAATAACCTGCTTTGTTTGATTATGGCTGACAAATCACTGGCTAATAAATAACCTGCTTTGTTTGATTTGTTGAGATAGCTGAAAAATCAATGGCTAATAAATAACCTGCTTTGTTTGATTATGGCTGACAAATCAATGGCTAATAAATAGCTGCTTTGTTTGATTTGTTGAGATAGCTGACAAATCACTGGCTAATAAATAGCTGCTTTGTTTGATTTGTTGAGATGGCTGACAAATCACTGGCTAATAAATAGCCTGCTTTGTTTGATTTGTTGAGATAGCTGAAAAATCAATGGCTAATAAATAGCTGCTTTGTTTGATTTGTTGAGATGGCTGACAAATCACTGGCTAATAAATAGCCTGCTTTGTTTGATTTGTTGAGATAGCTGAAAAATCAATGGCTAATAAATAACCTTTGTTTGATTTGTTGAGATAGCTGAAAAATCAATGGCTAATAAATAACCTGCTTTGTTTGATTTGTTGAGATAGCTGATCACATCATCTATCAATCTTATAAAAATAGCAATATTTCTACCTTTGATATAACCTACTTCATTCTCACTCACTAATTTGTTTATAACCATGCTAAGCCTTTCTGCTGAACCTTTTGCTAGTATTGTATAATCAGAGTTAATGCAATAGGCCTTCAGTTATTTTACCTGTCTCTCTCTAGATCTTTTCTTCCATGTAATAAATTGGAGGGAAAGAGTACGACAGGTAGACCCAGGGAGAAAATATTGGACGGACTTGCAGGACGAGGGTGGAAGATGTACTTGCAGCGATGAGGGATAGATTCATATGGAGGGCCATGATTGCCAACTCTATGCGGCAGTGCACATGATGATGATGATGACGAATAATGTTATTGTTTGTGGATATACATTAGTTCACTTGTTTCAAAAGATTCTACAAGAGAGTCTGTTATTACCTTGTTTTTTTGTCTAGAAAATTTTCAAGAAATTTGTTGAAATGCTGTCATTTCTAGTCACTGAACCATTCTGCAACTTTTGAAAAGCACTCGTTATTTCTTCTGTTGTAATCATCCCTTCACATGAAGCAGCTCCTAACTGTTCAATTTGTTAGTTATCTGATTTACAATCATTTGCCAAATGACTCTTGATCTGGTAAAATTTCTGTCTGATTCATTACAATTTCCCTTTCCCATCCAAAACAAGAGCGACTGCCCGCGTTCAAGCAAACAGCTACCAGAAACACAAAAACAGAATCGGATTGCGTTGTTTTAAATACGCGTTCTGATTCTGTTTTTGTGTTTTCTTCTGGTTCCCTTTCCCATGTCATGACTTTCTTCTTTCCTCCAGCTTTTCCTGGGTTACAGATATACTTTGGTTCTTTTTCTTTTTGCTACACAACCGTGTGTACAGGGTGCTGGGGGAGGGGTGGGTGCTTCCTATAAAATAGCACTTTCAAATCCAAACATCATGACACACACACATATAAAAACTTACATATCTCCAGCGCTCCATGTCATCCACTATCTGCATGCCAGCAAGCATGTTCTCAAAATATTCAATAGCGGTGCCATTTGGAACGAAGACAGTGAAGTGACAGTTGTATCGGCAAACTTCCATGGATGTCTGGAACTGTGACTGCACAAATCACAGGTGTAGACAGCATAAGAACATGGTTCCTAGAAGACTGATTAAATAAGATTAAATAAAGAAACCAAGAAAAATCCAACAAGACCCCTCTTCCCACCCATCCCAATGAGAACACTAACAACAACTGCACGATCAGTATAGTCTTTTTCTGTGTTTGTGGGCTGCCATTTCCACTCGCGCTTGCTTAAATACTAATGGGCTGTTGCCTGTATGGCTCTTCCTTACCACACACTGCTGACCGTCATATTCACACACCAATGGGCTGTTGCCTGTATGGCTCTTCCTTATCACACACTGCTGACCGTCATATTCACACACCAATGGGCTGTTGCCTGTATGGCTCTTCCTTACCACACAATGCTGACCGTCATATTCACACACCAATGGGCTGTTGCCTGTATGGCTCTTCCTTACCACACAATGCTGACCGTCATATTCACACACCAATGGGCTGTTGCCTGTATGGCTCTTCCTTACCACACAATGCTGACCGTCATATTCACACACAATGGGCTGTTGTCTGTATGGCTCTTCCTTACCACACAATGCTGACCGTCATATTCACACACCAATGGGCTGTTGCCTGTATGGCTCTTCCTTACCACACAATCAGCTGTTGTCTGTATGGCTCTTCCTTACCACACAATGCTGACCGTCATATTCATATACCAATGGGCTGTTGTCTGTATGGCTCTTCCTTACCACACAATGCTGACCGTCATATTCATATACCAATGGGCTGTTGCCTGTATGGCTCTTCCTTACCACACAACGCTGACCATCACATTCATACACCAATGAACCCTTATTTACCACACAATGCCAGCCGCCACATTCGTACACCAATAGACTGTTGCCTGTATGGCCTTTGTTTAACCACACAATGCCAGCCTTCATATTCTATTTTCAGGGGTATAAGCTGAGGAGTTTTATGTTTCTATCAACTACCAAATACTGACATAGCTTACAGGAACTTTAACGTGAGCATTTGATGTTCTCCATGCACACATACACACACAGGGGCCTCAGCCACTAGCAGGTCTGCACACATGTTGATCTGGAAGATAAGAAAAAATCTCCACCCTTGACCAACGGGTGCTCACAGGTAGAGTGAAACTCACACTGTACTGACTTGAAGTTCAGCATCTGAACGCTTAGCTTATCATGCCCCATCAATGTCAGTATAAATACTTCATGCAGCAACGTGCCCAAGAACACTCAGGTGACATGGAAAGGGTCTGCACAGCTACACATGGACAGTGCAAGGGTTTTCAGAGAGAAGGAGGATCTGTCTTCTTTGCTGTTGTTTATTTTTTAATACAACATTCTGACATAAACGCCTTATCTCTGTGTTAAATCTTGACCAATAAACCAGTTTCTCAAACTTTTAACCTGAACAATACATCAAGCAGAATGGGCAAGTAAGGCAAAAGACAGGAAGTAGGGCAGAAAAGACAGGCAAGCAAGCACAAAAGACAGGGCAAGTAAGGCAGAAAAGACAAAGGAAAGAACAGAGAGGACAGACAGGAATAAAGACACAGATCAAATGGAATCTTCTGGTACATAATTTTTAAAAGGTGGGAATGATATTCATGCTGAGAGAGACCGCAGGCATTGAGGAATAAAAATTGTTTCAAACAGGTCAGTGCACTTGCCGCTGTTATGTTTTTTGTTTGTTTGTCTGCTAATTGTTTTCACTTCCAGGTTGAATTGTGCTGAAGAAACACTGTATACCCCTGCTCTTCAATCTTTGGAAACAAATTCTGTTTCCCCTGTCATAGGGAAATGTAAATATGTGTATGTGTGAAAAGAAAAAAGTGGAACGAAAAGAACCAGCAGACAATGAGCACATGTATATATTCTTGAAAGTGGATACCACAGTGATGGCGGATTCTCCTGTCGATCTGACGGATAGTAGGCATATTAGTCCCTATCGCCTGGTGTGGGTCTTCATGTGGGATACAAGACTGATCCAGGAGGCACATGTTCTTCCACAGGCGCAGCATGGGAAAGAGTCCTGCGGCCCTGGATTGTGCTTTCACTGGTCCCTTTTCTGTTGAACAGCGGCTGTTCTGTGAAGGTCAAAGCGATTTTGCCCACACATGCTGCTGTCCCAGAATAATCTTTGTTGATGCCACAGCTAATGAGGTTAGCCTTCAGAATATCCTTTTATTGCTTTAGAGGTGATCCTTTTATTGCTTTAGTGGTCTTCCCTGGGGACAATGTCCTTGCTTCAGTTCTCTGTATGGGATCGGATCATCTTTGGGATGTGGTTGTTTTTGTACCAACAATGGGTCCTTTCTGATGAAGCTGCCACACACATGCACAATTCTCCTCTTTCTGATTACACACACACTCATATCCATACACACACACACACACACACACATACTAATGTGTATGCACACATATTTACACACATACACACTCATACAGGCAGATACAACTACCTCATAACTGTCCCACCCCCTACACATACAACCCTGGTAATGGGCTTGCGCAAAATGGGGGTGATGATGTATCACAGTTTTAGGGGAGTCACACAATATTGATTGTTCATGCATATATATTCAGGCTTGCGCAAATTTCTTTCTTTGGTGTTGTCCAAACATGTTTTGTTTTGTATGTTTGTTGTGTGTGTGTGTGTGTGTGTGTGTGTGTGTATTTGTGTGTGTTTGTGTGTGTGTGTGTGTGTGTGTGTGTTGTGTGTGTGTGTGTGTGTGGTATTTGTGTGTGTTGTGTGTATCGGTGTGTGCGTTGTGTAAAACAGAAACATACAGATGTGTTCATTACTTCTTCATTGCTTCTGCATTTTTAAAGTTTGTTTGGTTGTGTTTTTTTGTGTTTTGTTTTGTATTCTTTTGTTTTGTTTTTGGCTGTTGGCATGACCAGTTGACGTAAGGATCAAGATACTCTGTTACAGTTTATTGTGGCTTTGGGGTTATACTGCAGGGCCAGAAATCTAGGTCTCTGTTGTGCCTCACTGTTTCACTCAATGTCTTCAACTGAATATCCTGTTAGTTTGAAATAAGAGGCTGTATGGGTATTACCAGGGTGGAAGTCATCTATGTTGAAGCAGAAGTGTTGCAGACACAGAAACTGACACATGGATGCATGTGGGGTCCAAAAGCTCTGCCTGAACTTTTTTCTGAGTGAATAATATCCATGTAACTACTACAAACAAAAGGTAAGGGGCTGGAACTAAACAACAGGAAGACTGAAGTCATGGTGATCAGTAAAAAACATGAAATCCCCTCATGCAAAATAACAGCAAATGGCACAACCTTTGACACAGGTTGATAAGTTCAAATACCTGGGAATGACCATTTCATCAGACGGCAGATGCACATCAGAAATAGCCTGCAGAATCGGCCAAGCCAAAACAGCATTCAGGAAGATGACAGGCATTCTTACCAACAAATGCCTATCAGTTAACATCAGGAAGCGAGTTCTTGAATGTTATATAGAACCAATACTGTTGTGAGGATGTGAGGCGTAGACAGTCAACAAACAAAACCAGAACAAGATTGAGACAGCCGAGATGTGGTTTCTAAGAAGAATGTTGAGAGTTCCATGGACAGCAAAGAAAACAAACGAGACAGTCTTGATGGAGGCAGACAAAAGTAGATCACTCATAAGGAAGATTAGGAAAAGACAGGCAACATTTATAGGCCATTTTATGAGGAAAGGGGAATTGGAGCACCTGGTCACAACGGGAAAGCTGGAGGGAAAGAGAGCACCAGGTAGACCCAGGGAGAAAATGCTGGAGGGACTTGCAGAGTGGCTGGGGATGAGGGGGGTGGGAGAGATGCTAGGGGCAACGAGAGATAGAGACAGATGGAAGTCCATGATCGCCAACGCCATGCGGCAGAGCACCTGATGATGATGACTACAAACAAAATAAATAACTTCCAAATCTTTACACTTCTTCAACCACACAGGCCCTACTCCACAACAATGTCAGGCTATCCACCTCCTTCAGCAACTCCTGAAGCCCTTGAATGGGGTGTCTTTTCTCCCCTGGCAATTGCCTGTCTAACTTTTTCACCTGCACACAACCTTTCTCACAACCTTCCTCAAAAAACTCTATCCTCAAGTCTGATCTATACCATATGAAAAATCAGAGTGAGTCAGCAGTGTGGCTTTCTTCCGATAACACAGAAGGCACACATGAACCACGCAAATGTGCAAAACTTGCAAAAGAAGTAACTGCAGCGATGTCACTAACAGACGCTTCATCTCAGTTCTGGCAGCGGCAATTACTATCTCACATGTACGTACAGTGGCTTGTTCAGGTGATTGCTACTGTTCCTGGACTCTGTTTCAGACATGTATTTTCTTCTGGCACACTGCTGCCGGAACGCCTCGCCAAAAGCCAGAATTCAGGCTTCCAGCATGCTGACAGTCTCACCTGTCGGCGTCACAGGATTCGGTGTCGGCCACTGCACATCTGGATGCCACCATCTCCCTCCGGGCCACTCTGTCTTGACTTTTGAGGACAATTTCTTGAACATTTAGGCCACTGATGTTGGCTATGTATGCTGACAGTAGGGGATGTTTCTGCGTAAGGTGGAAGGGATGGTAGGGACCGGAGGTAACTGTGGGCGTCAAGTGTCTTAACTCACTCGCTATGTACGATTATGCCCCTTGCCGTTCCCCTGATACGCACCATTTGTATAGGTCATGAGAAAAACTCTCATACAAATAAATGAAAACAGAGAGTTTTGAAATTTGGCAGGTCATATATTAAACAATTGGTGTACAACATGCTGAAATTTCAACTGTCTAACCCTCATGGTTGCGGAGTAACGTTACAAGTAAAATTATCAAAATTTTCAGGTGAAAAGTGTCTTACATGCACAGTCAGGTCAATACATAAATTCCTACAGTCACATTTTGAATGAAATTTCATACAATCCAACATGCACACACTCAACATGCACTGAAGGAAGAGATCGTGTTGAACAGCGCTGAGTTGTGGAGTATTGTTCAGCCATTTGCTTTTCCGTCGTCTGCTTTGCTGCAGAGATAGTGGGTCGTGAACTTTGCACTGTTTACACACCAACGCGTAGTACAGTGACCTCAAGGCCTGAAACGAGGCTAAGAATGACCGAAGAATCTATTTCTGGCTATTAGTTTCGGTTAACAGAAATACTGAAAGCCCCGTGAATTTTCAAAACTCAAGTCGGATTTCTCCGACGCTCGTAGACAAGCGTTGTTGAGACATGATCGGGAAATCCTGATGCTTGTAGCGAGAGAGTTAACTGGACAGGTTACTCTAAGATACAGATACAAACATCTGCACATAAAGAAATGTGTTGGACATAATGTCAAGCTGACAAAGAAAACAAACAGAAGAAAAAAAGACAGAACACACAAGTTTCAAACAAAAACGAACAGAGATGATAGATACCTGTCGTTGGCTGCTGAGGAATGAAGGGTCGTACACATTTGGAACTGAGCGCACACCACCCCCAGTGGTACAGGGAGCGATGGTTCCAATCTTTGTGTCCCGCATGTAGTCATTCAGCCCAGTCACTGATAAATGCCAGGAAGATTTTCTGTCAGACAAATGAAAAAACAAGTAAATAGACAAATGCACGAATGAACAAACAAGAAGTAAGTAGTAACATAAATAACAGTGTATAACCACCATGATAATAGACCATCCTTTACAGTAAGAACAATAATAATAATCATATGTTCACTTCACCTTCACTCATGGATTAAAAAGAAATTGGGGGGGGGGGGGGGATGCTGGTTATAATGAACGAATACTGTGCCTCAACCTATTGGCCCTTCTATGCTTTTGAAAGCTGAAAGCAAACTGATTCACTCATGCCTCTTATGGAAACTCACTCCTCCCAGAATACTGACACATGATGATAATAATGATGATGATGATGATGATGATGATGATGACAATGACGATAACAATGATGATGTCATTATTATCACTGTTACTACCATTGGTGAAAAAAACACAAAATCATACAAAATCTCCTCTGCCCCTGGTGACTTTTCAGTTTGATGCCAAAACCTTTGTGCAGCAAGGCCAGCAAGCCATTTTACTCTGATGACAGTCTCAGAATGAAAGCAAAAAAAAAAAATTTTTTTTTTTTCAAGGATCACTGCACTCAGGAAGGTTACTTTTGTGCTCACATTTTTCTCTTTCCCATTTTCTACACCACCTTAATGGCCGCAGAAACTGGCACAGTATTCATAATGTGATGATGATGATGTCGATGAGGATGATAATCACGATGCTATGGAGTTCCATCTAGGATTGAGACTGTGTGACAGGGCAGTACTCTACTCTTGCTATCGTAATATATCCCGGTGTCAACCAGGTCTGAGAGATGCAGACACCTACGGTGCTGGTCAAAAGATTTAAGCGACACCCTCAATGATGCATCTGTGAAGTGGATGAGACTCGACTGTGTGGTCCCAGTCTTCCTAATGAGCCCATAACATGCCCAACTCTGGGTAGGAGCCGGTTAGAGCTGAAAAATCCTACAATAATTTTTGAAGGGACTGAAGGGGATTAGAACCCACACCCTTCCAGCTGGTAGTCCATTGCACTAACCACTACACCATGGTGACTGGTGAAAGCAAAACTTCACCAAGAGATGACTGAAGCGGGTATTCTATGAATATCTATTATGAAACAGTCACTTTGATTATGGTATATATCTGTGAATATCTATTATGAAACAGTCAGTCTGATTATGGTATATATCTGTGAATATCTATTATGAAACAGTCACTCTGATTATGGTATATATCTGTGAATATCTATTATGAAACAGTCACTCTGATTATGGTATATATCTGTGAATATCTATTGTGAAACAGTCACTCTGTTTATGGTGTAACTCAAGATGGCGCCGGTCAATGGCGACACGGTTTTGCGCTCCATATGTTTATGCTTGTTTGGACTGTTTTTGTTGTCTGGAGTGACTGCTGGAATGCTAACATATGGCAGAGAGGATCTTCTGCACATTCGAACACCAACGAACAGTGAGTGGCAGCCCGACTTTCTCTCCTCTATCCCTTCATTTCTTAGGCCTACTGTCACACGCGGTGGTGTGCCATTTTCAAACCGGCCAGATGACAACCACTCCGCCCAACCAAATCAACGCACCAGGAAGCGAGGAAAACGAGCCGGTGCACTGGTCCGACTTCGCCACGTGCCAACCGCCCTCCTCTTCCATCCATACTACTCTCCAATGTGCGCTCATTAAAAAACAAGAGTGACGAACTGAGTGCGCTTATCCAAACAAAGCGCGACTTTCAAGACTGTTGTGTGTTGTGTTTCACTGAAACCTGGCTTGATTCTACTATCCCCAACAGCGCAATCCAACCGCCAGGTTTTATAACTTACCGCACGGACAGATCATGCGAACTGACGGGGAAAACAAAGGGGGGAGGTGTATGTGTCATGATTAATGATCGCTGGTGCAGGGACACAGACATTATTTCATCTTTCTGTTCCCCTGATTTAGAATTGCTCGTTGTACGCTGTAGACCTTTTTATTCACCCCAAGAATTTTCATCCATCATCATTGCTGCGGTATACATCCACCCACAGGCCCATGCTGATACTGCGATTTCTCAGCTTGCTGACCATATTTCGGCAGCCGAAAACAACAACCCCGACAGTAGTGTCATAGCTCTTGGAGATTTTAACCACACCAGCCTTAGGTCAGTTTTGCCCAAATTCCACCAGCACGTGACGTGTACCACCCGCGAAAACAAAACCCTAGATCACTGCTATACAACAATGGCAGGCGCCTATCGTTCTATCACTCGTGCGCCGCTGGGTCGCTCTGACCATGCCATTGTCTTTCTTGTCCCGTTGTATAGACAGCGTGTTAAGTCCATCAAGCCGCAAAAGAAAGAGGTCAGAAAATGGGACGAACAGTCAGTGATGTCACTTCAAGGGTGTCTTGCGTGTACGGACTGGGCCGTGTTTAAAAACGCCGCGGCTGATTTAGACCAGTACACAGATACTGTCACATCGTACGTTCAGTTCTGTGAGCAAATGTGTATACCGTCGAAAACGGTAACGGTTTTTGGAAACAGCAAACCTTGGTTCAACAGTAACATCCAAGCTAAGTTGAACACAAAAAACGAAGAATATATGATCTATTCAAGAAACCTGAAAGCAGCAAAGGAAAACAACTCAGAACAAAAAGTTGATAAAAAGAAACTAAATCAAGCAAAATACGATCTAGAAAAAGAAATCAGACAAGCTAAATCTAAATTCCGTTTGAAAATAGAACAGCAGTTTTCCTCCAACGACCCTGGGGCTGTGTGGAAAGGTCTCCAAGCTATTACTGAATACAAGAGCAAAGCAAAGCTTGATAACAACGACCCAGCACTCCCTGATCAGCTGAATGATTTTTATGCTAGGTTTGATCGGCTGAACACGACCCCTGTGCCCCAGTTGGACACCCTTGAGATCTGCTCCCCGCCTTTTGTGGTCCGGGAAGCAGATGTCAGGAGTCTGTTCAAACGCCAGAATGCCAAAAAAGCTTGTGGTCCCGATAATGTGTCATCCTCTGTTCTCAAAAACTGTGCTGACGAACTTGCTCCCGTTTTTTCTGATATTTTTAACAGCTCTCTCTCCCTATGTCAAATTCCATCCTGCTTCAAATCGTCAATCATTGTTCCTGTTCCCAAAAAGGCAAAAATCTCTTCATTGAACGACTATAGACCTGTTGCACTAACTTCTGTGGCAATGAAAGTTTTTGAACGTTTCGTCCTACGCTACCTGAAAACTGTGACAGACCCTCTAATGGACCCCTTTCAGTTCGCCTATAGAGCTAACAGATCTGTCGAAGATGCTGTGTCACTGGGCCTTCATTCTGTTCTAGAGCATCTTGAAAACCCAAATACCTATGCTCGTATTCTTTTCGTTGATTTTAGTTCTGCGTTTAATACTATTGTTCCCGCAAAATTGATAGCCAAGCTGACAGACTTAAATGTTGATGTTAGTGTGTGTCGCTGGATTTCTAATTTCCTGACCAACAGGCCCCAGGCAGTGAGAGTAGGAAACAAAATGTCAAAAGAACTTATCTTGAATACAGGTGCCCCTCAAGGATGTGTGTTATCTCCCTTGCTATTTACATTGTTTACCAATGACTTCCGTTCTAACTGCTCATCTGTGACTGTAGTCAAATTCTCTGATGACACCACTATGGAAGGTCTTATATCAAACAGTGATGAGACAATGTACAGGAAAGAGGTTGCGAACATGGTTGACTGGTGTGCTGCAAACAACCTAGAACTTAATGTATCTAAAACTAAAGAAATGATAATCGACTTCCGCAAAAACAAACCAGTACTCCCCCCATTGTCAGTGAAAGGCCAAACAGTTGAACAGGTTAAATCATTCAAATTTCTCGGCCTGCACATCTCTAACAAGGTCACTTGGGATGTAAATACATCAGAAATCTGCAAGAAAGCGCATCAGAGACTGTATTTCCTACGTCAACTTAAAAAGCTTAGATTAACCACGCCAATAATGACACAGTTTTATCGCTCTGTCATTGAGAGTGTACTCACATTCTCAAATACTGTCTGGTATGGGAGTGCGTCCAGTAACAACAAGAAAAGACTCAACAGGGTTGTAAAGACCGCCTCCAAAATTGCAGGATGTGAGCTCCCATCTATCGACAATATCTTTCGGGAGCGTGTGACACGCAAAGCAAGGTCTATTGTATCTGATAAACTGCACCCAGCCAACCCTCTGTTCCAACTTCTTCCTTCCGGCAAAAGATTCCGCAGTATTAAGTGTAAATCCAACCGATTGAAGCACAACTTTTTCCCCACTGCTGTAAAGATGCTGAATGATTTGTGACACTGTCTTCTTCATCCATTGCTCCTTTTATCTGACACCCCTGCTTCTGCTTTCTACTCTCTTCTTCCCCGGCCCCCCCTCCCCACCACCCTCCCCCCTCCTTAGTTATTCCCTCCTCCTTTCTGAGTGTAAGGGCTGCTCATCTGTTGATGTTTTCTGTCAAGTTATATTTATATCATACTAGCAAATTTCATGTCTTGTTTACAAGCATTATTATCTGTATGATTATATATTGTTTTTGATGCACGGGTGGGTGTGCACGCCCAGGCATGTGTGAGTACCAGAAGTGTTTTTGATCAAGTATTTTTCATATTATGTATTGTTCATGTTGTCACATGTCTTGTATGCATGGCGGGAGTGTGTTACGCAAAACCAAATCAAATTCCTTTGTAAATTCATTGGTTAATAAATAGTCTGAGTCTGAGTCTGAGTATATATCTGTGAATATCTATTATGAAACATTCACTCTGATTATGGTATATATCTGTGAATATCTATTATGAAACAGTCACTCTGATTATGGTATATATCTGTGAATATCTATTATGAAACATTCACTCTGATTATGGTATATATCTGTGAATATCTATTATGAAACAGTCAGTCTGATTATGGTATATATCTGTGAATATTATGAAAGTCACTCTGATTATGGTATATATCTGTGAATATCTATTATGAAACAGTCACTCTGATTATGGTATATATCTGTGAATATCTATTGTGAAACAGTCAGTCTGATTATGGTATATATCTGTGAATATCTATTATGAAACAGTCACTCTGATTATGGTATATATCTGTGAATATCTATTATGAAACAGTCAGTCTGATTATGGTATATATCTGTGAATATCTATTATGAAACAGTCAGTCTGATTATGGTATATATCTGTGAATATCTATTATGAAACAGTCACTCTGATTATGGTATATATCTGTGAATATCTATTATGAAACAGTCAGTCTTATTATGGTATATATCTGTGAATATCTATTATGAAACAGTCACTCTTATTATGGTATATATCTGTGAATATCTATTATGAAACAGTCACTCTGATTATGGTATATATCTGTGAATATCTATTATGAAACATTCACTCTGATTAAGGTATAATCATGTCTGCAGATTATCTGTGAATATCTATTACGAAACAGTCAGTCTGATTATGATATAATCATGTCTGCAGATTATCTGTGAACATCTATATTATGAAACAGTCAGTCTGGTTATGACATAATTACGACTGCAGATTATCTGTGAATATCTATATTATGAAACAGTCACACTGATTATGGTATAATTATGTCTACATTCTCGTACGATCATGATAATCATCTCATTACCATCATAATGTTTGTCAACAACATCATCATCATTATTATTATCATCAAACTCACATGAGCCAGTTTTCACAGAAAATAGTGTTGGGCAGATCATGGCTGGGAACACCAGGCACGGCGTCAATGAAGTGAATAAAGCCATTGGTCACACCGACGTCAGGCCGAACCACACGTGCTTTGACATAACCAGACTCTATCCAAGTCTCTGTTGATAAACAAATCATATCAATACAATACAATACAATAATTTTATTTATATAGCGCAAAATCTTGATAAAATCAAATCTAAGCGCTGAAACAGACAGGCACGCACGCACGCACACGCACGCACGCACGCATGCACGCACACACACACACGCACACGGCTATAAATGGGGAGAAAGAATAAAAGTAACGGATAATTATAGAGAGTTATATTATATTATATACAATCATATATTACAATGTGATTCCCCTCCGAGTGGAGACAGGCTGCAGAGGGGATTGAGTGAGGTCAGGATTTTATGCAGAGGAGAAAAGGTGAGTTTTGAGAGCGGACTTGAAGGAGACAAAATTAGGTTGCTGACGGACTGAGAGAGGAAGTTTGTTCCAGGAGAGTGGACCAGAAACAGTGAAGGCTCGTGGACCATAGGTATTGAGCTTAGTGCGTGGAAAGCGAAAAGTCTGAGGATCGGAGGCAGAGCGGAGGGTACGTGAGGGAAGATAGATCTCAAGTAGGCTTGACAGGTAATCGGGGGCTGCGTTATTGAAGCTTTTGTCATGATTATCACTGTTCAGAGCCATATCAGGCCTATAACCACCTCGATACCTCTTTGAACCTATTATTGTTATTGTTATTGTTATTCAAAGCCCAGCCAGCTGCATAGAGCCATATGAGGGCTATAACTGTTTCAAAACATACAAAACTTCAATGGGGAAAAAAAAAGAAAAGAAAATAAACTGCACATATCAATGCATTCCAGCACATAATCTAAAGAGATGCCCACGGCATTGACCACTCTGTCCAATTTATCGCACATGGAATTTATAAAACACACCTGAATACAAATTTAAGCGTATCTAAGGACACAAAAACATATATAAAAACAGGCCTAAATTACTTAAAAAGGCTTCCGCATATCTACCTTCCTGGAGCCAAAAAATGCACATAATACATGTACCCAATTATCAATCCTAAGAAAAAGTACGTAGGACTTTATCAAACACATCAGGTGAATGGACCAGCAAGGTACAAAATGATAGAAAGAAATGACAGAAAGCAAAGGAACTAGGCAGAAAGAAAGAGAGTGACAGAAAAGAGGAAATTTCTAGCACAGAATTTCCAGGAGGTGGGGTTGCCATTTATACAGAAAGAGCCTCCCGGCATTCCCACAGAGGAGAGGGGCAGGTAAGGCAGCAAAAAATAAATTAAAATAAGTAAAGAAACAAATAAACAAACAAACAAATCAATAGAAAAAAAAAAGAAAAGGAAAGAAAAAAATAAACAAACAAATAAAAATTAAACAACAAACAAATATTTCAAAATGAATCCATGAATAAGATGGATGGATACTGCACATCACAAGTTGCATTTCAGCTTCAATGTTTTTAGGGGTTTTTGTTTTGTTTTGTTGTTTGGGTATTTTTTTTTTTTTTTTTTTGGTACCACGTGAAAATTACCACTCCAGCACATTTGTAATCATGCATCAGGGTTTTCTATTATTTGGTTTTCATTGTTGTTTTCTTTTTTTTAATTTCCTTTTGTAGTTAAAAGTGCATGACAAAAATGAGTAAGCAAGATCCTCTCAGCTATTTCTTTACCAAAACTCGATCTTTACCAAATTTGAGTCAAAGATATAGACCACTGAAGAACTGTGAACATATAAGTTTGGAAGTCATGGTATCAAGGTTACAGGCACATAAACTGAAAAGGGTGCCTAAAACCAACAGGTTTTCTTTCAGGAATGCACGTGAAGTACAAAATCTGGATTAACTGCAATAGTTTTTGTATAAAAAGGGTTAACTGTAATTATTGTACAAAAAGGAAGAGATTTAGAATGGCTGGATCATCTTTTTGTACACGCGCGTGTTTGCAGTGTAATCATGGGTAAGTGCACACATGATACTCTAGTCTCACACGACACACACCCTCTGCCCCAACCCCCTCTACAGACCCTGTCATTGTTGTTGTTGTTGTTGTTGTTTAAAGCCCAGTTGTCTGCATACAGCCATACAGGGCTATAACCATTTCAAAACTTACACAAAACTTCAACAGGAAAAAAGAAAAAAAAAGTAAAAAAAAAAATTAAGTACTCATACCAATACATTTGCTCACATAATCTAAGGGAATGCCCCTGGTGTTGACCACTCTGTCCAATTTATCGCAAATGGGATTTAAAAAACATACCTGAATACAATTTTCAACATAACTAAGGACACAAAAACATATACAAAAACGGGCATAAATTAACTAAAATTGCTTCCGCATACATCATGTCTCTAGAGCTAAAAATGCACTTAATACATGCCCACAATTATCAATCCTAAGAGAACGCACATAAGACTTTATTGAACACATACAGGTGAATGGACCAGCAAGGCAGAAATTGACAGGAAGAAATGACAGAAAACAAAGAAACAAGGCAGAAAAACAAAGAGAGTGACAAAAAAGAGGAACTTTCTCGCACAGAATTTCCAGAAGTTGGGTAAACTATTTACACTGAAAGAGCCCCCAGCATCCCCACGGGGGGTCCACAGACCCTCCCAATCCCCAATCTCACCGTTGCCCTGACTGTAGACACTGATCAGACGACTGTAATAGGATGACATCAATGTCTGACGAGCTTCATAATCACCATTGACAGTGGTCAGTTCAAACCCCTGCCTCGGTCCACCAGGCTGAGTTCGATTATCTGCAAGACATAGTGACTATAACGTCATGAATGTAACACACAGACAGAAGTCATAATGTTTTATTGTTTACTGTTTTTGTTGTTTAAAGCCCAGCCGACTGCGTAGAGCCGTATCAGGGCCATAACCATTTCAAAGCATGTACAAAACTTCAACAGGAAAAAAAAAAAGAAAGCAAAAAGAAAAAAAGAAAGAAAATTAAGTACACATATCAATGCATTCATGCACATAATCTAAGGAAATGCCCCTGGTGTTGACCACTCCGTCCAATTTATCGCACAGGGGATTTAAGAAACATTCCTGAATACGAAGTTAAACATGCCTAAGGACATCAAAACAGACATATAAAAATGGGCATAAATTACCTAAAATTGCTTCTGCATATCTACCTTCCTAGAGCCAAAAGTGCACTTAATACATGTACCCAATTATCAATCCTAAGAAAAAGAAAGTAAAACTTTAACAAATACATACAGGTAAATGAACCAGCAAAGCAGAAAATGATTGGAAGAAATGACAGAAAGCAAAGAAACAAGCAGAAACAAAGAATGTGACAGAAAACAGGATACCATTTATAATGAAATAGCCTCCGGCATCCCCACATGGGAAATTTATAATGTAACTCAACATATGGAGAGAATCTGCAATGCAAGCTGAAATATGAAAGCATCTATGATCACACTCAATTCAACACACACATATCAACACACATATCAACACACACATTTACATTACACTCACCAACACATACAGAACACTAAAAGTCTTATGGTTGGCAGCGTGAATTTCCAGAAGATGGAGATACTATTTGTACTGAAAGAGCCCCCGCCATCCCCACAAGGGAAAATTTACAATTTAATGCAACACATAGAAAAAAATCTATAATGCAAGCTGAAATATGACAGTATCTATGATCACATTCAATTCAAAACACATATCAACACACATATGCACACACACATTAACACATTTATATTACACCCACCAACACTAAAAGTCTAATGGTTGGCAGCTCTGCGCATGCGCACGCGCGCGCACACACACACACACACACACACACACACCACACACACACACACACACACACACACACACACACCACACACACACACACACACTCCCAAACTGCACCACCCACACATACAGACCTTGTTGATAAGTGACTGGTTTCTGGCCAAGTTGTACATGTCAGGGAGAAACTGGAAGGCCTCGTTGACAGATACAAAGAGCGTGACACCACTTGGACTGACAATTTCTTGTTGAAGTTCCTGGCGGGCCCGTATCAAAAGCTCTTCAAACGTTCTGCAAACAAAACAGTGGTCATATAAAAAGACCTGTCAAACCGACAACAAATGTTATCAAGTTTTCCCATGGCCAAGGGGCAAGCACAATGGACTTGTCACAGACACATCTACAGGGTCCAAAACAAGTGTGACTGCCCACATTCAAGCAAAACATGAACCAGAAAAAACACGAAAAAAGAATCAGAATGTGTATTTAATACAACAAGACAAGACAGGCGTAAGATCACAAACAAACTAACACCAGATACAAAAATTAGGAGAAAAAGACTGTTTGCATATGCTTGTGCAATGACACTCTGAGATTGATGGCGGTGGTTTTGACAAGAAGACTGAAAGCTGGGTTCATTGTTTTGCTAATTTCAGAACTAAAGTGTTTTGGGGATTTATAAATGATAGACAACTTTTGTTCTAATTGTTGTATATGGGCTCTCATAATTTGTCTGCTTGCTTTTAGTAAAATGTTCTTGGTAGACTGCAACAACCGTTTATTGTTTTTGTCAGAAGGGGTGTGGTTAAGTTGGAATCCTTTGGGGATGATATTTTTTCGTATGCAAGAACGGAGGAAGTTTCAGTCTTTTTCTCCTAATTTTTGTATCCTGTGTTTGTTTGTTTGTTTGTTTGTGATCTTACGCTTGACAAATGCCAGTTGGCTGAAAATTTGTGCCTTTCACATATACAGGGTTTCCATTCTGAAACTTCTACTTTCAGTCCATCTTGACTAGAAGGGAGGGCACAGTTTCAGGAAATCGTTTTTCTCTGTTTGTGCATGATGAGTGAACTGGGACTGGAAGTTTGTCTGTTTGTTTGTTTGTTTGGATAAGGCAGGTGAGCTACTCTTTTCCTTCGTGTGGTGTCAGTGTGCCACCTGTTTTTGTTAGGTCTGCCTGTTTCAGACATTGTAGTGTCACAAGTACTGTATCAGGTTGAGCTATGTTCAACGGTGGAGGCCTAAAACTCTGCAAGCCATACCGCACCACTGCTTGGCACAAGATCACCCTATGGAAGACTGTACTGTGAAAGGAAAACCACCGCCACATGGAAAATTGTCCTGTTGGGAAATCGCTCTGGGGAACAATCTTGAACGTCATGACATATGTGATCTGCTTGCACAAAAAGGTTGATAATCGAATTTTGGTGATACTGACATACACATATCCCTGGAAAGTGCAGAAAGAGATCTTTCCGATGATAAAAGAACAAAGTGTGTACAACAACAAAAAAATGTGAAGTTGTGCTTGCTTACATCCAGTAAACAACAGACCAGCCATTTTGAGGAAAACAACCTTGAAGTTAGAACAGTTTGTCGAAGCGTCAGGTTTTGTTTACACCAAAGATAGCCCTTAACAAGCATTCTGATTGGACTCTTTAAATATAATGAGTCAACAGCATGAAAATACACACTCTCCCAGTTCCATTGCTATATATAACATGTCGGGGTTCTGTAAGGGATTCAGTGTTGGCTGGTATCGAAAACGTGACCTGTTCTGATGCGATTTTCGGTTCGAAATTAATCGGTAAGTCACAAAAAAGGTGAATTAAAAACATCTATGGTGTAAAAAATGGAAACTCAACTCAATCTGGTGTTGAAAAATGGCCTAGCAAAGTGCCAATGTGAAAATGTCAATTTCATCCAGACAGACACCCACCACTGTTGTCAGCCTGCTGCACCCCTTGGCCAAGCACGACCTATCTATCATTTTGTGTGAGCAGGTCATGTATTAGCCTTTAAAGGAGTGTGCCAGCACCACAGCCTGTGGCTGCGCTTATAATGTGATGTGAAATGTGTGGCAGTCAGAACTTACAGTAACCTATTCTTCATTAAAAGAGCAGACCAAGACCACAACTTTGTTGCTGTGCTGGTAACTCAATGTCAAATATCTGACAGCTGGAAAATATGTAACCTATTTTTCTTATACCATGGCCACTACCTCGCTAAAATATTTCCGACAATCAAAAATAGTAGCAAAAGAATAGTAGCAACATAGTTGTCTCTACAGGAGCACACCAGTGTGACTACTTTTTTGTTGCACTGGTAACTCAATGTGTGATATTGAACAGCACTAACTCCCGCAATATACCGCCCTGTGAGAATATATCACATCTATTATACTGACACTGCACCGGTGACTGAATGTGGGCGGTTAATTAATATACATTAAGGTCAGAGAATGTGTACTTTCCACTGTAAAGAGCGTACCGGTGCACAATTTTATTGTTACACTGGTGACTCCAGATACAATTACCAGGAACTTAACCCCTTCACCGCCAGTGATTCTAGAATGTTAAAGTCCTCAGCGCCAGCTGTTTTTCAGAAAAAAACAAGAAAAATGCACCGACCGATTTCAAATGACTGTAACTTTCTTATTTCTTAACCAAATTGCTGGGGGTTTTTTGAAAGAAAGAAGAATGATTGGAGTTTGGGATTATGCAACAATAAAGTATGTTTATGCAACGGACTGACTTAAAAGCACAATTAAGAGCAGCAAGTGAGAGAGTAACGGACCCCATTGTTGTCGCCTTTTGGCGATATTGGCGGTCTGCCATACTGTCGCCAAAAGGCGCCATCGGCGGTGAAAGGGTTAATATCTGTAATTGTGATTTCTGACAATGGTTTTGATAATGTGAACGACACTAAGTTGAATGCATCCAAGGTGTCACATTGTCTATCGTCATTTTGTGTTATGCGTATGAGTGTGTGGGAAAGGGGGGAAAGAAAGTGAATAAAACTGTCTTAGTTTTGTCAACCATCATATCATGCATGGACTTGGTGTTTGTTTGTTGTTGTGGGGTAGATCAGTGGGTTTAGTTCCTGGTAAGAGTCAGACCGTCAGACCTTGGTACAGTTCGACAGGACTACTGACTGTAAGGTTGAGGATTCTAACCCCCATCAGTCAAACAAACTACATTATTGTGGACAATTTTCTGGCCTTGACCAACTCCTACAGGGCTTGTTGGGAAGGCCAGGGCCACATGGTCAAGGAAGACTGGGGCAACAAAGTCAAGTGTTACCCACTTCATGGGTGTATCATTCAGGGTGTTATTCACATTTCAGGACCAACACCTATGATGTCTGTTTCTCCAGAGAATTATCAATATAGATGTGAGCGTAAAGGACGACTGTGTCACAAGGCTTCTATCTGAAAGGAAACTGCATAGCACTATCACCATCATCAAACACCATAGCACCATCACCATCATCAAACACCATCACCATCATCAAACACCATGGCAATATCACCATCATCAAACACCATAGCACCATCACCATCATCAAACACCATAGCACCATCACCATCATCAAACTCCATAGCACCATTACCATCATCAAACACCATAGCACCATCACCATCATCAAACTCCATAGCACCATCACCATCATCAAACACCATAGCACTATCACCATCATCAAACTCCATAGCACCATCATCAAACACCATATGCACCATTACCATCATCAAACACCATAGCACTATCACCATCATCAAACTCCATAGCACCATCATCAAACACCATAGCACCATCACCATCATCAAACACCATAGCACTATCACCATCATCAAACTCCATAGCACCATCACCATCATCAAACACCATTAGCACTATCACCATCATCAAACACCATAGTACCATCATCAAACACCATAGCACCATTACCATCATCAAACACCATAGCACCATTACCATCATCAAACTCCATAGCAACATCACCATCATCAAACACCATAGCACCATTACCATCATCAAACACCATAGTACCATCACCATCATCAAACTCCATAGCACCATCACCATCATCAAACACCATAGCACTATCACCATCATCAAACACCATAGCACTATCACCATCATCAAACTCCATAGCACCATCACCATCACCAAACACCATAGCACTATCACCATCATCAAACATCATAGCACTATCACCATCATCAAACTCCATAGCACCATCACCATCATCAAACACCATAGCACCATTACCATCATCAAACACCATAGCACTATCACATCATCAAACACCATCACCATCATCAAACACCATAGCACCATCACATCATCAAACACCATAGCACCATCATCAAACACCATAGCACTATCACATCATCAAACACCATTACCACCATCAAACACCATAGCACTATCACATCATCAAACACCATAGCACTATCACATCATCAAACACCATAGCACTATCACATCATCAAACACCATAGCACTATCACATCATCAAACACCATAGCACTATCACATCATCAAACTCCATAGCAATATCACATCATCAAACACCATAGCACTATCACATCATCAAACACCATAGCACTATCACATCATCAAACACCATAGCACTATCACATCATCAAACACCATAGCACTATCACATCATCAAACACCATAGCACTATCACATCATCAAACACCATAGCACTATCACATCATCAAACACCATAGCACTATCACATCATCAAACACCATAGCACTATCACCATCATCAAACACCATAGCACCATTACCATCATCAAACACCATAGCACTATCACATCATCAAACACCATAGCACTATCACATCATCAAACACCATAGCACCATCACCATCATCAAACTCCATAGCACAATTACCATCATCAAACACCATAGCACTATCACATCATCAAACACCATAGCACCATCACCATCATCAAACACCATAGCACTATCACATCATCAAACACCATAGCACTATCACATCATCAAACACCATAGCACCATCACCATCATCAAACACCATAGCACTATCACATCATCAAACACCATAGCACCATCACATCATCAAACTCCATAGCACCATTACCATCATCAAACTCCATAGCACTATCACATCATCAAACTCCATAGCACCATTACCATTATCAAACTCTATAGCACTATCACATCATCAAACTCCATAGCACCATTACCATCATCAAACTCCATAGCACTATCACAGCATCAAACACCATAGCACCATCACATCATCAAACTCCATAGCACCATTACCATCATCAAACACCATAGCACTATCACATCATCAAACACCATAGCACTATCACATCATCAAACTCCATAGCAATATCACCATCATCAAACACCATAGCACCATCACCATCATCAAACTCATAGCACCATCACCATCATCAAACTCCATAGCACCATCACCATCATCAAACACCATAGCACCATCACCATCATCAAACACCATAGCATATCACCATCATCAAACTCCATAGCACCATCACCATCATCAAACACCATAGCCACCATCACATCATCAAAACCATAGCACCATCATCAACTCCATAGCACCATCACCATCATCAAACACCATAGCACCATCACCATCATCAAACACCATAGCACATCACCATCATCAAACACCATAGCACTATCATCATCATCAAACACCATAGCACCATCACCATCATCAAACACCATAGCACCATCACCATCATCAACACCATCACCATCATCATCATCAAACACATAGCACTATCACCATCATCAAACACCATCACTATCATCAAACACCATAGCACCATCACCAAACACCATAGCACCATCACCATCATCAAACACCATAGCACTATCACCATCATCAAACACCATAGCACCAGCACCATCATCAAACTCCATAGCAATATCACCATCATCAAACACCATCACCATCATCAAACACCATTACCATTCATCATCAAACTCCATAGTACCATTACCATCATCAAACTCCATAGCACCATCACCTTCATCAATAACCATAGCACTATCACCATCATCAAACACCATAGCACTATCACCATCATCAAACACCATCACCATCATCAAACACCATCACCATCATCAAACACCATAGCACCATCCATCATCAAACACCATAGCACTATCACCATCATCAAACACCATAGCACCATCACCATCACCCTCATTATCACCCATTGTTTTAGCGTAGTGGGTTTGGGCGTGAGTGGGAGAGCTGAAATGAGTGGCATGGAGCTAGTCACACAGTAACAGTGTAGAAGATGGGGCGGCATGAATACCAACAACAAACTCCATGAAAATCCCATGACTGGAGTGGTTGTTGGGGAACCATGTGTACAGAGGCCTCAGATCCTCTCAGGGCCAACATTATGAAGACAGTGCCCATCTCCTTTTCCTCATTGCTTTACCTTCATCGTATCTCAAGAATTACCGAAAAGGACACTATACAACAGATTGGTATGGCAGAAAAGAAAAGAAACAATACCACAGTCTGAACAAAGAGACAAAGACAGTGAAAGAGAAGAGCATTTCAGGCACAGATTTTCCAGAAGATGAGGGATATTATTCACACCAAAAGAACCTCAGGCATCTCCAAGGTGTGTTGTGTGTGTGTGTGTGGTGTGTGTGTGTGCGAGTGTGTGTTAGGGGAGGGGGGGGAGGCTAATACTGATGTCGCCGTTTACAATGTTTACTTACTGTGTCAAAGGGTTGACTTCGATTTCATCCTTGGCAGAGTTGTAGACGTATCCCAACAGGGTGTCAATGAAGTGAACAGCTCCGTTCTTACAGGTTATGTTACCGTGAGTGATCTCGGCAGTCACTCCTCCGCTGCTGACAAACACTGCACACAGAGGGATATACATTATGCCACTCCATATCAGCAGTCTAACACTGCCACTCAATATCAGCACTCTAACACTGCCACTCAATATCAGCACTCTAACACTGCCACTCAATATCAGCACTCTAACACTGCCACTCAATATCAGCACTCTAACACTGCCACTCAATATCAGCACTCTAACACTGCCACTCAACATCAGCACTCTAACATGCCACTCAATATCAGCACTCTAACACTGCCACTCAACATCAGCACTCTAACACTGCCACTCAATATCAGCACTCTAACACTGCCACTCAATATCAGCACTCTAACACTGCCACTCAATATCAGCACTCAACACTGCCACTCAATATCAGCACTCTAACACTGCCACTCAACATCAGCACTCTAACACTGCCACTCAATATCAGCAGTCTAACACTGCCACTCAACATCAGCACTCTAACACTGCCACTCAATATCAGCACTCTAACACTGCCACTCAATATCAGCACTCTAACACTGCCACTCAACATCAGCACTCTAACACTGCCACTCAATACAGCACTCTAACACTGCCACTCAACATCAGCATTTTAACACTGCCACTCAATATCAGCACTCTAACATTGCCACTCAATATCAGCACTCTAACACTGCCACTCAATATCAGCACTCTAACACTGCCACTCAACATCAGCACTCTAACACTGCCACTCAATATCAGCACTCTAACACTGCCACTCAATATCAGCACTCTAACACTGCCACTCAAATCAGCACTCTAACACTGCCACTCAATATCAGCACTCTAACACTGCCACTCAATATCAGCACTCTAACACTGCCACTCAATATCAGCACTCTAACACTGCCACTCAATATCAGCACTCTAACACTGCCACTCAATATCAGCACTCTAACACTGCCACTCAATATCAGCACTCTAACACTGCCACTCAATATCAGCACTCTAACACTGCCACTCAATATCAGCACTCTGACACACCACCAAATCCAAGTTCATTCATATGGAAGTTCCGGTATCAGAAAAATCTATGAGTGCTTTTGATTTCAAGTTGCCAGAAGCTACACACCAAAGGTAACACACCAAAGTAACTAACTCTTTATTGTAGCAGTCAATGGAATTCAGCAACACCTATTTTCAGGATCATCACACTCAGGGAGGTTACCTTTGGGCTCACCTATTTTTCTTTTATTCCCCCCCCCCCCCCCCCCCCCTCCCATTTTCTGTGCCACCTTAATGGCCACAGAAGCTGGAACAATTTTTACAATGCGATGATGATGATGTCGATGAGGATGATAATCATGATGCTATGGACGTCCATCTAGGATTGAGGCTGCATGGCAGGGCTGTACACTACGCTTACTATCATAATCAACCAGGCCCGAGAGATACAAACACTTGCGTGCTGGTCAGAAGATTTGAGCAACACCCTCAATGACGCATTCATGAAGTGTATGAGACTCGACTGTGTGGTCCCAAACTTCCCAATGAACCAATAGCATGCCCTACTCTGATTAGGAGCTGGTTAGAGCCGAAAAATCCGACTATGATTTTTGAAGGGACTGATGGGGATTCGAACCCACAACCTTCCAGTCGGCTGTCTCAATCTTGTTCTGGCTTTGCTTGTTTACTGTCCACGCCTCACAACCGTATAACATTATCGGTTCTATAAAACATTCAAGAACTCTCTTCCTGATGTTAATTGATAGGCATTTGTTGGTAAGAATGCTTTTCATCTTCTTGAATGCTGTTTTGGCTTGGCCGATTCTGCTGGCTATTTCTGATGCGCATCTGCCGTCTGGTGAAATGATAGTTACCAGATATTTAAACTTATCAACCTGTCTCAAGGTCGTGCCGTTTGCTGTTATTTGACATGAGGGGATTTCATGTTTATAACTGATCACCATGACTTCAGTCTTCTTGCTGTTTAGTTCCAACCACTTACCTTTGCTTCCTATTTCTATTATATTCACAAGGTTTTGTAGGTCCCTTTCACTTTCTGCAATTAGCATGGTGTCATCTGTGTATCAAATGTTGTTTATCATTCTTCCTCCAACCTTAAATCCAGGGTATTCTTCTAGGTTTCTCATGATGTTTTCGCTGTAAAGTGGAAACAGATCTGGTGACAAAACACAACCTTGTCTGACTCCTCTTTTGATAGTTTGGATAGAGCTTATATCGTTTTCTATTTTCATTGCAGCTGTTTGTTCCCACTACATATTTCTGATTATTCGTAGATCTTTTCCATCAATACTGAGTCTTTCTAGTTGGTTGATCAATTCTTCATGTCTTACCCAATCGAAAGCCTTGGTATGATCAACAAAGCACAAATATAAATCCTTATTCATCTCAACTGACCTCTCTATGATAGTTCTTAGGATGTATATGGCATTAATAGTTCCTTTCCCTTCCACAAATTCATACTGTTCTTCTGCTACTTCTCTTTTGATTCTATTCCTTGTCCTCATCATGATTATTCTTAATAAGATTTTTGTTACATGACTCATCAAGTTGATTGTGTGATGGAGTTCGCATTCTGTAGCCCCTGTCTTCTCTGGAAGTGCAATGAAAATTGGTTTTGACATATCTTTGGGGATTTTTTTCTCTGGCCATGCATGTTCTAAAGATGATCTGTTACACTATAACTACCTGCTTCTCTGGCCATGCTGGTTGTAAAGATGATCTGTCACACTATATCTACCTTCTCTGACCATGCTGGTTGTAAAGATGATCTGTCACACTATATCTACCTGCTTCTCTGGCCATGCTGGTTGTAAAGATGATCTGTCACACATATTCTACCTGCTTCTCTGGCCTTGCTGGTTCTAAAGATGATGTCACACTATATCTACCTGCTTCTCTGGCCATGCTGGTTGTAAAGATGATCTGTCACACTATATTACCTGCTTCTCTGGCCTGCTGGTTCTAAAGATGATGTCACACTATATCTACCTGCTTCTCTGGCCATGCTGGTTGTAAAGATGATCTGTCACACTATATCTACCGTTTCTCTGGCCTTGCTGGTTCTAAAGATGATGTCACACTATATCTACCTGCTTCTCTGGCCATGCTGGTTGTAAAGATGATCTGTCACACTATATCTACCTGCTTCTCTGGCCTTGCTGGTTCTAAAGATGATCTGTCCTTTTCCCAAGCTCCTAATGCCCTCGTTGTGGTACACAAACGATGTAAACATGACGCTGTCTGGGATGATGTGCATTCGTACCACCTGAAAAGAGAAACAACACCAAATAATGACAATGATAATAATAATAATAAAAAATCATTTTTGTATAGTGCTATTCTCCAAATTCATGTGGACTCAGCGTACAATTTCAGTTTCAGTTTCTCAAGATGACGTCTCCGCACTCGGAATGAATTCCGTACGCACTAACGTCACAGGTGCCATGTGATGGAGAAGATCCAGAATGACCTCGACACAAGCCTTAAGACTGCACATAAAGCCACGAGTTGGCCAGGTCCTGAGGTCCTACCCAGATAGTTCCATAACCCGTGGGGTTGTAGGGGAGTCAGGTGGTAAGACCTCAACTATTTTCGGGGCCAGCATCATGACGGCAGCACCCACCCATCCCCTCTCTCTCGATTCAAATAATTCATATTCACTTTCTTTTTTACCAAGACTTCAGAAAAGCAAGAAATCTAATTGCTCTTCAAGGGGTGGGACCAGGGAAATTAACCTATCTCTCCAATGTTTTATTCCAAGGCAGCCAGGCAATGCCCTGTTCTTCACGATTTTCAACTGCCGTAGGATCTTCAGCGTACGCAGCCAGAAGGCGCAGGGGTCTGACATTGGCCAAAGTAGATGTAGTAGTCAATCCTTTCTAGCTCTTCATTTTCGATCTTTATTTTTCCGGGTTAGATTCACACCCATACAAACCTATACAGTCAGAATGGTAAGCAAGAACTTTACCTTATGTCAACCAGGCAAAGATCAATGTATACAAATAAATAAAAAGAGTAACACTCTTCCCATCCCTCAAGCGCAGCACACACACACACACACACACACAACACACACCCAACACACACACACACACACACACACACACACACACACACACACACACACACCACATAAACACTAACTTCCCACTCAGACACCTATTGTATATAGATAGGTAGTTACTTCATTCAGTTTCTCTGGGTTGCCACGAAGGTCTTCCAGCTTTTCCCTAGGAATCTTCCTCAAGGCCTCTGTGGTCGGGATGAAAGCAGTGATACGTTTGTTGGAATTCAGTGGCTCTACGGTGCTACCATAGTATATGCCGCTGATGTAGTCTATGAGTTCTGAGAAGAATGCCGTGCTGAAATAAACACAAAATAAACATGTCTACCGCAGAGAAATGAAATGTCATTATCATTCTCTCTCTCTCTCTCTCTCTTTGAATCTTTGAAGGATTTTATCTCTCTTTCTTTCTCTCTCTCTGAATCTTTGAAGGATATTTCTAAAATGCTGAAACCAAACCTCTATGGAAATATTGTTCTGTGGTTGTCTTTTCTGACGTGATATTTTCTGAACCATTTCCCAAAATAAATTCTTTCTGATTTTTACAAGACCATCCTAACTTATCTATTTAAGAGTTATATTAAAGAGCCTTTTCTTTTTTTGACAGCAGTTGTTTGTATTCTCTTCTACACTGGCCAAAGACATGTCTATCGTCATCGTTTAAAGTTTTCCTAAAGTGAATGAATGTGGGTGGGTAGGTGTGCTGTGGAGTTGGAGTGAGCAGAATGTGACTACTGTCACTGAGGCAATGCACAAGCTGAGAAAGACCCCCCCCCCAAAAAAAAAAAAACAAACAAACAAACAAAAAAACAAGAAGATGTTTACACTTACTCTGGTTGCCCAGCCTGAGAGATATATCCCAGGATGCCCTTGTTACTGGGTATTTCCAGCACCCTGTCAATGACGTGAATGATGGCACGTCCGGCTGAAATGTCAGGCCTTACAACCCTCGCGCCGTTTGCATAGTACTCTGTTGGTCCTGCAATCCCACTTGCCGAGTTCTGAAATCAGTACACTGCAGAATGTTAATACATAAACTAATGTATGTAATTTACAATATGTGTGTGTCTCCACACACACACACATGGTATCATCATTGTGTGCCCTGCCGTATGGTGTCGGCGATCATGGCCCTCCATACATATCTATCCCTTGTTGCCACAAGGACATCTTCACCCCTCTCAGTCCTCATACACATGGTACCACCATTTTAAAAGTCTATCATTATATATCATTCCCTTTTCCCATTCCCTGGGATGATTATCTCCATCGGCCATATCACCTGAAGTGAGTCATCATCATCATCGTGTGCCCTGCCACATGGCATTGGCGATCATGGCCCTCCACATGCATCTATCCCTTGTCGCTGTAAGTACATCTTCCACCCTCTCTGTCCTCAGCCACTCTACACGTTCATCCAATATTTTCTCCGTGGGTCTACCTGGTGTTCTCTTTCCCTCCAGCTTTCCTGATGTGACGAGGTGCAGTAATTCCCCTTTCCTTATAAAATGGTTTATAAATGTTGCTTCTATTTTTCTAATCTTCTTTAACAATGATCTTTTTGTGTCTGCCTCCATCAGGACTGTCTCGTTTGTTTTCTTTGCTGTCCATGGAACTCTCAACGTTCTTCATGGAAACCACTTTTCAGCTGTCTCAATCATGTTCAGGCTTTTATGTGCCGACTGTCCATGCCTCACAACCATATAACAGTATCAGTTCTATATAACATTCAAGAACTCTCTTCCTGATGTTAATTGATAGGCATTTGTTGATAAGAAAGCTTTTCATCTTCTTGAATGCTGTTTTGGCTAGGCCGATTCTGCTGGCTATTTCTGATATCCATCTGCCATCTGGTGAGATGATCATTCCCAGATATTTAAAGTTATTTACCTGTCTCAAAGTTGTGCCATTTGCAGTTATTTGCATGAGGGGATTTCTTGTTTTTTACTGATTACCATGACTTCAGTCTTCTTACTGTTTAGCGCCAGCCCTGTATTTTTGCTTTCTATTTCTATTATATTCACATGGTTTTACAGGTCTTTTTCCTTTTCTGTGCAACGAATGTTGTTTATCATTTTTCCTCCAACCTTTATCCCCGGGCATTCTTCTAGGTTTCTGATGATGGTTTCGCTGTAAAGTTAAAACAAATCTAATGACAGAACACAACCCTGCCTGACCCCTCTTTTAATATTTTGGAAAGACCTTTTATCATTTTCTATTCTCATTGCTTCTATTTGTTCCCAATACATATTTCTGATTATTCTTATATCTTTTCCATCAGTATTGAGCCTTTCTAGTTGGTTGATCGATTCTTCATGTCTTTAAAGCCTTGGTATAATCAACAAAACATGAATATAAATCCTTACTCAACTCAACTGACCTCTCTATGATAATTCTTAAGATGTATATGGCATTAATAGTTCCTTTCCCTTCCACAAATCCACACTGTTCTTCTGCTATTTCTCTTTTGATTCTATTCCTTGTCCTCATCATGATCATTCTTAACAAGATTTTTGTTAATGACTCATCAAGCTGATTGTATGATGGAGCTTGCATTCTATAGCCCTGTTTTCTTTGGAAGTGCAATGAAAATTGATTTTGACATAATTTTGGGGATTTTTCCAGTGTCTTAAATGTCCCTTAGGTATTTTATCAATACCAAATTTTTCTAGGGCCTCAATCATTTCTGTAGTAATATTCTTTCTTAAAATGTGTTCTTCGTTTCTGTCACTGTTACGATAGTCTCCCCATCAATCTAATATTTTGTCTTTTTCCATGATAAGCGTACCATCTTTCAATTTTAAGCAACCAGTTGATGCGCATGTCTTTTTCCTGTGGGCAATTTTCTTCAGTGTTTCTGTACATACTTTGAGGATCTGTTTTGTGTCGGTCTTCTATTTCTTTGCACTTTGTTTCCAGCCAAGCTTCTTTAGCTTAATTATATATCCCCTAAATTGTGGACCACCAAAGAATGAAACCCACAACCCTACATTATCATCACAGAACTTGAACTGAGCTAACAGGCCAAAACAGCACTTCCACCGACAGCTGAGAAAAACTTTTTTGTTACACACACACACATACAAACACCTTGGTCAATATGAAACAATCCCTACTTTTAAAAAAAGGGTGGGGGGAGAGAAAGATCTATCTTTATTTCTTGGAACAGGTCCTTTCATTAGAGACATGAGTATGGCTGAAACGAATATGGTGTACTCAGCAATTATTAGTGACAAAAAAATCAAATAAAAAATAGTATCATTTAAATAAATAACAAAAATTACATTAGTGAGAGATTCTCGTCCTCTCACATCTTTAGCACACACAAAAGGACATGAATATATATATATATATATATATATATATATATATAATATAAATATATATATATATAATATATATCTATATGCACAGTTCAACCTAAATCTTGCAGACAGTTGGCTGAAAATTCGCGCCTGTCTTGTCTGGATGTATTAGATATGTGTTCCGATTCTTTTTTTGTGTGTGTTTTTTCAGGTTCATTAGAGAGCGCTCAACCCGATTAATCTTATACGATAATCTTCACCACCATCTATTGTATCTAAATCTATTCTAGTGAAGCAAGACACAAAATCAAAAGCTAAAAAGAAAGCAACAAAACTGTAGACTACAGATACAGCAGATTACTGGTCTCAAATCTTACCCCTTCCTTGCGTGCTCGCCTCATAAAGAAGATCATCGTGTTGAGAGATGAACGACTCTGCTTTGGCTCCGTCTCCCGGAACTGAGTTGTCAGCAGGTCCTCTCGCACTGAAAAAAACAAACAAACAAACAAACAAAAAAAACAGTAAAATATTTGTGTACCAAAACAGTGAAATGTCTGTGCATGAACAAGAACCGTTTTGATAGACAATGGTACAGTATACAGGCAAGGAAATCTACATATAACGAGCTGGAGGCCTATTTCACTACTTGATTTTTATACAAGATTGGGGCTGCATGCACTGCAAACAGACTTAACCCTTCGACTACCGCACCCTATCCACCAACTGCAAAAACGTAACCCTTAGATTCCCTCACCCTACCCACCATTTCCTGCGGAAGCTGGTGATAGGGTGAGAGAATCAAGTGGGAAGCTGGTGGATAGGGTGAGAGAATCAAAGGATTAAATTTTTGCCTTGCTAGCATGGTTGACAATGCAGGATGCTGGTGGACAGGGTGCGGGAGTCAAAGGGTTAAGACAACCCTTCCAAACTTAATTTGTGAAGATCAAAAACAGGCGCTGTTGCACACAGACACCTCAGAGACAAAAAAAGACTAATAGTAATACAGCACTTAATTGGTCATCATATAAAAAAATTATTAAATGGATTCTTACCTTGTCTTGGCTTTTGATTCATAGACTAGCAATTTCTATTCGAAGTTCTAAAGGCATACTGGTTTAGTGAATTTTTTGTAATTTTATGGCCTGAAACTTTTCAGAGAAACATAAAATGAACAGTTAGTGTCAATGGCCAAAACACTAACTCAACTGGTTTATGGTCAAAAGAGGTGTTGATCCACTCTTCCTTACTGATTTGCATCATGTGTGAAAATAGCTGCAATTATGACATGAGAAGATAAAGGCATAAAAGGCATTCTAATAACTAGCAAAGGGACAAAAATCTCAGTTTGCAGATGACACACAATTAACAAGAACTAAGAATTGTTTTTTGGTTTTTTGAGAAATCTAAAAACCTCATTTTAAAATTTGGAAGCACTTCATTTTTTCCCCTGGATACTGACAAAACACAAATGGTCTGATTAGGCAATAAAAAGGGTCAAATATGAAATACATGCAGCATCAGAATATTCACTGGAATCCCTAAAGATTCAAAATCTTAGGTGCGTGGTTTACAAATGATGTAAAAAATGTGAAACATACATATTCACAAAAATTATCAAGAAGAGTAAATTGCATATATCATAAATACTAATTACAGCAATACATACACACTAAAAGGACTGTTATTGTTAACAGGTATATACACCATGAAAAAGAATTTGAATTTTTAGACAGGAATTTTATGCACAGTACACTCCGATAGATTTTACAGATTTTATGATAATATCAAAAGAATCAAAAGGCTTATGAAAAATGAGTTATATAATAATATACTTGGCATAATAAATAACTGTCAAACCTCAACCTGGTTCAGAATACATGATCTATAGAAGCACTTGTCAAGGAGATCCTAAATCACCATATATGTTCATGTTGTGTGCAGCAATTTCAGCTATAATGATAAGAAAGAACAAAGACATTTAATGATAAACAGAACACATAATTTCCAACAGAACATATGATTTACAGATGATGATAACGATTTCTTCAAAATGCAAGAGACAAAACCTTTCGTGCAGATCATTAAAATACAGTCAAATTTTGCTAATTTCATGTTTTGCCTTCCAGGTATGAAGTTGTACGATTTCACTGACAGATATTTTTGTGGACTATACTTCACATGGTTATCATGGAAGTAGGACACATCATCATCGTCATTATCAGGTGCCCTGCCGCATGGCGTTGGCGACCATGGACCTCCAACACCATCTCTAATCTCTACTCGTTGATCCCAGAATCTCCCCCACCCTCCTCATCCCCAGCCACTCTGCAAGTCCATCCAGCATTCTCTCCCTGGGTCTACCTGGTGCTCTCTTTCCCTCCAGCTT
>JAPXFY010000035.1:7061058-7093558 GCA_030674185.1 Monoplex corrugatus
TCGCTAACGCACACACAGATTTGTCTCCCCCCAACCTCCAATTACCAAAGTCGACATGAAACTTTTTCTTTTCAAAACAGAAATTAAAACAGCAACAACAAAAATGAACAGAACGTAATTAAGACAAGACGTTAACAAAATGATCAAAAACAGAATGCTAATGTCCTACGGTTTTCTGAACTGAAATTTGAAATTTGTTTAGGAAAAATTCATCATTGAAACAAACACTAAGAGAGTAAGTCACTAAAAGCATACATGTGATTAACATGCAGTCTGTCCAACATAATGTTGTACAATAAATGAATTTTATCTGAATCTGTTGTCAGTGGGGTGAAACAAAAACTCAGGTAAGGTCTTGGAATGGATGGGAAATGTGAGTAAACAGACCTGCATGTATGCACTGATTCTGAGTCACAGACAAGATCTTGACCACATGGATCTATCAATACTTCATTACAATAATAACGTAGAAACTTTGTGCGACATCCAGTGAAGCAAGCTCCGAGGCACTTTGCACTTTACAGAACATGTTATACAATAGGAACAGAAATCGACAATAAAATCAAAGCACAACATCATATAGAACAAGAAAAGAAAACACTGATACAACTATGACCTCAAAACAAAAAAAACTACATATATATGTTGCGTGTGTGTGTGTGTGTGTGTGTGTGTGTGTGTGTGTGTGGTGTGTGTGTGTGTGTGTGTGCGTTGTGTGTGTGTGTGTGTGTGTGTGTGTGTGTGTGTGTGTGTGTGTGTGTGTGTGTGTGTGTGTGTGTGTGTGTGTGTGTGTGTGTGTGTGGTGTGTGTGTGTGTGTGTGTGTGACCTCCACCACAGTCAGTCGAAAGCACTAGGAGCTGAAAAGGTGACTGAGGGTCTATCTGGGGTGTTTTGACTTTTTCTCAAAAATTGATTTCTGTGGACTATAATCTATCTCCCACAGAAACTTTTTTCTTGAAAAAATATCATTAATCAATTTAAAATGGTATTTTAATGCACTGATCGCAACGAAAAGAACACAATTTCTTACCAAAAGTACCTATTTTACTTTTATAGTCTCTTATTGCAAACTGTAACCTGTACAGAACTCCCACATGTAATATACTGAGAGAAAGCTCTTTGGTGCACCTTTCGGATAATGAGAGCTAAAATTACAAACAAACCGGGTCAAAGCCACCAAATAAAGAAATTTACGGAAAATGTGTAGGAAGTACATAAAAATTTCAGAGGCTGTTTTCTCAAAATGGCCATCATACAACTTGATGACTTCAAACATACATAACTTCTACATTTTTTTGAATACAAGGTTTATTCAAGTACCAAAATAATCAGCAGAATGTACACTTTCCAGTGATAGGTATATACCAAAATAATCACAGAATGTACACTTTCCAGTGATAGTACTAGCATTTTGGGTATTTTGAGAGATATATATATATATCTCAAAATACCAAATGCTAGTTTAAGACTGATTCGTGCTGGGAGGTCACATATGTATCTTTATATGTATGCTTAAATATATATGTGCATACAAGAAACACTTCCATGTGAAAGCATGTACACATTCATCACTAGGTGTAGTCTGACCATGTTAACAGCAAATGAAATAAAATGATGAAAATGGTAAAAAAAAAAATTTTAAAAAATAGCATCATAACCAAAATTGTTTCATATTAGTTATTACTTCAAAATTGAGAATGCTATTTCCCCAGTTTCTCGCTGCAGGTGCTGATGGTCTGTTTCAATGTCAGTGTCAGGCCATTTTTCTGTTCTTGCTAATTACAAAAAAAGTTTCAAGTTACAAAAATGAGAACGTAATGTTCCCACGGTTTGTACGAGACGGTGTGTCAGTGTCAGTTTTCTTGATGCGGGTCTGTATTTCACTGTCAATGTCATGACTGATGACACTATTACAATCATCAATATAACAAGTGGCTCAGGGCCCCAGGTATATTACAGCTAACAGTACACACTGCAGTGACAATCTGAATTGTTTTATGGTGGTTTGAGGACTGCGAAGTGGTATAAAATTTACAATCGAGTCTGGCTGGCTGACTACCACTGCCTTTTTATACTTTACTTATAATAGCCTTTTGTTCTTGTTGCTGCTGTTGTTGTTGTTGTTGTTGTTATTCATTTGTTTGTTTCGTTTTGTGTCTCAACAATGTTTTTCTTGGCTGCATACATGCTGTTCTGATTGCTTAGCCCACATTTTGTAGGTGTTATTGAAGCCTAGTGCCCTCACTCCAGCTTTGGTGTGCTACCCCAACACACAAAATGAGTCATAGGCCTTTTGGGGGGTTCTACCTGCTGTGTGTTTTTTTATTTTGAAAGAAGTCTAAGCATGGCTAGCATGTATATTGTTATACTTATAGGAGACTGAAAAATTTCCATCCTTTACTTACCAGGCGATATATCCCCGCAGGGTCAGACTCAAGACCCAAATTAAAGTCTGATAAGTGATATATATATATATATAAACTAACCAACCTGGCTATCATGGTCATTATACATGTATGCATAACGTCATAAGTGAGAATATGACAACAAAACGGCAACAGGCACACTGCAACTGACACTTCTAATGAGACACTTCTACTACTAGTTTACTAGTAAGACACTTCTACTACTAGAGACACTTCTACTACCACTACAGTACTAGTGAGACACTTTTACTACTAGTGAGACACTTCTACTACTAGTGAGACACTTCTGCTACTAGTGAGACACTTCTACTGCCAGCAAGACACTTCTACTGCCAGTAAGACACTTCTACTACTACTAGTGAGACACTTCTACTGTCAGTGAGACACTTCTACTACTATTGAGACACTTCTACTACTATTGAGACACTTTTACTATCATGAGACACTTTACTACTAGTGAGACACTTCTACTACTAGTGAAACTTCTACTACTATAAGACACTTTACTATCAGTGAGACACTTCTACTACTAGTAGACACTTCTACTATCAGTGAGACACTTCTACTACTATGAGAACTTTACTACTAGTGAGACACTTCTACTACTAGTGAGACACTTCTACTACTAGTGAGACACTTCTACTACTATTAAAACACTTCTACTACTATTAAAACACTTCTACTACAGTGAGGCACTTCTATACTAGTGAACTTCTACTACTAGTGAGACACTTCTACTACTAGTGAGACACTTCTACTACTAGTGAGACACTTCTACTGTCAGTGAGACACTTCTACTACTATTGAGACACTTCTACTACTATTGAGACACTTCTACTATCAGTGAGGCACTTCTACTACTAGTGAGCACATTCTACTATCAGTGAGACACTTCTACTACCATTGAGACACTTCTATTACTAGTGAGACTTCTACTACTAGTGAGACACTTCTACTGCTAGTGAGACACTTCTACTACTAGTGAGACACTTCCACTACCAGTGAGACACTTCTACTATTAGTGAGACTTCTACCACTAATGAGGCACTTCTACTACTAGTGAGACACTTCTACTACTAGTGAGACTTCTACTACTAGTGAGACACTTCTACTGCTAGTAAGATACTTCTACTACTAGCAAGACACTTCTTCTACTAGTGAGATTGAGACACTTCTACTACATCTACTAGTAAGATGTCCACTACTAGTGAGACACTTCTACTGCTAGTGAGACACTTCTAATACTAGTAAAAGACTTCTACTAGAAGTGAGACACTTCTACTGCTGGTGAGACACTTCTACTGCTAGTGAGACACTTCTACTGCTAGTGAGATGCTTCTATTACTAGTGACTGTTCTGTGGTTTGGGGATCCTGAAGCACATAATCACACAGATATCGTAAATTATAATTCATTAATTATTATGTCACGGCTTGGCAACCCAGTGAACGTATGGCTTCTAGTAGCCTCATCATCAATTCCCATTTGTTTGGTCAAATCAATGCCTTATAGTTATACAAATATCTCCAAATGATACTGAGACAATAAAGAAATTGTCGCTTGATAAATATTATGTCTGCTCCTGGTGTCGGTGGTGATACATCACTGTCCAAGGTGGATGCTTTTTTCATGCGTCAATTTCACTTTCCATTTAAATCTGGGGCATTTTTATAGTGAATCTCATGTAACAGTGAGTTATTGCTGAAAACACTGTCAAATTTGTTGAGAATAGAAATTTATCAGAAAACACACAAGAGATGGCTGTTTACTTATCAGGCCTTTTTTATGCACCATTTCACAGGTGACAGAATCTGGGAAAATTTTCCATAATCTTCAGATTGTTATTGTTTGTGATATTGTTGTTTAAAGCCCAGCCGACTGCATAGAGCCATATCAGGGCTATAACCAGTTCAAAATATACACAACAGTTCAACAGGAAAAAAAAAAGGAAAAGAAAATTAAGTACATGTAGCAATGCATTCGTGCACATAATCTAAGGACATGCCCCCGGCGTTGGACACTCCTAATTTGTTGCAAAGGGGATTTAAAAAACATACCTGAACACAAATTTAAACATAACTAACGACACTAAAACATATATATATATATATTAAAATCGAGCCTAAATTACATAAAATTGCTTGAACTGCATATCTCATCTCCCTAGAACCAAAAATGCACTAAACGCATGTACCCAATTATCAATCCTAAGAAAAAGTACATAAGACTTTATCGAAGACATACAGGTTAATGGATCAGCAAAGCAGAAAATGATAGGAAGAAATGATAGAAAGCAAAGGAGGAAAAAAGAATCAAAGAGAGTGACAGAAAAGAGGAAATTTCTAGCACAGAATTTCCAGAAGGTGGGGCCACTATTTACACTGAAAGAGCCCCCGGCACCCCAACAGGAATCTTTGACAATGGGGCTGATAACCATGATGCTATGCAGTTCCATTCTTGACTGACACTGCACAACAGGGATGTACTTTTACTCTTCCTCATATATCCCGTGTCAACTAGGCCTGAGAGGCAGATAGGCTACTTGCGATGTCGAGTAAGAAAATTTGAGCAACACCCTCAATAAGGCATCCATGAACTTGATGAAGTGAATGAGACTCGACTGTGTGGTCTTTGTCTTGCCAATCAATGGGCCGACAGCACTCTCAACTCTGGGTATGAGCCAGTTAGGGCCCAAAAATCTTACAATGATTTTGACAGGATTAATAAGATTTGAACCCACAACCATCCTGCCATGAGCCCACTGCACCGATCATTGCACCACACTGACTCAGAGACACTTCTGGTTGATATTTTGTTTTCTTGCCGACCTATTTAATTTACTGAAGTAGGGCTACATAGTAATGGCCCTATTCGTTGTTTGTTTAAATACAATACAGCTTTTGATTATCATTACAAACAAGTGACAACAATAATCGATAACGGCCTAATATTTATGAAGGCCTATAAAACGAACTAAACTGACTAATCTTGCCAGCATTTATGATTTAGGTCTGCTGGTACCGTAAAGCGGTAAACACATCGAACAATTCAAGACACGGAAGTGACTGTCACTATCCAGCCCGTGAGGGGTGTTGACAGCAACGGTGCCCGATACTGTTACTAAATACCACAATCACACTTCTGGTCGACCTCGACGGGCAGAAACAACATTCTGCACGCAACAACAACAAAAAAATCCCGATCGTGTCGTCGAACATACCCTGCTACAGCCTATCGGATGGAGGGCATCGTAGATGTTACTGGCCACTGCGGCTCCCTGTCCGTCGCAGACGACAACTATAAGTCCAAGAAATATCGAAACTTTCAATAAAACTGCCATCTCCTATCTTCTTTCCACGGTATCCCGCTCCGAGCGAACACCTACCATTTCACGTTCACTACATCCACTGATAGATTTACCTCCCCTTGTTTTACCTGCCAGGTAAGCCTAGTGTCGTTTGAAAGCTTGACGAATGATATGGCGCGTTATTTTTAGACTTGTCATGCCTGGAAAAATGTATGGTGTACCATAAACGTCCAGCTCGTTATCGTTATAAATAAGACCTCATCATCATTATCAGGTGCCTTGCCACATGGCGTTGGCGATCATGGCCTTCCATCTGTTTCTATCTCTTGTTACCTCAAGCACCTCTTCCACCCTCTTCCGTTATTCCCCCCCGCCTCTCTCCCCCTCCTGTTTTAACAGGTGCCAACTGTGAATTAGTGTGTCTTTTTTCTCCATGTTTTATATTCCTGCTTGAAATTTTTTTTATGTGTTTTCCAGCATGTGTGTCTGGCGTGTGTGTGTTACTGCGTGCGTTATGTGCATTTATGTGTGTGTGCGTGGTGTGTGTGTGTGTGCGTGCGTGTGTGCTTGGTGTCGTGGTGTGTTGGGTGCGTGCGTCCGTGGTGGTGTGTGTGTGTGTGTGTGTGTGTGTGACAATTCTGCTGGAATTTTTGCAAGATTTTGCGCTATACAAAATAAAGTATTGTATTGTATTGTATGGAATGGAGCTATACAAACAATTCATGCCTCGAGTTCAGTTCCAGCACGCAAGATAAAAATGCTCGCTGCATTTCTTAATGTTCAGCCATTATGGCGATGTCATCACTGCTGCATAGGTCTTGTTTACCCTACCACCCCACCCCACTTCAAGAGCTTGCCAACGCACAGGGTTTTGCGTAAACCCAAGGAGTCTGCCAGGTAACTGGTTGGAATGGGCTTATTTCCCAGTGCCAATGAGAAATCCCTCTTGAACAAATTTCCCAAATTCCATACTGTATGCATACCGGATGTGGAATGTTCACAAACCTACTCGACTACTTAGCCAGTGCATTATGAACAAACAAACAAACAAACAAATAAACAAGCAAAAAAGTGTTTCTGAAACCTTGGTTTAGAAAAAAAAAGGAGTGAGCGAAAGAGATAGTGACAGACAGGAGGGGAAAGAGAAGAGAAAAAGACAGAAGAGAAAAACAGAGAATACGTTGGAACAGTGTGTGTGAGTGTGAGAGAGAGAGAGCGAGAGAGAGACAGACAGACAGAGAGAGGAGAGAGACAGACAGACAGATAGACAGACAGAGAGGAGAGAGACAGAGACGAGGGGAGAGAGACAGACAGACAAAGAGGAGAGAGACAGAGACAGACAGGAAAGAGAGAGAGAGAGAGAGACAGAAGACAGGAAAGAGAGAGAGACAGAGAGGAGAGAGACAGACAGACAGACAGAGAGGAGAGAGAGAGAGAGAGAGGAAAGACAGAAAGGAGAGAGAGAGACAGACAGAGAGGAGAGAGAAAGACAGACAGAGAGGAGACAGAGAGAGAGAGACAGACAGACAGAGAGAAGAGAGAGACAGACAGACAGACAGAGAGGAGACAGACAGACAGACAGACAGGCAAGCAGAAAGGATGACAACTTGGGTCTAGGGTCACTCATCTAACAGGCTTGAGCATACCCTAACTCAACATCTTGTAGGTGTGTGTGTGTGTGTGTGTGTGTGTGTGTGTGTGTTAGTGTGTATTAGTGTTAGTGTGTGTGTGTAGTGTGTGTGTGTGTTGTTTTGTGTGTGTGTGTGTGTGTGTGTGTGTGTGTGTGTGTGTGTGTGTGTGTTAGTGTTTAGTGTTATGTGTGTGTGTGTGTGTGTGTGTGTTAGTGTTATGTTAGTGTGTATGTGTGTGTGTGTGTGTGTGTGTGTGTGTGTGTGTGTGTGTGTGTGTGTGTATGTGTGTGAGACAGACGGAGGATGATGGCTTGGGTCAAGGGTTACACGCCCTACTTGTCTCCTGTCTTACTCCTTCCAGTCTGTGTGTGCTTTGTGTCCTGTAGTTTTGTCGAAGTCGACTGATTGTTTCTGGTGAATGATGAGAGTGCGCGCTTTGGTTTGATTCTTGGGTCAAGATCTGGCACCTCAAAAGTGTCATTATTACTATTATTATTGTTATTATTACTACTGTTATTGTTGTAATTGTTGTTGTTGTTATAATTATCATTATTATTATTACCTCCTTACTAGAAAGGTATGTACTGATCATATAGTTTTGGAAATGCTCACATACGAAATGATTCTGGAGAAAAGACAGATTGAAAAAAATCTTGAAATCAGAATGTATCACCTGTGCAAATATTAGATTAACTGAAAACCTGATACTGGAGTTGACGAAAAATCCACAGAGATTGAATGTTTGATTCATGGTACTTTTTGGGGAAATGCGCATTTATTATTGCAAATTTGAAAAAACTCTACCAAATATAAACCCTTTCAAAAGATGTCTTGCCACAAAATATCACATAGAAAAAAAAAATACAATGCAATGACCGCAGGGAAAGACCTGCTGACTTCTCGGAAAGACGGCAAACTTGGGATCCCGTTCGGGGCATGTCAGACCTTGCTGAACAGCAAAAAAACGGTGTCTGGAGCATCATGCCTGGCCACTTTCACGGCCGTTCAAACAACCCCTGTGGTTGAAGTAAGACAACGTTGGGAGTTTCCGACTGCTAAGTATCGAGACTAGTAACGGAAAAGGTGCTAACAGCTTTCCGAGCTGGTGGCAGAGCGAGCTGCCTGAAAGAGAGATGAAGACCAGAGTGGAGGGAGAGAGGGGTCTTCCATTCTCTCTTGGTCCAGAGGCTTAGCTGGACCTGGTTGTTGTGTGGCTATGTCCCGGGGTTTGTCATCTCCCCACATTCGGTTTGTAAACAAGGTAACTGATGACTAGGTCCGAATGGGTCATGCAACGCATGGACAGCCCCCTTTGCTTGAAGAAATGACCGTGGATTGGAATTAGGAGCTTGGAAGGTGAAAGTCCCGAGAATGGCGAGGCATTGGTGCTCTGGGTCCCCTCCGCACCCTCGTTGGTTTTTCTTGTAAACAATGCAAAAATAACGTGAAACTTGCACACCTTTAAAACCACATGGTTGCCATATTTACCATCAATTACAACCAAAACCTGATGCTGTTTCTGCGATTTATATTGCACATTCTGTCAATGTACTGATGAAACAAGAGTGCACGTATGACATGTCAACGGTATACCCATGTAGGCTACGCTGATGAGTTTGCTTTTTCTTTGTGTTGTATTTTTTACTTCATGTTGGTATGTAAATGTATTCTAAACTTATGAATATTTGTATGAAGTGGATTTTTTTCTGACAATGTGATTGCCATTACGCTTTGCTAATTTGTTTTATATTTCTATGACCTGTCACAAGCGTACAACAGTAACAGTTCTATATAACATTCAAGAACTCTCTTCCTGGTGTTAATTGATAGGCATTTGTTGGTAAGAACGCTTTTCATCTTCTTGAATGCTGTTGTGGCTCGGTCGATTCTGCTGGCTATTTCTGATGTGCATCTACCGTCTGGTGAGATGACCTTTCCCGGATATTTAAACTTATCAACCTGTCTCAAAGTTGTGCTATTTGCTGATATTTTGCATGAGGGGATTTCTTGGTTGTTTTTTGTTTCTTTTAGTTTTGTTTTTTTTACTGATTACCATGCCTTCAGTCTCCTTGCTATTTCGTTGGGCTGTAGCCAATGTAAATCAAATGTGCCTAGTGTACCCGAAAGAGTACACGGTTCAGATCTGGCGTATGCGTAAACTGTTTTGCAGGGTATAAAGGTAGGCTTGGGCGCTCCTTTTTGAGGGGTGTTCTGAGCTTACGGTTTTTGTGCTTCGTATCTGCTTCTATGCTAGCTGAATGGGTAGCGCAAACTATGTTAGATCTGAGAAGTTTCACAACATGGAAGATAATTTCTACGTGACTCTCAAGAGTTATGTCCTTTGGTTGATATTATAAATGTGATAGGTCGCGTGGTTAAGGGGGGGGGGGGGGGTGAGGGTGATTATGATGATATTGATGGATCGCAGCGCCAGGTGAGATGGATGAGTGGGTTAAGGGGTTTGGTGATGATTGCTGTGGTGGTCCTTTAATCCAGAGCAGAAAGGGAAGTCTCTCAATCAAAACACAAGTCCTCGTTGTGTTTCTTGACTCTTTATTATCTCTTGATGAGGATAGGTAGGGAAGGAAAACAGGGGAAATGGGAAAAATGACAATAAGGGAAAAGGACCGTACTGGGATATGGAAGGAGACAAAAGAATACGAAGAAGAAGACAGGAAGGAAGATGCCAAAGAAGACAACGCCAAAGAAGACAGTGCCTGTAAGACACAAAATAGGTTTCATAAATACAATGACAAAGTACACATTTTGTGAAATAACAATGTCAATGTACAAGAGTGAACTACTACATTCTAACAGAAGATGTCTATATTTACAAACAAAAGCACTAGCATTTGTAAACATGTAACAAATAATTGATAACAAAATGTTGTGTAAAGAACTACTACATTGTACCAAAATATGTGGTGTCAATATTTACACTCTAAAGCACTAGCACTTGTAAACATGGAACAAATAATTGGTGACAAAACATTGAGTAACCCTTTGATAAGCTGAGGGTAAACTACCATACTGCTTGTTCAATAGCCTTAGCATAGAGACAAAGAGTAGACTTTCAATAATGTACTGGCAAAATAATGCACAGTCATATTAAGCTGTTCGGCTGCCATGGGCTGAGTAAGTTGTAACATAACATCTGAGTGGGCAGCTATTGGACAGTTAATATTCAGTGGTGACGACAAACATAGTATTTGACTATGGGATCTGTCGTCACAAACAGTAGGTCTACCTTATTGGATAGCAGTCAACACACTTGAGTCATCCATTAAATATTTGCTCCATGTAGTTATGTGTAATTCTATGTCTAGTGCTAGAGATAGTGATGACAAAATAGCATAGCATATTACTAGTTAAGCTATGTCATCAAAGCAACATTCTATATTATTATTAATAATGATTAGCAGTGGTGCTGAGCAGACAAGGGATACAACAATTGGATCAATTCGCTGAGCACATGTTTCATCAACTACCATTATGTACACACATACAACATTATCAAGTATAAAATAGTGCACAATAATGCATTGCATCTTGGTAGCTTTCAGACAGTTAATATTCAGTGGTGATGACATAGTAGGCCTATTTGACAATGAGAACTATGTCATCACAAACAGCACCTAATCAAATAGCAGTCAGCAGTGTTGAGAGAACAACACACTTGAGTAATCTATTACCCATTATCTCTATGTGATTAAGTATAATTCTAGATCAAGTGCTAGAGACAATGATAACAAAATAGTATAGCATATTACTATTAAACCATATCATCAAAACAACACTCTATAGGCCTACATGATTATCAGTGGTGCTGATCAGATAAGGGATACACCAAACAGATCAATTAGCTGAGCACGTGTTTCATCAGTCATCATGTCAGTATGCGAATACAACCTTGTCAAGTATAAAATATTCCTCTGCACAAAATGCCTTGTATCTTGGCTTTTGGCAGAATATGGTTGTCAATAGTCCTACAATTGCCATATGAAAATAGGGGCTAAATCTATAGTGGTACTCAATAGACTCGAGCTAGAATCTAAAGAAATAAGAGACATTAAAGTCCCTAAGCTTACTGCAAATGACAATGAATAATAAAGTGATAAAAATCCAGAACTTACTACAGTAACGCCGTGAAGATGATCACCTGCTGTGAGATCAAGAGTGGTGGCAGGAAAGGGCACCTCTGGTAATACTGAGAGTGGCGGCGTAAAAGCACACGCTATGACGCGCCTTGTTATTTTATACTTTGGGAACCGAGCATGGTCATACTTTCAAACCTTTCAGATAATAAGGTCTGATTGGTTGTTCTCACCTACCCAATCACTCAACACTTGGGGCGTGGCGAAAAGTCAACTCTGTTTGAAATTAATGGAGGTCTAATTAATGGAGGTCTTACATAAGTGCAGTGCCTCGGTACACACAACCGGCATACTCGTCTGGTGGTTTTGTTGGTGGCTATTGGCTATTACGCCACAAACACCGAAGGGCGGCATGAAACAAAGACAGTCCACCCGGGGCTCCATACAACCGCAAGATAACCTGCGGTCATTGTACGTGGGTTTCCGCGGGTCACACAACGGCTATTAGGACGGTGGTTGTACTACAATTGGCGGGAGGCGGCATAGATTAAAGACTGTCTCCTCTACGTTCTGTAGGACGACAACGTAATACTGTGGAGATGACGACAAAATCTTGTTGTAGGCCCGCTTCAGAATACATGTACACATTGTAGATCTGCTCATTGTTTAGCAGTGTGTTATCTATATGCGTCATGTATTGGTTAGATCTTTGGAATAATTAATGCATAGCTATGGATAGGCAGAGGCTGTGAAATACCAGTATAATTAGGCCAAGAGAATGCAAGGCGTTTTTGATCTAGGCAAGCACGCTACACAGTGTTGCCTTTGAGCGTTGTAGGTAAATGGGGAAAGATCGTAACAGAGCAAGGCACTCTGTTACACCTCCCCCCACCAATTTGAAAACCATCGTCCGCGATGGTGCGCGAACATTGGGTAAATTCTTGAAGGCTGAAATTTGAGGGCCACCTCAAGAATTCACAAAATTTTGAACTGCTGTGGATATGGTGGAGTATGCAATCCACTTGCATATTAGCTAGGGTATGCATGGGCACACTGGAGAGTTGCAGCAATTTCAGTTCCGAAAGGACAGTTGCATTGCTTGGTCAAGTTAGGACTCTGAATTGGTCAACATAACTGGCACTAGTGGCAGTACGAAAGTATGAAACACTGAAATGGCAAATGCCTTAACATAATAAGCTAAAGAAAGTAGCATTTAATAAGTTCACTAAAGCCTCTTTGCCATACCTATGCATCAAAACATTCATTACAGGAAACAAAATGACAAATGGATAAAACTACATGTAATATGTAAAGAGCATCACATTAATGTCAATCAAAATTCCGAAGGTATGCTTCAGTGAAAATGAAGAAAAATTTGAAAAGAGAATGTGCAAATAATCATACATAGGCATATACACGGTACAATAGTACACCTAGGTCAGTCTCTCAAATGCAATTATGAAGCATACAATGTAAAATGTCTTACTAAAAATATTCATAATATCTGTAGGTAGGCAAGCTATGAAAAGTTCTTTCATGCGACCACGGAAAGGATCGCATAAGAGTCTACATCTTATTTTGAAGTTCTCACTGCGTCTTGTTCAGGAGACGTTGGGAGCGCCGTGGAGGGATGGGCGGAAGTGCAGGTATAGCTGGCTGTGGTGCAGGATCAGTGGGTAAAGGGTGAGCCGGCACAGTGCGCCTTGGTTTTGGCCGTGGACGGAAGACCCAGGTTTCCTCTTCCGAGTCCGACTCAGAAGAGTATTGTTGTCGTGGTACAGGTTGTGGAAGTGGTTGACCCACAGCTGCATTGAGGAGTCCAGTTGCTGGCTGTAGGTCCCGTCGGTTGATCACCCGCTCTGGTCCACCTGAGACAGGGAGTACTGAATAAACATGCTGACCGCCATATGGCCTGGCTGTCACACGATAAAGCTGGGGCTGCCAGTAGTCCTGGATCTTGTTGCGTCCTATGAGACGGTTACGGACATAGACATGATCACCAACCTGTAGCTCATGGTCTGCAGCTTGTTTGGGGTCATACCGGGCTCGGTCCGCTGCTGCTTTTCGGAGCTGGTCCAGGGCTTTCTGGTGTGCTGCCAGGAGTCGTACGCGGTGTTGCTTTACCCAGTCAACTGTCCCAGCTGCTGTGGTGGCTGGCCGTCCTAAAAGGTCATCTACTGGGAGTCTGGGTTCCTGGCCAAAGAGGAGGAAATATGGTGTAAAACCTGTGGAGGCATGGGACGTTGTGTTGTACGCCTGTAGCAGCTCTAGCAGGTGAAGAGGCCACCGCCTCTTTTGTTCTGGGGGCAGTGTTCTCAGGAGGTCTTGCAAGGATCGGTTAAATCGCTCACATTGTGCGTTACCCTGGGGATGGTACGGAGTTGTTCTCATCTTCCGGATCCCATAGAGATCACACAGTTCCTTCACCAGCTTCGATTCAAACTCTCGCCCCTGGTCACTGTGGATCCGTTCTGGTACCCCATAGCGTTGGAACCATTCTTGTACCAGGACCCGGGCAACTGTTGACGCTTCTTGGTTGCGGGTAGGAATGGCCTGTGCAAACTTGGTGAACACATCTGTGAGGACAAGAACGGTGTCGCGGCCATCAGTTGCAGGTTCAAGCTTGGTGAAATCTATTGCGAGGATCTCCAAGGGTCTACTTGCCAAAAGGGGGGTAGATGGGGTATGCAGTCTAGTGGGAAGGCGATTCATGGCACAGCGTTGGCAGTTTGCCAGGTACTGCTTCACATCTGCATACATGCCAGGCCAGTAGACACGGGTCCGGAGTAGCTCCATGGTCCTGTCATAACCCTGGTGGCCCATGCAATCATGCAGGGATGCCAGGACATCAGGGCGTAGTGAGCTGGGGAGGACTAGTTGCTCACAGGCTCCATGCGATGGGTCCGTCACTCGCCGATACAGCAACCCCTCTTTGCAGATGAGACGAGGGTATTGCCGTACTAGCGTGCGCAGCTGGTGGTTGTGGCTACCTGGTGGCTTGGCTGGCCAGGACTTCAGTACAGGTCCCAAAGTGTTGTCTTGGGTCTGCAGTTGATGGAGCTCCTTTGTTGACAGGCGTGGCAAGATGGTGTCCGTTTGCAGGGACTCGTCAGGCGGTGCTGCATGGTCCTGTTGGTCAGCCTGTGGGGTAGTGGCGTTCTGGCTGTTGCAGCAGGTCTGCTGGACTATAGCAACTTCAGGTGGCATGGGTGTGGGAGGGGGTAGGGCACTGGGGCTGTGGGGTAATCGGGAAAGGGCATCAGCAGGGTTGGTCTTTCCTGGTCGGTATTTGATGTCGAAATTAAACTGGGCAAGTTGTGCTGCCCATCTTTGTTCCAAGGCACCAAGGGGAGCTGTTCTGAAGTGGACTAGGGGATTGTTGTCGGTGAAGACAACAAAATTCGCTCCCAGCAGGTAGTGGCGGAACTTTTCAGTGATGGCCCATTTGAGAGCCAGGAACTCCAACTTCATGCTGCTATAGGCGGCCTTGTTCTTCTCTGTAGACTGAAGACGGCGGCTGGCATAGGCAATGACACGCCGACCTCCCTCTTGATCTTGGGATAGGATGGCACTTAACCCATCATGGCTGGCGTCCGTTTCCAGGATGAAGGGTTTGGTGAAATCGGCGTAGCTCAATATTGGCGCAGAGATCAGTGCCGTCTTCAGAGCATCAAAGGCTGTCTGATGGATGGCGCCCCACAGGTTGGAAATGTCCACAGTTTTCTTCTTAGCATCTCTACTACCCTCTGCGACCAGGTCGTGGAGTGGTCCTGCTAATTTAGAGAAGCGGTGGATAAAACGCCGGTAGTAACTGGCAAAACCCAGAAAGCTTCGCAGGGCTGTTGTTGTGGTAGGTCTTGGCCAGTCTCTCACTGCCTCAATCTTGCCATCTTCACAGCTGACTCCCCCAGCTGAAATGGTGTGGCCCAGGTAATTAACTTCCCGACGAAGGAACTGGCACTTGTCCAGGCGCAGTTTCATGCCCACAGCTGCGATGCGTCCCAATAGTCGATCAAGGTGTTCCAGATGTTCCTCAAAGGTTTTCGAATATACCAGAAGGTCATCCAAGTATACAAGGAGAAACTGAAACATGAAGTCCGACACTGTTGACTGCATCAGGCGCTGGAATGTTGCTGGTGCCGAGACTAACCCCATAGGCATTCTTGTATATTCATAAAGACCCATGGGAGTGACAAATGCTGTCTTGTGTTGATCGTCTGGGTGCATCGCAATCTGGTGATAACCACTGGCCAGGTCAAGTGTTGAAAAGAACTGAGCACCCACAAGGGCATCAAAAGGCTCTTGTATCCGTGGTAGTGGGTAGGCGTCACCAACAGTCTTCTTGTTGAGGCGTCGGTAGTCAACACAAAGTCGGAGGCTGCCATCTTTCTTTCTGACAATTACTATGGGGGCAGCATATGGGCTGTAGCTCTCAACGATGACCTTCTGCGCAAGAAGTCCCTTGATGTGTTCCTGTACCTCTTTCAGCTGGTGTGGGGGAATGCGTCGATATGGTACGGCCACAGGTGTAGGGTCTGTTGTTCGGATGCGGTGGTGAACTGCATCTGTGTAGCCTACGTCGTTGTTATCCTTGGTGAAACTTGCTGTGTGTTTGGAAAGCAGCTCTTGCAGTTGTTTTTGCTGTTCAGCAGTGCCATCAAACTTGACATAAGGATGCGCCTGACTAGGTGGAGAGGGAGGTGGAGTAGGGCTAGATGTTTGGGCTTCCATGGAGACCACCAGCTCCTTTACTGTTGTTGAAAACTGGACATTACTTGGGCCCTCAACAGCTGTGATGGAACTTAGAACTGCCACGGGAGTTTTGGCAGGGAGAAAGACATCTTCCTGGGACAAGTTTGCAAGCCGTACATACCTGGAGTTGTGGTCAGCATCCAGGAGAGTGGGAACCAGCATGAGACCCCCAGGCAGTGGTCGGGCCAAAGGTGACGCGAGGAACTGACGGGCAACTTGATTTCCCGTCACCTGGATTGTAGCCATGGAGTTGGCAGGTATTCTGCAACGTCGCATGGTTCGTGCCATCCCTCGGGTCAGGGCGTTTTCTCTGCGAATCTCTCTTGCTATGGCTTGGAGGGATGAAGGGAGGTTTGGGGCTTGGGAAAGGCAAGGGCCAAGGACATTCATGCCTAGCAGAACCGGCAGGCGCTTTTTGCGTTGCTGCATAGACGGCTCTGTGGGCTCTTTGACTACAAGGACTGGGATATTGGGGCAGCGGTGTCCAAAGAGTTCAATGTCGACGACGTAGATGCCGGAGTATGGAACTTCTGCGCCGTTGACTGCTCTTAGGGTAACATGGCAGTCCTGAAGTGAAAGGTCTTTCAGGTGCTGTGCAGCCCATGTTTCAGTCACTGTAGTTACTTCACTGCCAGTGTCGACAAGTGCAGAGACCCTCTTATGGTTGATGGTGATATCTGCAGTGGGGCACTGGCCGGTGAGTCCTGATTGTACTGTGTTCCCCGTTGCCCGTTTGTTGCTGGCAACGGGGACTAGAAGTTTCCCTGCTGCCTCTGTTGGGTATGTTGGCGTTGCTGTTGTGGGCGGTCACGCTGTCGTTGCTGGCGTTGTGGGTATGTGTTTTGGTACTGCTGCCGTTGTTGCTGCCAGGTGTGTTGGCCCGTCTCTCTCAGGTATGCCTGTTTTGCCCGGCACTGGTCTTCAGTGTGACTAAAACGCTGGCACCAAATACAGTATTTGTGCCTCCTGCCCTGTTCCAACTGATTCCCATTGTAGCTGGGTATGGGTCTACTAGCAGTAGGAGGTGGTTTAGGTGTGGTCGTGTCCTGCCGTCTTTCTAATTTGGTGGTGAGGTCTGCTATCTGTGCTTCCAGCCGTGCCAGTGTGGCATTGTATTCCAATGTTACTGCTTGTTGGGCTGGGGACTCCTGGGTGCCATCTTCCCGTACCCAGCGCTGGGCTTCTCTCTGGGCTCCTTCGAAGGACACATCACAGCGGTCCCGAATATACCGCTTGATATCCCTCTTGAGGGCTGTTGGCTGTAGGCCATTGGCAAAGGTGTCCCTCAAGACATTCTCTGAGAGAGGGCTGTCAATCTGTACGTGGTTCACCTTGTTCCACTGAGTCCAAAGTCTAGTGGCATACTCAGTGACAGATTCACCAAACCCTGTTGAGTCCTATAGAATGCTGCGGCCAATGTTGAAGCATCCCTCTGTTCGCCCCAGTTCTCATCGATGATTTTGAAGATTTTATCTGGCGTATTGATTTTCAGTGCTGGCATGCGAACAATTAGTTTTCTGGCCTGTCCATCTAGTGCAGATAGGATCCATCCTGCTGCTGCTGCTGTATCCTCTATAGGTTGTAGGTGAAGAGCCAGTTTGACTTCACGCATGAAATCTTCAGCATCAAGGGTGCCATCTTCTCCTGAGAACTTTGGCAATTTCTGGGGGCGAAGAATCGGAGTGTTCACTACAGCCATGTCGTGGGAGTGTTGTCAGTCAGTTGGGCAGCCTGTAGCACTGTCTTCCTTTTAGTTCCCTTTCCGAATCTGGATCCTGCTCGCAGCGCCAAGTGTGATAGGTCGCGTGGTTAAGGGGGGGGGGGGTGAGGGTGATTATGATGATATTGATGGATCGCAGCGCCAGGTGAGATGGATGAGTGGGTTAAGGGGTTTGGTGATGATTGCTGTGGTGGTCCTTTAATCCAGAGCAGAAAGGGAAGTCTCTCAATCAAAACACAAGTCCTCGTTGTGTTTCTTGACTCTTTATTATCTCTTGATGAGGATAGGTAGGGAAGGAAAACAGGGGAAATGGGAAAAATGACAATAAGGGAAAAGGACCGTACTGGGATATGGAAGGAGACAAAAGAATACGAAGAAGAAGACAGGAAGGAAGATGCCAAAGAAGACAACGCCAAAGAAGACAGTGCCTGTAAGACACAAAATAGGTTTCATAAATACAATGACAAAGTACACATTTTGTGAAATAACAATGTCAATGTACAAGAGTGAACTACTACATTCTAACAGAAGATGTCTATATTTACAAACAAAAGCACTAGCATTTGTAAACATGTAACAAATAATTGATAACAAAATGTTGTGTAAAGAACTACTACATTGTACCAAAATATGTGGTGTCAATATTTACACTCTAAAGCACTAGCACTTGTAAACATGGAACAAATAATTGGTGACAAAACATTGAGTAACCCTTTGATAAGCTGAGGGTAAACTACCATACTGCTTGTTCAATAGCCTTAGCATAGAGACAAAGAGTAGACTTTCAATAATGTACTGGCAAAATAATGCACAGTCATATTAAGCTGTTCGGCTGCCATGGGCTGAGTAAGTTGTAACATAACATCTGAGTGGGCAGCTATTGGACAGTTAATATTCAGTGGTGACGACAAACATAGTATTTGACTATGGGATCTGTCGTCACAAACAGTAGGTCTACCTTATTGGATAGCAGTCAACACACTTGAGTCATCCATTAAATATTTGCTCCATGTAGTTATGTGTAATTCTATGTCTAGTGCTAGAGATAGTGATGACAAAATAGCATAGCATATTACTAGTTAAGCTATGTCATCAAAGCAACATTCTATATTATTATTAATAATGATTAGCAGTGGTGCTGAGCAGACAAGGGATACAACAATTGGATCAATTCGCTGAGCACATGTTTCATCAACTACCATTATGTACACACATACAACATTATCAAGTATAAAATAGTGCACAATAATGCATTGCATCTTGGTAGCTTTCAGACAGTTAATATTCAGTGGTGATGACATAGTAGGCCTATTTGACAATGAGAACTATGTCATCACAAACAGCACCTAATCAAATAGCAGTCAGCAGTGTTGAGAGAACAACACACTTGAGTAATCTATTACCCATTATCTCTATGTGATTAAGTATAATTCTAGATCAAGTGCTAGAGACAATGATAACAAAATAGTATAGCATATTACTATTAAACCATATCATCAAAACAACACTCTATAGGCCTACATGATTATCAGTGGTGCTGATCAGATAAGGGATACACCAAACAGATCAATTAGCTGAGCACGTGTTTCATCAGTCATCATGTCAGTATGCGAATACAACCTTGTCAAGTATAAAATATTCCTCTGCACAAAATGCCTTGTATCTTGGCTTTTGGCAGAATATGGTTGTCAATAGTCCTACAATTGCCATATGAAAATAGGGGCTAAATCTATAGTGGTACTCAATAGACTCGAGCTAGAATCTAAAGAAATAAGAGACATTAAAGTCCCTAAGCTTACTGCAAATGACAATGAATAATAAAGTGATAAAAATCCAGAACTTACTACAGTAACGCCGTGAAGATGATCACCTGCTGTGAGATCAAGAGTGGTGGCAGGAAAGGGCACCTCTGGTAATACTGAGAGTGGCGGCGTAAAAGCACACGCTATGACGCGCCTTGTTATTTTATACTTTGGGAACCGAGCATGGTCATACTTTCAAACCTTTCAGATAATAAGGTCTGATTGGTTGTTCTCACCTACCCAATCACTCAACACTTGGGGCGTGGCGAAAAGTCAACTCTGTTTGAAATTAATGGAGGTCTAATTAATGGAGGTCTTACATAAGTGCAGTGCCTCGGTACACACAACCGGCATACTCGTCTGGTGGTTTTGTTGGTGGCTATTGGCTATTACGCCACAAACACCGAAGGGCGGCATGAAACAAAGACAGTCCACCCGGGGCTCCATACAACCGCAAGATAACCTGCGGTCATTGTACGTGGGTTTCCGCGGGTCACACAACGGCTATTAGGACGGTGGTTGTACTACAATTGGCGGGAGGCGGCATAGATTAAAGACTGTCTCCTCTACGTTCTGTAGGACGACAACGTAATACTGTGGAGATGACGACAAAATCTTGTTGTAGGCCCGCTTCAGAATACATGTACACATTGTAGATCTGCTCATTGTTTAGCAGTGTGTTATCTATATGCGTCATGTATTGGTTAGATCTTTGGAATAATTAATGCATAGCTATGGATAGGCAGAGGCTGTGAAATACCAGTATAATTAGGCCAAGAGAATGCAAGGCGTTTTTGATCTAGGCAAGCACGCTACACAGTGTTGCCTTTGAGCGTTGTAGGTAAATGGGGAAAGATCGTAACAGAGCAAGGCACTCTGTTACATAAAAATTCTCCCCGCTTCCCTCTTATTTCTTTGTTCTTCAAAGGAAAGACAAAAAAGGTGACTTTGTGAGGGAAGGAGGGGACACTCCATATGCGTGCAGTTTAACAGCAGTTATTAACTTAGCTTGGCACATCCTTTGTAAGAGTAAAACCAAAAGATGTAATAATAATAATAATATAATAATAATATATTTTATTTATATAGCGCAAAATCTTGACAAAATCAAATCTAAGCGCTGAGCGTATACATGCATACATACCTACATACATATGAGCGTATACATGCATACATACATGCTTTCATACTTACATACATAAATCTAAGCTGAGCGTATACGTGCATACATACATACATACATAAATCTAAGCGTATACATACATACATACATACATACATACGTACGCACATGCATACATAATAATTACAATATTCATATAGCGCAAATCTCGACAAAATCAAATCCAAGCGCCGAAAAGACACACACGCACACACGCACGCACGCACGCACACACCCACACACACACACACACACACACACACACACACACACACACACACACACACACACACACACATGCATGGCCACAAATGGGGAGAAAAGAATAAAAGCAATAAAAGCAAGAATAAAACCAATGGAAAACCACAGAGAGCACATCATATACAATTATATATTAAAACAAAGTGATTCCCCTCCGAGCGGAGACAGGCTGCAGAGGGGGGTTGAGTGAGGTTAGGATTTTATGCAGAGGAGAAAAGGTGAGTTTTGAGAGCGGACTTGAAGGAGGCAAAAGTAGGTTGCTGACGGACTGAGAGAGGAAGTTTGTTCCAGGAGAGTGGACCAGAAACAGAGAAGGCTCGTGGACCATAGGTATTGAGCTTAGTGCGTGGAAAGCGAAAAGTCAGAGGATCGGAGGCAGAGCGGAGGGTACGTGAGGGAACATAGATCTCAAGTAGGCTTGACAGGTAATCGGGGGCTGCGTTATTGAGGCTTTTGTAGCACATGGTGTCTAGTTTGTACTGTATGCGCTTTGATACAGGGAGCCAGTGAAGTTGTGCCAGGAGAGGAGATATGTGGTCAGCTTTTTTTCTTTTTGAGTACAAGGCGTACAGCATTGTTTTGAATGCGCTGTAGGATGTGAATGGTGGAGGCAGGAAGACCAGACAGGAGTGAATTGCAATAGTCAATGCGAGACATTATGAAGGAGAGAACGAGTTTTGCAGTTGTTTCGACAGAGAGATACTTCCTGATCAGGCTTATACGATGGAGATGATAGTAGCAAGATCTGGCAGTTTGAGAAACAAAGTTGTTCATGGACAGGGTAGAGTCAATGCAGACACCAAGGTTTTTAGCTGAATCAGAAATTGGGACTGATGTGTTACATAATGGGAGAGAAAGAGGAGGCAGCTGGGAAAGTTTCTGACGGGTGCCAATGAGGATAGCTTCTGTCTTGTCGTCATTAAGCTGAAGTCTATTTTGTGTCATCCAGTTCTTAATGTCCGAGTAACACTCAGTGGTGCGAGTCAACAGGCGCTGTATATTATCAGGTGAGTCACTATCTTGAAGTTGGGTGTCATCAGCATAGAAGTGGTGTTTTATAGAGTGGGAGTTGATGATGGTGGACAGGGGGGAGGTATAAAGAGTGAAAAGAACAGGGCCAAGGACAGATCCTTGTGGAACACCACAGGTCAGGTATGCAGGTTGAGAGTAAGTGCCATTGATGAGAACAGTTTGTTTTCTGTTTGATAAATACGAAGTGAAAAAGGAGAGAGCAATGTCAGAGATGCCAAAAGTATGATGAAGTCTAGAAAGGAGAATACCATGGTCAATGGTATCGAAAGCTGCAGACAGATCAAGGAGTGTGAGGAGAGAGACTTTGCCAGTATCAGTTGCAAGGAGGAGATTGTTGAGAATGTGTAGTAGGGCAGTTTCAGTGCTATGGCACTGGCGGTAGGCTGACTGGAAAGGATTGAGGAGATTGTTGGCAGACAGGTGAGAGTTCAGCTGGTTGAGGACGACTTTTTCAAGGAGTTTTGACAAGAAAGAGAGATTAGAGATAGGCCTGTAATTTTTCAGTTCATTTGGGTCTAAATTGTGTTTCTTGAGGAGAGGGTGAACAATAGCAGACTTGAAAGAATCTGGGACAGTTCCAGTTTGAAAAGAAGTGTTGATGATGTCAGTGATGAATGGGAGGAGAGTAGGGAGACAATCGGAGTAAAGAGAACCTGGAAGAGGATCCAGTTCGCAGGTTTTGAACGACATGGATCTGATTGTGTTGAAAATTTCTTCTTGTGAGACTGGGGTAAAAGTAGTGAGAGGTGTGCCAGAGAAGGAAGGGTCAGGTGGGCATGGTTGACAGGGTGTCCTGTCAAGCCTGTCACGAAGAGTTTGTATTTTGGTGGTGAAATACTTAGAGAAATACAGATGGGAGTTCTTCATTTGTATGTTTTGTTGGGAGAGGTGAGTCTTTTCGTGTGCCAAGGAGATGATTCATGGTTGTAAAGAGTTCTTTTGAAGAAGAGGCATTCAGGATTTTGGTTTGGAAATAGCTTGTTTTTGCAGATGCAATGAGGGTGGATACTTTTGTTTTAGAGGTTTGGAAAAGTTGCCTGTGTACAGTGAGTTTGGATTTGCGCCAGCGGCGCTCTGCTCTGCGGCGGGCACGTTTTGCACAGGCAATCTCATGAGTGAGCCAGGGGGTAGGGGGGCGGTCAGGTAAAAGATGGGTTGTGGTTGGAGCATGAGTGTCCAGAAGATGGTGGAGAGTAGTATAGAATTCATCGGCAAGGTTATGTGGCTTTTCAGAAAGGAGACGGGAGGCATCAGATGAAAATGTGGAGAGGTCGATAGATTTGAGATTGCGTCGAGTCACTGTGCGCGTGGTACGGGAAGGAGGAGAAATGTCAAGAGAACAGAGAATTGCAGAGTGGTCAGATGGAAGGGCTGAAGTTAGACGGGTAGAAAGAACTAAGCAGTTGTTAGTAGCTGAATTGTGGTGATCACGAGAAATGATCCAGTCAAGAATGTGACCTTTTTGATGGGTTGGTTCAGAAATGTGTTGAGTCATATTGTGATTGGACAGAGAGTTGATGATATGTCTTGTGTCATAACGGTGAGTGTTGTCATAGTGGACATTGATGTCACCTAGAATGATGAGATTTCCAGGTAAGAGGCAGTAGTGTTCAAGCAGTTGGTCAAAGTCAGAGAGAAACGTGGATGTGGTGAGTTTGTTGGCAGAGCTAGGTGGAGGTCGATAGACACAGGAGAAGGTGATGGGGTGAGGGGTGGATTGGAAGGATACTTCAACGTGCTCGAAAGAAGGATGGGAGAAAGGCAGAGACTGCGAGAAAGATAGGCGGGATGTACCGTAACTGTGTAACGGAGTGAAGTGGTAGTAACCTCAACTCTTCTTCTGGTAGTAGTATGAAGGCAGGACTCCATCGCCTTTCTATCGCTGCTTTACCTTCCCCAATCCTGAACGGGGTGTTGTGAGCTACCCATGAACAGCTGGACCGACTGGAAGCTGCAGGAGCCCCCCCCTCCCCCCCTGTGGGGTTCCTGGGGGCTCTTTCAGTATAAATAGTATCCATCCCACGTCCTGGAAATTCTGTGCTAGAAATGTCCTCTTTTCTATCACTCTCTTTGTTTCTCTTTGTTTCCACCTTGTTCCTTTGCTTTGTGTCTTTTCTTCCTATCATTTTCTGCCTTACTGGTCCATTCCCCTGTATGTGTTCAATAAAGTCTTGTGTACTTTTCTTAGGATTAATAATTGGGTGCATGTATTGAATGCATTTTTGGCTCTGGGGAAGTGAAGTATGCGGAAGTACTTTTAGGCAATTTATGCCCGTTTTCATACATTATATATGCTTTGGTGTCTTTAGGTATGTTTAAATTTGTATTTATGTTTTTTAAATCCCTTGTGCAGTGGATTGGACGGAATGGTCAATTCCAGGGGCATGCCCTTAGATTATGTGCGTGAATACATTGATATATGTTATGTACTTAACTTCGTTTTGTTTTTTTATGTGGAAGTTTTTGTATGTGCTTTGAAACGGTTATTGCCCTGATATGGCTGTACACAGTCATCTGGGCTTTAAACAGCAATAACAATAATAAACTGCCGGGGCAGTCAGACTGGAAAGTGAGTTCTAGCCCTGATATGGCTGTACGCAGTCGGTTGGGCTTTAAACAACAATAACAGTAACAATAATAAACTGCCGGGGCAGTCAGACTGGAAAGTGAGTTCTAGCCCTGATATGGCTGTACACAGTCAGCTGGGCCTTAAACAGCAATAACAATAATAAACTGCCGGGGCAGTCAGACTGGAAAGTGAGTTCTAGCCCTGATATGGCTGTACACAGTCAGCTGGGCTTTAAACAGCAATAACAATAATAAACTGCCGGGGCAGTCAGACCGGAAAGTGAGTTCTAGCCCTGATATGGCTGTACACAGTCATCTGGGCTTTAAACAGCAATAACAATAATAAACTGCCGGGGCAGTCAGACCGGAAAGAAGCAGTTCTAGCCCTGATATGGCTGTACACAGTCAGCTGGGCTTTAAACAGCAATAACAATAATAAACTGCCGGGGCAGTCAGACCGGAAAGTGAGTTCTAGCCCTGATATGGCTGTACACAGTCATCTGGGCTTTAAACAGCAATAACAATAATAAACTGCCGGGGCAGTCAGACCGGAAAGAAGCAGTTCTAGCCCTGATATGGCTGTACACAGTCAGCTGGGCTTTAAACAGCAATAACAATAATAAACTGCCGGGGCAGTCAGACCGGAAAGTGAGTTCTAGCCCTGATATGGCTGTACACAGTCATCTGGGCTTTAAACAGCAATAACAATAATAAACTGCCGGGGCAGTCAGACCGGAAAGAAGCAGTTCTAGCCCTGATATGGCTGTACACAGTCATCTGGGTTTTAAACAGCAATAACAATAATAAACTGCCGGAGCAGTCAGACTGGAAAGTGAGTTCTAGCCCTGATATGGCTGTACGCAGCCGGTTGGGCTTTAAACAACAATAACAGTAACAATAATAAACTGCCGGGGCAGTCAAATTGGAAAGAAGGAGCTCTACCCCTACACCAACAAGGCCGTAAAGATCGATTGCAGTTGCAGAAAAACAGTCCGGAGTGATTCTCGTGTGGGGTTAATAATTCTGACATGTTTGTTGGCCAAGGTCAAACAATGTTTGCTTTGACCAAGCAAGTACCGCTACTTGTGGACACAAGTACTGGGGGCGTGGCATGGAGGTTAGGAGCATGAAGAACTTGACGTGTGACTATTGTGCTATTGTTGTTTCCACGTCCACAATACATAACGAGTACTTTACAAGCAGTATCCTCCCCCCCCCCCCTCTCTCTCTCTCTCTCTCAGGGGCCTCAGTAGCTCAGTTGGTTCAGCGTCGGACTGACATGCTAATGGTTGTGGGCTCGAATCCCGGGGTCGCTTCCCATCTTTACGTCATTTTGTTCTGATGATGTCAGCATAGGATTTGATAAGTCCCCCTTCCCCCACTTCCCTGGGATGGTTATCCCCGTCGGTCGGCCATATCACCTGAGGTGGGTGTCGACGTAAAAACTGAACCAAATCAATCAATCCACCACCATCCCCCATCTCTCTCTCAGCGTCCCATGTCCGGCTCTTAAGAGACATTCCTCCTTTATGTGCATGATATGTATCACATATGTACATATATGTTAAGGTATGTACGGGTGGGGTGGGGGCCTGTAGTCGAGTGGTTAGAGCGCTCGTCTGCGGTGCGGAAGGTCGGTGGTTCGAATCCGCTAAACGCTGGTTCGATTTTTCCGGCCTGAAAACTCCCTCTGTCCACCCAGCAGTGAATGGGTACCTGACTTCGGTCGGGGGAGGTTTAAAAAGGCGGCGAAAGGAGAGGGATGGGCTCCGCCTTTCATAATGCCGTGCCCTAGACACGGTGAATCTTTAACAGTTCACCGCCCCTACGGCCATATTGACCATGGGACCTTTAACCTTTAACCTTTAACGGGTGGGGTGCGTGTTGGCTTTTATACTATTTTATTCTAAAACCTTATTGGAGTTATGTTGTATGTCGATGAATTACTACGTGAAGATTGTAACTATGTTTTTACATGTATCCCTGTAAAAGATAGCAATGCATTTTGTGTTTCTTAGACGTACTAATGTGGACTTTAATTGTGTGTTATTAATTTGAAAGTTTAAGGATGTAGCTTGAAACGTCATTACTACATTATTCTGAATGTTCCAATGTTACAACTAGTCTGTATTTTCTGCTCGTGTTGCTGTTGTTGTCGTTTGTTGTTTGTTTGTTTGTTTGTTGGATAGGAGCTGGCCAGGGCGGTAAACCTTACAATAAACGTTTTGGACTAATGAGGGTTTGAACCCACGACCTACCCGGTCAGTAGTCCGTTACGTTAACCACTTGTGCTAGTAATGTATTTACCAACGTGTGCAAAGATTATCTCGGCTGTTTCCTCGACATTGCTGACCAAATATGAACCACGTAATCAGACTAGTACACGGTCCATACGTATCAGGACGTGAATTCCTATGGATGTAAATTTGGACCAGTGGTTCAACCTTTTGACTCCTGCACCCTATCCACCAACTGCAAAAACTTAACCCTTTGACCCTCTCGCCCTACCCACCGGCTTCCTACCCTATTATCAATCCATAACCAAAAGTATGTAAGGCTTTACAGAACACACACAGGTGAACGGACCAACAAGGCAGAAAATGACAGGAAGAGATGACACAAAGCGAAGGAACAAGGCAGAAACAAAGAGAGTGACAGAAAAGAGGACATTTCTAGCACAGAATTCCCAGAAGGTGATGATACTATGGGAAGAGAGCACCAGTAGACCCAGGGAGAAAATGCTGGACGGACTTGCAGAGTGGCTGGGGACGAGGAGGGTGGGGGAGATGCTAGGGGCAGCGAGAGATAGAGACAGATGGAAGTCCATGATCGCAACGCCATGCGGCAGGGCACCTGATGATGATGAGGATACTATTTATACTGAAAGCGCCCCCCCCCCCCCCCCCGGTATACCCACAGGAGGAGTAATATGAAATGGTCCCCCTTTTTACAAAAAAAACAAAACAAAAAACAAAACAAAAACAGTCCACTGACCCATTCTGGATAAGAGTGTAGGAGGTGGATGAGGCAGGCAAAGGCCTGGCCACACAGTCCATGAGATGCATGGTGACGTTTCACTCTCCATCCAGCACAATCTTTACAAACAGGTCCTCCCCTAGTCGCGCCCGAACCTATATATATATACAGTATATATATATGTATGTATATTTTGTGTGTGTGTGTGTGTGTGTGTATGTGTATGTGTGTGTGTGTGTGGTGTGGTGTGCGTGTGTGTGTGTGTATGTGTATGTGTGTGTGTGTGTATGTGTGTGTGTATGTGTGTGTGTGTGTGTGTGTGTTGTGTGTGGTGTGGTGTGTGTGTGTATATGTGTGTGTGTGTGTAGTGTTGTGTGTGTGTATAGTGTGTGTGTGTTGTGTGTGTGTGTGTGTGTGTGTGGTGTTGTTTGTGTGTGTGTGTTGTGTATGTGTGTGTGTGCAGGTTTGCACTTTTATCATCACTGTCATCGTTGTCATTGTTATCGGTTGTCAATGTCGTCGTGGTGTACGACTTGTCGACACTGTATCATCATCGTCATCGTTATCATCAACATCATCACTGTCATCGTTGTTATCGCTACCGTCCTCTTCATCATGTAACATGGACGTCGCATTATTATCATCGCCAGCATCGTCGTAGAAGTCATCAATCAGTTGTCCCTGGCAAAATGCTGTTGAAATATCCACTTTAATTGGTAAAGGGAACATTTCACACACAGGGATTGAAAAGAGAGTGGCGCTGAACTGTGGCTACGTGCTTTTTCTGGGGATAAAGACTGCATTTAAATAAATGAAAATCTGTAGTGACAAAACACACACACACACACACACACACACACACACACACACACACACACACACACACACACACACACACACACACACACACACACACACACACACACACACACTCACACACACACACACACGCCCGCACGCGCACACAAAGTCCAATCGACTACCAAAAAGTATCACACATTACGTTTTTGTCAATGACCATAGTATACTGACATACATTTAGGTGTTCCACAAAGTTTAGTCCTTGGCTCACTCCTGTTTAACTCTTATACAAAACCCCATTCTTCGTTGATCAATAGATATTCTATTTCCTGACTGGCATTTGCAGGATATACACAACTGCACAAGACTTGTTCTACCACTGTTAGTAGTTACTGAAAACTGTATATAAGATACACAACACTGGATGACAGGACAACAAAGCGACTGATGACAAAAACAAAAAGCTTCCCCATCAGATCAAACAGAATGTCTGTATTTGCACAGACAACTTCCATGCCTGTTAGCCATGTCAACATCGTAGTCACACCTTCAGGTAGCGAGAGACTTGGGCTTTAAACTCTGTGACGATATGTCAGTCGTGTCTCCTGCCTCCAATAACTGTAGCTCAGCCTGTTTAAAATCTGCTGTATTGTGTTTGAAGTAAGATGACGAAAATAAAATAAACGCAGAAGAAACGTGGTTCTACAGGCGTCTTCTCAGAGTAAAATGGACAGACAAAAGAACCAACGAAAGCGTGCTAAAGGAATTACCTGTCCAACGTAAGTTGCTCCCAGAGATCAACAAAAGAAAACTGAAGTATATCGGGCACATGAACAGAAACACAAGAACCGACTTGATGACATCAGTCCTGCAGGTGAGAGTCGAGGCAAAGAGAAAACAAGGAAGGCCAGCAAAATCTTTCATAGACAACATCGCTGACGCCTGCAAACCGGGGCTCCATGACATCATACACAGGAGCAGAGACTGTGTCTCCTGGTGATCCTTCGTGAGAAAGAGTGGAGCTCCCACCGTCGTCCACGGCAACGGAGATGGATGATGATGGATGATGAGTGTCATCAGCCCATACCTCACCACTGAACTGCAAAAACACTGGTCTGAGCCTTTGGTCTATGCAGATTAGATCATGGTAAATCTCTCCTTTCTGGCTGCCCACAGTAATTAGACTATGGTAAATCTCTTCTTTCTGGGCGCCCACAGTAATTAGACCATGGCGAATCTCTTCTTTCTGGCTGCCCACAGTAATTAGACTATGGTAAATCTCTTCTTTCTGGCTGCCCACAGTAATTAGACCATGGCGAATCTTCTTTCTGGCTCCCCACAGTAATTAGACCATGGCGAATCTCTCCTTTCTGGCTGCCCACACAGTAATTAGACCATGGCGAATCTTCTTTCTGGCTGCCCACAGTAATTAGACCATGGCGAATCTTCTTTCTGGCTGCCCACAGTAATTAGACCATGGCGAATCTTCTTTCTGGCTGCCCACAGTAATTAGACATGGCGAATCTCTCCTTTCTGGCTGCCCACAGTAATTAGACCATGGCACATCTCTCCTTTCTGGCCGCCCACAGTAATTAGACTATGGTAAATCTCTCCTTTCTGGCTGCCCACAGTAATTAGACTATGGCACATCTCTCCTTTCTGGCACCCACAGTGATTAGACTATGGCACATCTCTCCTTTCTGGCTGCCCACATGATTAGACTTTGGCACATCTCTCCTTTCTGGCTGCCCACAGTATTAGACTATGGCACATCTTCCTTTCTGATCGCCCACAGTAATCAGACTATGGCACATCTCTCCTTTCTGGCTGCCCACAGTGATTAGACTATGGTACATCTCTCCTTTCTGGCTGCCCACAGTAATCAGATTATGGCACATCTCTCCTTTCTGGCCGCCCACAGAAATTAGACCATGGCAAATCTCCTTTCTGGCTGCCCACAGTAATTAGACTATGGCACATCTGTCCTTTCTGGCACCCACATAATTAGACTATGGCACATCTGTCCTTTCTGGGCGCCCACAGTAATTAGACTATGACACATCTGTCCTTTCTGATCGCCCACAGTATGGCACATCTGTCCTTTCTGGCTGCCCACAATAATTAGACTATGGCACATCTCTCCTTGCTGCCCACAGTAATTAGATTATGGCACATCTGTCCTTTCTGGCTGCCCACAGTAATTAGACTATGGCAAATCTGTCCTTTCTGGCTGCCCACAATAATTAGACTATGGCACATCTGTCCTTTCTGGCTGCCCACAGTAATTAGACTATGGCACATCTGTCCTTTCTGGCTGCCCACAATAATTAGATTTTGGCACATCTCTCCTTTCTGGCTGCCCACAGTAATTAGACTATGGCAAATCTCTCCTTTCTGGCTGCCCACAATAATTAGACTATGGCACATCTGTCCTTTCTAGCTGCCCACAATAATTAGACTATGGCAAATCTCTCCTTTCTGGCTGCCCACAGTAATAGACTATGGCACATCTCTCCTTTCTGCCTATCATCATCATCATTATATCATCACATGATCAGCATCATCAGCATCAGCATCATCATTACTATTATTATTATACTATTATTATTATTGCAATTACACTCTGCTGTTATCGTCTCCTACTTGTCTTTTGGTTGGTAAGTTTAAATATCTGAGAACGGCCATCTCACCAGACAGTAGATGCACATGATGATGATGATTATTATTATTGTTATTCAGCAGCAGCAGCAGCAGTAGCAGTAGTAGTAGCGATAGTAGTAGTAGTATGGTAGTGGTAGCATTACTGTTGTTGTTATAATGATGATTATGAGTATTATCATTATTATTATTATCTATTAGTATTATTAATGTTGTTACATTATTATTATAGTAGTAGTGGTACTAGTAGCACTGTTTGTATTATTGTCATCATCATGGATCATACCATTCTTATAAAATATTGTAACGAGTAATCCAAAACAAGTGTGACTGCCCGCGTTCAAGCAAACAGGAACCAGAAAAAACACGAAAGAAGAGTACGAACGCGTATTTAATACAACAAGACAAGACAGGCGCAAATTTTCGGCCAACTTTGTCAAGCGTAAGATTACAAACAAACAAACACCAGATACAAAAATTATGAGAAAAAGACTGAAACTGCCCTGCTGCTGTGTCCAATGTGAGAAAAGGAATGAGTGTTTTGTTATCATCATGATCATCAATAACATTACAGCGTATTTACCTGGCCAGCGTGGAGCTCGGTGTTCAGACCTGAGTCATTGTACAGGTGGATGTGAGCTATGTAGTCAGATGTCAGGTTCATCTCGTAGTTCTTCATCTCGCTCAAACTGTAGTTCAGCCCAACCTGCACACCAAACCCGCCATCTTAGAAAGTTATTTTGTGCGGTGTGAATATTTTAAATCTTATTTGTGATTGTGTAATTACGTTCTGCTGTTATCGTCTTCCACTTGTCTTTTGGTTGGTAAGTTTAAATACCTGGGAACGGTCATCAGAACATCAGAAATAGCCAGCAGAATCGGCCAAGCCAAACCAGCAATCAAGAAGATGAAAAGCGTTCTTACCATCAAATGTTTATCAATTGGCATCAGGAAGAGAGTTTTTGAATGTTATATAGAACCCATGCTGTTGTACGGTTGTGAGGCATGGACAGTCAACACACAGTCAGAGCAAGATTAAGGCAACTGAAATGTGGTTTTTAGGAAGAATGTTGAGGGTTCCATGGACAGCAGGGAGGACAGACGAGACAGTCTTGAAGGAGGCAGACACAAGAAGATCATTTATAAAGAAGATTAGAAAAAGACAGGCAACATTTATAGGCCACTTTACGAGGAAAGGGGAATTAGAACAGCTGGTCACAACAGGAAAGCTGGAGGGAAAGAGAACACCAGGTAGACCCAGGGAGAAAATATTGGACGGACATGCAGGATAGCTGAGGACAGAGAGGGTG
>JAPXFY010000035.1:7098558-7206058 GCA_030674185.1 Monoplex corrugatus
ATTGATTTTGGGGTCTAAGATCACTTAAGTGAATAGACATTAAACCAATGAATACCACCACCACGGATCAATGAATATGACAATATACAGTAGATAGATTGCTATAGATCAATGAATATGATAACATACAATAGATAAATTGCTATAGATCAATGAATATGATAACATACAGTAGATAGACAGACAGATCAATGAATATGACAATATACAGTAGATAGATTGCTATAGATCAATGAATATGATAACATACAGTAGATAAATTGCTATAGATCAATGAATATGACAACATACAGTAGATAGACAGACAGATAAATGAATATGACAACATACAGTAGATAGGTAGATCAATGAATATGACAACATACAGTAGATAGGTAGATCAGTGAATATGACAACATACAGTAGATAGACAGATCAATGAATATGACAACATACAGTAGATAGACAGATAAATGAATATGACAACATACAGTAGATAGACAGATAAATGAATATGATAACATACAGTAGATAAATTGCTATAGATCAATGAATATGACAATATACAGTAGATAGACAGACAGATAAATGAATATGACAGCATACAGTAGATAGATAGAGTAATGAATATGACAACATACAGTAGATAGGTAGATCAGTGAATATGACAACATACAGTAGATAGACAGATCAATGAATATGACAACATATAGTAGATAGACAGATAAATGAATATGACAACATACAGTAGATAGACAGATAAATGAATATGACAACATACAGTAGATAGACAGACAGATCAATGAATATGACAACATACAGTAGATAGACAGATCAATGAATATGACAACATACAGTAGATAGGTAGATCAATGAATATAACAACATACAGTAGATAGGTAGATCAATGAATATGACAACATACAGTAGATAGGTAGATAAATGAATATGACAACATACAGTAGATAGGTAGATCAATGAATATGACAACATACAGTAGATAGGTAGATCAATGAATATGACAACATACAGTAGATAGGTAGATCAATGAATATAACAATATACAGTAGATAGGTAGATCAATGAATATAACAACATACAGTAGATAGGTAGATCAATGAATATGACAACATACAGTAGATAGGTAGATCAATGAATATGACAACATACAGTAGACAGGTAGATCAATGAATATGACAATATACAGTAGATAGGTAGATCAATGAATATGACAACATACAGTAGACAGGTAGATCAATGAATATGACAATATACTGTACTTTACGCTGTGTGTAGCACTGAGAATGGGGGTTGTCAATGGACCAGATATCCCCCGTGGTTTTACCGGTACAACCTTCGTTGATAAGCGAGATGTAAGCTGGGTCTGAGTCACTGTACAACCAGCCCAGCTCAGTAAGGTTGACACGGACCTTCATGAGGTCATCCGTACACGTCAGTGACGTCACTGTCTCCACCGTAATGGCTGAGAAAGGGCACAACATTTATATGTTTGTTTATTGGGTGGTGGTGGTGGTGGTGGTCTTGCTTTTACTATTGTGAGTTCTATTTATTAATTTATTCAGGTCTTTGAGACCAAGTGACCTCCTCCCCCCCCTCCCCCCATCCCCACAGACACACACAAAAGAGGATCTGCTTCTTTACATCCTTCCTGTAGTGCAAGATCAACGAATGTGTACGAAACCAGATCAACGAGTGTGTACGAAACCAGATCAACAATACCTTAGTTTGCCCAAAGAAACCATGTCTGGCAACTGTGAAGAGATGCAAGCTGGGCTGGTTTGGTCACAGCAGGCAAACGGGCAAGACAAGGGAAGCTAATCAAGTGGCGCAGTGGTTACCAAATTAGACAGATGACAGGACGGTTACGGGTTCGATTCCCCAGTGGGGATGCCGGGGGCTCTTTCAGTATAAACAGTATCCCCAGCTTATGGAAATTCTGTGCTAGAAATTTTTTTAAATTTTTTTTATATCACTGTCTTTGTTTCTTTCTTGATCCTTTGCTTTCTGTCATTTCTTCCTGTCATTTTCTGCCTTGCTGGTCCTTCGCCTGTATGTGTTCAATAAGTCTATGTGCTTTTTCTTAGGATTGATAATTGAGTACATGTGTCAAGTGCATTTTTGGCTCCAGGGAAATAAGATATGCGGAAGCAATTTCAGGTGATCTGGGCCCGTTTTTTATGTATGTTTTAGAGTACAGTGGAGTCCATTAATAACGACAACTGTAATAACGAGAACATTGTAGTAACGAGACATTTTTCAATCCCCGTTTTTTATCCTTCTTAATCTTTAAGAATAAACCATTGGGTTTAACGAGAGTTAGTGGATAATCATCTCGGTAATAACGAGAGATTTTCTATCCTTCCTGGTCACAAAAGTTCTTGCCACTCGCCCCACCCCCACCTCGTCGTCAAGTTCCCGGTAGGGCACATCTCGTGGTGGCCGGTAACAAAGAAAAACAACGAAAGGCGCGTCCTTGTGCGGTGTGTAATCAAGGGACACTATCGATTAATTATGAACACATCGACGGCGCCGGTGCCAAGATTATTTCCCTTTGTTTCCCTTGGTAAATTCGTCATTTGGGAATAACGAGAACTCGGCAATAGCGAGAAAATGTGCCTGGGCCGTCCGCTCTCGCTATAACAGAGTTTCACTGTACTTACTAATGTTTTAAATTGTGTTCAGGTATGTTTTTTAAATCCCCTGTGCGATAAATTGGACGGAGTGGTCAGCGCTAGGGACATCTTAGATTATGTGCGTAAATGTTTTCATATGTGTACTTAATTTCCTCTCTTTTTAATCTTTCCTGTTGAAGTATTGTATTTTTTGAAACGGTTATAGCCCTGATATGGCTCTGCGCAGTCGGCTGTGCTTTAAACAAAACAAAAATAAAATAAAACAAAAATAACATAACAATTTCGAGTCACCATCAGCTGGATTTTTGGTCCACACCAACTCTTGTCTACTGTAGAAACATGCAATGAGATTAATTAACTGTAAAAACTGAGACCATATAATGGAATTTCTTCCCTTTCGTTGATGCATCTTTCATAGTGTTGTTCCAACTTCTTACTAATTAACATCACAAGTCCCTATCTTTTGGCTTCGGTTTATGCAGTGCTATCATGCTGTGATAAAAGAGGTTCAAGAAGATGAGAGAGGCATTCTTACCAACAAATACCTATCAATGAACATCTTACCACAAATACCTATCAATTAACATCTTACCCACAAATACCTATCAATTAACATCTTACCACCAAATACCTGTCAATTAACATCTTACCACCAAATGTCTATCAATTCACATCAGAAAGAGAGTTCTTGAATGTTTCATAGAACCGATAATGTTGTACGGTTGTGAGGCGTGGACAGTCAACACGCAAAGCCAGAACTGAATTGAGGCAACTGAAATGCGGTTTCTAAGAAGAATTTGCAGGAAGTGAGTTTTTGAATGTTTTATAGAACCGATGCTGTTATACGGTCGTGAGGCGTGGACAGTCAACGCGCAAAGTCAGAACTAAATTGAGGCAACTGAAATGTGGTTTCTAAGAAGAATGTTGAGAGTTCCATGGACAGCAAAGAAAACAAATGAGATGGTCTTGAAGGAGGCAGACACAAGAATATCATTGATGAAGAAGTAAAGGAAAAGGCAAGCGACATTTATAGGACATTTATGAGGAAAGGGGAATTAGAGCACCTTTGAGGGAAAGAGAACACCAGGTAGACTCAGGGAGAAAATATTGGACGGACTTGCAGGGTGGCTGAGGACAGAGAGGGTGTGAGATGTACTTGCAGCGACATGGGATATATTCGCATGGAGGGCCATGATCGTCAACGCCATGCAGCAGAGCACATGATGACGACGAAGAGTGGTGAAGATTGTGAGCACCCTAAGTAGGACGTAACAGTATCGTCTCTATCCTCACTTACAACAAAACTATGAAAAGTGTCTCAGATTCCACTGCCATCCGCATGTTCTTCTGGGACAGCATATTAGGTATTTTGTTCTGCTTGTTGTGCAGCATGTAAATACACGTAGAAACCTTTTTAGTCCTTTTCTCCCACTGGACGAAGCAGAAAGGACGTTTTAGTCTTTTTCTCCTAATTTTGTATTTGTTGTTTGTTCGTTTAATTGTGATCTTACGTTTACGCTTGACAAACGCCAGTTGGCCGAAAATTTGCGCCTGTCTTGTCTGGTTGTATTGCATAAGCTTTCTGATTCTATTTTCGTGGTTTTCTGTTTCCTGTTTGCTCGAACGCGGGCGACCACATTTGTTTTTTGATGTCTATTGTGGGGATGGGTTGCTGAATGAAAAGGGGTAGGGGAGTGATGAAGGGTCAGAACGGAAATTCCATCGTGTGAAATGCGGACTGCTCTTCCTGGGGTGTTCAGTTCGCCAAAGTACGGCGCTATCTATTTCCTTCTTATTTTACAGTTTGCATTGTCATTACCTATGGCAGTGCACTTTCCAGCAAATGTTGTCAAGGGCATTTCTTTTGCCACCTAGGACATTTGTAACCTGCCAGCACGAAATCAGTTTTAACTAGCATTTTGGGCATTTTGAGATATACATATCACTGGAAAGTATACATTCTGCTGATATTTTGGTACTTGAATAAAGCTTGTACTCAAAAACATGCAGAAGTTATGTATGTTTAAAGTCATTAAGTTGTATGACGGCCATTTTGAGAAAACGGCCTCTAAAGTTTTTATGTACTCTCCTACACATTTTCCTTAAATTTCTTTATTTGGTGGCTTTGACCCAATTTGCAATGACAAATGGGAGACAGACAGACAACCCTCTCAGCCCATGTCATGGTTCTAGCCAAATGTGGTACTGGGTCTCTCCCTGCGCTTTGGTTCCCCACCACAAAGTTTCTGAGTAAAAACCTGTCATTATCTGAAAGGTGCACCAAAGAGCTTTCTGTCAGTGTATTATATGTGGGGGTACTGTACAAGTGACAGTTCATAACAGAAGACAAAAATAGGTACTTTTGGTAGGAAATTGCGTTCTTTCTGCTGCGATCAGTGTATTAAAATACCAATTTAAATTGATTAATGATATTTTTCAAGAAAAAAATTCTGTGGGGGACAGAGTATAGTCTACAGAAATCAATTTTGAGAAAAATTCAAAACACCCCAGGTAGACCCTCAGTCATCTTTTCAGCTGCTAGTGCTGTTCGACTGACAGCGAGTTAAGACTGAATGGGTGATGGGAGTTCACATTTTAGGTCCATTCTGCACTCCAGACCCTGCTTTGTCGTCTAATCGGGCAGAAACACTATGATCACCTTTCACGCTGAAGTAGTAGGGGAGCGGGTGGATAACCTCTACTTAATATATGTTTTAGTGTCCTTATTTATGTTTTTGATTTGTATTCAGGTGTGTTTTTTAAATCCTCATGTGTGATAAATCGGAGGGAATGGTCAACGCCTGGGGCATCTCCTTTGATTATGTGCGCACATGCATTGATATGTGTACTTAATTTTTTTTTCTTTTTCGAGTTGAAGTATTGTATATGTTTTGAATGGTTATAGCCCTGATATGGCTCTGCACAGTCGGCTGGGCTTTAAACAACAGTAACAATAAAAAACAATGTCAAGAACATTTTTTTTATACCCTGACCTTGGGATTGGCAGGGCAGTGTACTGGTTAGAGGACTCACTCCTCAAAGCCAGTGTTACTCCTGTAGAACGCTTGTGAAAATTGTTGGTTATAAATTGTTAATCCATTTCTGTCACACACACACATACATACTCACACACATACACACACACACACTCTCTCTCAGGCACACATGAGACACACACACACACACACACACACACACACACACACACACACACACACACACACACACACACTCTCTCTCTCTCTCTCTCTCTCTCCTCTCTCTTCTCTCTCTCTGGTTTATATGAAACATACTCCCCCGTTTTTTATACATATATATTTTTTTAAGGAGATTGAAAACGAAGAAGGAAATACAAGAACAATAAACACATTAGTTAATTTAAAAAAGAAGGGGGGGAGCGGACGCAAAGAAAAACAGTAACCACGCATTATTAACAAACACAGGACATATTGATAATATCTTTAGAATGTCGGACGTTCATCTGCCCATCACCTGTTAACCTGCCGTTGGCCATGTGAACAACTTCGTTACGGCTTTGTTAAGAAATGAAAGTACGAAGGGAGATAAGGCTAAATAAACAATTCCGCCCCTTGAAGGGAAAATACTCTAACATCAAGCTAAGCGAAACTTAAGCACTCAAGATGGCATATCTAACCCAAAGGTAAGCCCTCAAATACATTTTTTGCCAAACTTTATGGATAATTTCTCTTTTCCCTTTCGCTTTATTTCGTTAAGTTGTGTTGTATTTGAAAGAGACAAGCGAATGTCGTAATTTTTTTTTTTTAAACGGACCAAGTTACTGTAGCAGACGAACAAAAGAATCGATGATTCGAACATCACGATCATGACCGTCATCATGATCATCATGTAAATGTTGCAATAAGCCACGTCTGAGCAATAAAAAGCTGACCGTGTATGACTCACCGTGTCTTTGAATGTTTTCACCACTTACACGTTTCGCTGTACCTGTAGGACATACGACAAGAGTGTTGTTCAGGTTGTTGCTGATGTTCCGTTCATGTCATGGAAAAACTAAACGGGTCAGTCGGCCTCCATCAAGTCCATGTGTGCGCGCTCGCACTCCGTCTCAGGTCTGTGTCATGTGTGTAATTCAGAGGCGTTGCTGTTATTTGTAGCAAAGTTTGGGAATGGCAGATGAAACAAAAACTAGTAAAAAGTCATTGAATTTCAAGACAGTCTCAATATCGGAAGACTGGAAAAGATTGTGTACAGTTGGGGAAGACTTGGAAAACTGATAACAATTTTACAACTTGGGTCGTAATTAAAACAGAATTTGATGAACAAAGTACAGCAGTTGCAGTTCTGCCCAGAATTTTTCAAATTTTGGTCTCCTCATTATAGTTCAGGAAACTGTTCCATGTAACTTGTTTGAGTAAGAGATAGGCCTGCATGGGCCTACAATTGAACAGCTCGAATTTTGTAAAAGAGTTTTGTCAGTTGCAGGCTGTATTGTAATTTTGAATAGGACCTTTTCAGGGGTCAGATGGAAGTTTCCTGTCATTCGGATGTCAGGGGCTCTTTCAATAGAAACAGTATCCCCACCTTCAGGAAATTCTTTGGCAGAAATTGTCTCGTTTCTGCCTGGCTCCTTTGTTTTTTGTCATCTCTTCCTTCCAATTTCTGCCTTGTTTATGCTGGTTCATTCACCTGTATGTGTTGTATAATGTCTTAAAGTTAGTACTTTCAATTAGGATTGATAATTGTGGACTACATTTTTCTGTTTTTGTTTGATTGGTTGTGTTAGGTTGTTCTGGCCAGTTATATGTTTTAGTATACTTAGTTTTGTTTGTATATTTGTATTCAGGTTTGTTTTATAAATCCCCCCCCCCCCCTGGTTATACATTGGGTGGAATAGTCAAAACCATGGGCATCTATTATATAAATTATGTGCACAAATATGTTGATTTGTATACTTAAATGTTCTTTTACAGTTTTTTTTCAGGGTCAGCAAGGTGTTGTGTGTGTTTTGAGATGGTTATACTTATATAGGACTCTGAGAAAAGTTGATTGCAGAAGAATTGAGGCGGCAGAAATGTGGTTTTATCAGAGACTACTGTGTCAAATGAACAGATAGAAGAACTAATGAAAATGTACTGGCAGAACTTGATACCACCAGAAAACTACTAGCAGACATCAACAAGAGAAGACTAATATATATATATATTGGCCATGTGTCACGCAGCAAGAACACAGACCTCATGGGTACTACTTTTTCAAGGAAAAACGGAGACAAAAAGGAAGAAAGGCAGACCTCCAGTCTCATACATCGAGAACATAATCAATGTCAGTGGCCTAAATATTGAAGAAGTTATCCACGAAAGTCAGTACAGAGTGGCTTGGAAGGAGGTGGTGGTGTCAAAGAGTGCAGTGGCCAACACTGAATCGGGTGATACCGACAAGTGAGATACTTATAGGCCTGATACGCTCTGTGCAATTGGCTGGGCTTTAAACATGAAAAGTAAGAATAATGGAATTTGGAAACAACTTGGGTGCAGTAAAGTGTACTTGGGGTTTGTTTGGGGTTTTTTTCAAGTAAGGGTGACCTACTGAAGGTCACAATTTTCAACAAGATTAACTTGAAATGTGCCCATGAAGAGTTCCGTACCATTTATTAAAATGTAGGCCTATATATTTTCGCAATAAGCTGTGTTTGGGGGGAGGGGAAACAACGCTGTTGTAATCTAGACCTATTATGATATCTTCATGCTTTAATGTGATCAAATGAAAATTTTAAAAAATCCCTTTGTCTTGTCTCTCTCTTTCAGGTCTTTGTAGTTTCTCTCTCTGTCATACAGTAATGATACTATTCATAGTAACAACAATAATGATGATGATGATGATGATGATGGTAGAAGATATAGATCCACCATTCTTTATCAAATAAAATAATCCTACTAAAATCTGTCATTTGTCCGGTTGTCAGTGTTTTGATGTCTCTTGAGGTATCCAATCATGGAGCACAAATCCGAGATACTTTAGGTGGTGGCTCTGCCCTGCTGACTATTATTATAGTATTAATAGCGCGCATCTTTTCCCTTCCCTTCCACTCCCCACACCCTTTTCACCTGTCCCGCTGCCGTGTACAGCGCACTCAGCTTCCTTCTTTATCTCTAGGGCTTGAGCATAGGCGCGCTACAGAGATAAGACTTTGGTTAACCTACCTGGCTAAAAATAGCACTCGCACTCGCAGGCGATGCCGGTTTGCAACTAAAGGGTGTCAGAATAGCTGGGAAAATGCAGCCGTGTTGCAATAGTCAGTGAAGTTTTGATCTCAGTTGTTTGAGTATTGATCTGTGCTGAGGTATTACTCCATGGTAAATAAGAATGATGATGATGACTTATTCCTGAAGACTACTTGGGGAGCATAGGGCTGTAATGTTCAACACTCCTGGGGACTTGGTTGCAGGTACTATTCTCTTCAGTTGGGCCCATGTGTCTTGTGTAGTGTATCAATAAAGCTTATAGTAAACTGTGCAGACTGTCAAATCAGGCTAAGGTTTGAACAAAAATAAAAAAACAACAACAACAACAACACCCCCCAGCCCCCCCCCCCCCCCCCCCAAGAAAAAAAAAAGAAAAAGAAATCCAGAAATTCAAATCCTCCCAAGATCTAACCCTACCTAGCTACCACACAGACACCATGGCATACCAAATTGACTCCTGATATGAACAGTCTGTTTATTCACAGAAATAACAAACACCCCCCCCCCTCCAAACACACACACACACCACACCACACACACACACACACACACACACACACACACACACACACACACACACACACACACACACACACACACACACAAAAGCAAGCAATGTGCCGCTGTAGACATACTTAGCAATATTCATTCATACTTCATTAGTTCATATTCTGGCATGCTAATTTATGCTCTGATACAGTTTTCGTACTCAGCAAACATTCATGTAGAATGACTGTCTCCTAACCTGTGGCTCAGGAAACTTCTTCAGAATCAGAGGCACAGGGGCCTTACACAAGGCTGTGGCATTTTGTGTGTTTTGAAATGAAAGTTTTCTCTCTTCTAGATTAACTGCCATGACAAGGCTTACAGGCTTCATCTTCTTGAGTTTGATCATAAATCTTTTTTGTAGGCTTAGTGCAAACTTAGTGATGCCCCTTTTCAAAGAACTATATTTTTTGTGCGCCTGGACTATTCCTGAAGGTTCTGCAGAAAGTGGATGGGGAGAAGAGAAATGTGACCCTGCTTTATTTCGAGGACTGGTTGCAGATTGTTCAAACCTGGGCGTGGTTACAGTATAGATAGTGTAAATCATCATCACCTTCATTATTATTGGAAAATTATCAAACCTGCGCATGGTTACAGATAGGCTACAGGAAGTCATCTTCATCTTTATCATCATTCAGTTAGACGACCATTGTCTTCTTCACCGTTAATTTAACTCAATCGAGCTGTGCCGTATACGGCTGTACGTCACCTTTCACACTGCGTGGAGCTGTGCCATGTGTAGGTTTACGTCAGTTTCAACTTTTTTGGTGGCCGTAATAAAGGAATAAGGGAAGTAAATCATGCACTAGAGTGATCTTGGGTCTTTTATCTCAGAGTTCCTTCCCTTAGACCGTGTTGTGAGCTGTATTTTTGCTTTAGTAGCAGTTTTTCGATGCTATATGCGGTTCATTGTTTTCGTCTGACTGTCAAGATGGCGTCAAGAAGCAGCCGCGTGCACGCAAATTCACTGTTCTTGATTACACCAAGTAAATAGGAGGTGATGTTTGTGTTTTTGTACATAAACTGTACATTCTTGTGTAAATATTCCTGTGGATAATTGTTTTCATTGGTGAAAAAAAAACCAACATATGGTGTAAACATATGGACTCGGCAAGAGGATATTTACCCCCTTATGGTCACCTGTTTCCTTCACCCCTTCTATCAAGATGAACAGACTACCAGTTTTGAGGTGTGTGATGTCTGTATGTGAACACTTCAATGTTTCCAAAACTGTTTTCTTTTTGTGTGTGATATTTGTTGTTAATTTTTAATGTTTTTTAAAAAATCACCAAGAATACTGCAATTTTGGGGGTTGTCGCGGTGCGAAATGTTGCGGCTTGAATGAGTTAATTTCGTTGTAATACGTATTTGTGTTAATGTTTATATTATACCTTGTTTGTTCCAAATGCATTAACCTTCACATTGCCAGTCTCGCATAAATTCAAGCACATGGCCAGCTGCCACACTCACAGAAATTTATGCGAGTTTACTAGGGTTCTGCAATGTGCAATATGCAGGACAATGCTCTTTTGTTTCGGAATCCACAAATACACTATATCACATTATAACCAGGGGGAACCCCCATCTTCACACAGCTGTCATTTTCATTTGACTTTGTGAGATCAATATTCTGTTTTGGGCTTTTATTTTTCATGGATTGGTTAGTGTGTATACCAAGTTTGGGAGTCCTGTATTTATTTGCCTTGCACAGCTAGCCGGTGTTTGACTCGACACCACGTTGACCCCACCTTCTGGAAATTCTGTGCTAGAAATTACATCTTTTCTGTCACACTGTCTTTGTTTCTGCCTTGTTCTTTTGCTTTGTGCCCTTTCTTCCTATCATTTTCTGTCTTGCTGGTCCATTCACCTGTATGTGTTCAATAAAGTCTACATACTTTGGATTGATAATTGTGTACATGCACTGAGTGCATTTTAGGCTCTAGGGAAACGTGATGTGCAGAAGCAGTTTTAGGTAATTAAGGCCTTTTTTTAATTTAAAATATGTTTTAGTGTCCTTAGCTATGTTTACATTTGTTTCAGGTTGTTTTTTTTTTAAATCCCTTACTGATAGTTTGGACAGAGTGGTCGGTGCTGGGGGTATTTTCGTGGATTGTGTATGTGAGTGCATTGATATGTGTTTTAATTTTTCTTTTTCCAGGTTTTTATTTTTTTCTCCAGTGTGCCATGGATAATTTTGTTGAAGATGGTTATAGCCCTGCTGTGGGTGTGCACTGTCGTTTGGGCTTTTAAGCAGCAATAACAATAATGCTATGATTCGTGCATGGGCAGGCCGTGCAGTGAGGATGAATCATTTGAACAAGTGGACATCGTCCCTGAAAGTCTGCCACCACCAAACGTGGACCTCAGTGCCTACGTGCCCGGCAGTCAACGCACATCCCCGCTGACACGGGAGCAGTTTGAAGCCATGCTGGACAAAGATGGACGATTGGTTAGCGAGCATCTACTGAGACAGGCTGTCTTTTTAGGTCAGTGTTGGTGGATCGTTTAATAATTTTGGTTTTGATTTCAATTCAATGTTTGACTTATAGTCTTATGGTGAGAGAGAGCAAGTGAACTAGACAGATCTGTTTACCTTGTGATTTTGGCAAGATTTCCATAAAATTTGCCTGACAGATTATGCCAACACATCCGTGACGAGCGGTGACTATAGTCGTGAACGCCGAGCTTCACCCACTGCCAGGTCGCGCTAAAAGTCGTTTCATCGGTGATATATGGTACAGAACTGGATGGCGGTTAAAGGCTATTTAGGTAATAGCTTTATGAATAGCACAGCTAAACTCAGCATCCTATTTTCATTAAGTACACAAATTTTGGTGACAGTTGAACTTCATTCAGGCCTGCTAGAGAGTTTTATTTACAACTACTGGTTCTTTATTGGCGGCAGGCTCAGGCTGACCGAAAGTTCAGGCAGAGGCAGGGCCAGTCACAATAGTGTTGACCCTTTGACCCTTTTACCCTTGCACCCTGTCCATCAGCATCCTGCATTGTCAACCATGTCATCCTATCTACCAGTTCTTTGACTCCCTTGCCAGGAAGCTGGTGGATAGGGTTAGGGAGTCAAAGAATTATGTTTTTACTGTTGTTGGATAGGGCGCGGGAGTCAAAGGGTAAGTCATTAAATGATTAAAACTAGGTGATACTTCACGATTATGGCAGTTTGGCAGGTGATTTACCGCAAGTTGTTTAGTAAAAAGATGTTTGTTTTTGTTGGAAAGATGACTAAAAAGACATTTCTGGAGGATTATGGAATATTGTATCAGTGAGTGCCCATTTTCTGTAAGGATGGAAGGGTTGAATTTTATGATTTGTTGGGTTATGTCCAGCCGGTGACATGAGACAGATTATATTAGTCTGAAGATGATAAGTAAAAAGTAAGTTCAAGTCAGCACATTGTCAGGTCCTTGAATTTTGAAGACTTGGTATAACAGTAAATTACTGTTCTATTTCTTCTGTTGGTATGTGACAGAAATTTTCATTTTTGGAAAATATATAATGAACAACTGTTTGAAATAATAGAATTTGTAAATTTCTTTTCACATGGATTACATGGGAGAAACTGTGATCAGTTATCTTCATTTTATGAATTCATTTAAAGTGACATAATGAAGACTGAACCAGTAAGCTAAAACTGAATATTATCAGTAAGGTTTTTTTGCAAACAGAATACAACTGAAGTATTCATGAGTTGATGGAACTGTGCTCAAATGAGTAAAAATGAAGTCAACTTTAACAAGCTTACAAAAACTACATGAGGGTACTAAAATCGTTACGAGTTGATGGAACTGTGCACTAATGAGTAAAAATGAAGTCAACTTTAACAAGCTTACAAAAACTACATGAGGTTACTAAAAGTGTTACGAGTTGATGGAACTGTGCTCTAATGAGTAAAAATGAAGTCAACTCTAACAAGCTTACAAAAACTACATGAGGGTACTAAAATCGTGATTTGCCACACACAGACTTGGTATTTTTTCATCATGAAAAACTATGATTGGTCATAATCGTTTAGGCAGTTAACCCAGTGAGCAATTAATTACCACCCCCTGTGGGGATTCTGGGGTTCTTTCAGTACAGATATTCACCCCACTTTCTGGAAAATCTGTGCTAGAATTTTCCTCTTTTTAATCACTCTCTGTATTTCTGCCTTGCTCATTTGCTTTTTGTCATCTCTTATAATTTTCTGCCTTGCTGGTCCCATTTGCTTGTATGTGTTCTGTGAAACCTGATATACTTCTGTGGAGTGAAAACAAGTGACAGATGAAGGAGGGCTGTTTTTTTGTACTTGTATGAACACACAAAATGAAAGAATCATAACTTGAAGCAGCCTCTCCACCTATAGTTAGCATCATGCAAAGATTTGTTTTGAATAGTGATCTTAGATAATGATGGCCAAGGGTCTATCATATGGAGACCCCTGTGTCATTATGCCATGACATGTCACGGGTTTTTGGACCAGTGCTGGCTCCTGTGGGGAGGCGGATTTTTTCACATACATTTCTTCTGTATTATAGCAGTGTGACAGTTATTAAGTTTTCATTTCTGGTTTTCATCCTTCCAGTCTCTCACCTGTCCACCAGTTTCCCTCAGGAAGTGATGGAATGATCAGGTTCATTCACAACATTTGTTACTTTTTGTTTGAAGTGATATTTAGATTTGATTTTATCAAGATTTTGCGCTATATAAATAAAATATATTATTATTATTATTATATTTGCAAGGTTAACGGTGAGCATGGTTTTTACCTGTTGTCTTTTATCTTAATCGGGTTGTCGTTTTTGATGTGGTGCTAGCCGTGGAGTCGGCTGGGCTGTAAGCGATATGAACTGGAACTGAATATGGTAATAATAAAATTTCTGGCCTTTAATTTAAGAAAAGTTTATTAAAATAGTTGCCGAGTCGACTAGGATAGTTTTGATAAAAATGATGCTGTGTTTGTAGTCTCTGTGGCTTGTGTCAAGATGACTATTTTTCACCTGGGTCTTTTTTTGTGGGGCTGTGCAGTGACAGTGGCCATTGCTGTGTCAGAAATGTCACTTGACATTTGCCACCAGGAGAATAATCCACATCAGCCTGACACCCACTCACCCTCCCCCCCCCCCAACTCCCACTTCCAGCTCCACATGCAGCTTTAAGCATTTTTTTTTTTTAGTCACAGATTTCCAATTTTTGTACTCTTCATTACTGAAAAAAAAGTTCACGGTATTTGAGTGTGCATGTTACATATATATGTAAGTGACCAGCAAAAATTTGTGTGCGCGGTGAAGGATCGTGACCACATCAAGCTTCTTCTAGCACAGAAATTGAATTGTATTGGGACTGGAGTCAAAGATAACATTCCTCAGGAAACAATGGGATCATGCATTTGCTTCTTAGTTTGTTCAGCTTTATCACTTTTTAGGTGTGTGTGTGTGTGTGCGTGCGCATGTGTTTGTGTGTGTGTGTGTGTGTGTTTTTTTTGTTTTTTTGTTTTTTTTTGTAATGTGGTGTTCATGGTAAGAGTCAGATGATGAAATTATGTAAATATGCATGCTTCTCTGTTACCTGTGTGCTCTTCTTTTCTAATTAATAGCACTTTTAACTGGGTTGTCGTTTTTTGATGTGATGTTAGCCCTGATATGGCTCTAGTAGGCGGCTGGGCTATAAACAGTATGAACTTGAACTTGAACCAATAGCACATTTGTTGTCTTGAGCATCAGCCATGTTTTCAATCACACTTGTCAGACCATTTGGAAGGCTTTGTCCCTCTCTGTCTGTCTGTCTGTCTGTCTGTCTGTCTGTCTGTCTGTCTTCTCGTCCCTCTTCCCTCTTTTTCTTTCAATGATGTAGTAAGCTGTGATAACAATGATGTTTTTGGTGTTATTTCAGGGGGGGTGCAGCCCTGTATACGGAAAGAGGTGTGGAGATTTCTGTTTGGCGTGTACCCTTGTACATCAACCACCAGGTAGATCTATGTTTATTCACAAAACTACTTCTTCTTCTTTTTCTTCTCCCTTAACTCTCTCGCTACGAGCGTCGGGATTTCCCGATCATGTCTCAACAACGCTTGTCTACGAGCGTCGGAGAAATCCGACTTGAGTTTTGAAAATTCGCGGGGCTTTCAGTATTTCGGTTAACCAAAACCAATAGCCAGAAATAGATTCTTTGGTCATTCTTAGCCTCGTTTCAGGACATGAGGTCACTGTACTACGCAGTTGGTGAGTGGACAGTGCATAGTTCATGACCTACTATCTCCGCAGTGAAGCAAATGGCAGAAAAGCAAATGGCTGAACAGTACTCAACAACTCGGCGCTGTTCAACATGATCTCTTCCTTCAGTGCATGTGGAATGTGTGCACGTTGGATTTTATGAAATTTCATTCAAAATGTGACTGTAGGAACTGATGTATTGACCTGACTGTATTTTGTAAGACATTTTTCAGCTGAAAATTTGTGTAATTTTACTTGTACCATTACTCGGCAACCATGAGGGTTAGACAGTTGAAATTTCAGCATTTTGTACACCAATCTTTTACTATATGACCTGCCAAATTTCAAAACTGTTTTCAATTGTTTGTATGAGAATTTTACTCATGATCTATACAAATGGTGCGTATCAGGGGAACAGCAAGGGGCATAATCGTATGTAGCGAGTGAGTTAACTCTGTCAAGGGTCATTGGGGCACCACACTAAAGAACTGTTCACCAGATTCCTCCAGCTCTGTCGGTTGTGTGCCGAAGCCTATGTCTCCGGAGATCGTTTCTCTGTCCATTCTGCACAGTTGTCAGTCCATCGTTTTTTTTTCTGTCTTGCTCTCCATCTCCCTCCCTCAACAGCTCCCTGGAGGACTGATATAGCGACTGTAGTAAATGTAATACAGGGTAGATGCAGCGGGCAAAAAGGCTGGCCTGAACTTGAACACAGAGAAAACAAAAGTGCTACATATCAAAGGCAAAGACACTGAAAACAATCATGACATCTTAATTGACAAAGTTCCTTTAGAAAATGTTAGGGATTTCAAATATCTTGGTTCTGTAAAAACTGATGATGGAACTGCATCAGAGATGTCAAAATAAGAATTGGAATGGCAAAGCAAAAAAATGGCCCAACTCAACAACATCTGGAAAGACAGAGGCATACCAAATGGCCTGAAAGTTAGACTTTCAAAATGTTTGATCTGGCCAGTCATGATTTATGGCTGCGAAGCCTTGACTCTGAGAAAAACTGAATGCAGAAGAATAGAAGCAGCAGAGATGTGGTTTTATCAGAGACTACTATGTGTCAAATGGACAGATAGAAGAACTAATGAAAGTGTCCTGGAAGAACTTGATACCACCAGAATACTACTGGAAGACATCAACGAAAGAAGATAACATTGGCCATGTGTCGGGCAACAAGAACACGGACCTCACGGCAACCATCTTTTAAGGAAAAACAGTGACAAAAAGGAAGAAAGGCAGACCTCCAGTCTTGTACATTGAGAGCATAACCAACATCAGTGACCTCAATATTCAAGAAATTGTCCATAAAAGTCAAGACACAACGGCCTGGAGGGAGTTGGTGGTGTCAAAATGTGCAGTGGCCAACACCGAACCTGGTAACGCCAACAGGTGAGACAGATGAGTAAATGTAATAACATAGATATGGTAGGCAGTCTGCTCGAGTTCAAGAAATTTCCAATACATTCACTGGCCTCTTAAAGATGTTCCTGGTGAGAACCACATTGATCTGAGTGGGGATGATAATGCGGGAGTTTCTGTTAGAAACTAAGTTTTTATTGCTGAACAGAGATTCGAGGAAAAAAATCCCCATTTTAACTTCTTGCCCAGTTACTGTTTGTAACATAAATTTATGTGCAAATTTAAAGAACATATAAGGAGCATGTTGCCCTTCAAACTGAGGGCCAGGGTCTGAGATGGTGAAGTTTGCAGTCACAAGTGGGATTCTGTAGGGACTATCTCTCCAAGATAAGTGGAGATCCTAAAGTTGGTGGTTTATTAAAGGGGTTCTCCGAGTGCTGTATGCTCCTGTTTATTTATCCTTCAGAGGGACAGGATGATGGAAGGGCAGAGATGTAGCCAGGGCCTGAATTTCATGGGTTCTGGGATTCACAGTGCTGGTGTCTTATTGGGCAGCTGGCTTTGAGATGGCTTGGTAGATCCATATTTTTTTCGTCCCATTTTCTACGGTGCTTTAATGGCTACAGAAGCTGGAACAGTTCTTACAATGGGATGATGATAATGATGTTGATGAGGACAATAATCATGATGCTATGGAGTTCCATGAAGGATTGAGACTTGCGTGACAGGGCTGTACTGTACACTTACTATTATAATACATCCTGGCGTCAACCAGGCCCGAGAGATACAAACACCTGCGGTGCTGGTCAGAAGATTTAAGCAATACCCTCAATGACGCATCCATGAAGTGGGTGAGACTCGACTGTGTGGTCCCAGACTTCCCAGTGAGCCCATAGCATGCCCAACGCTGGGTAGGAGCCGATTGGAGCCGAAAAATCCCACAATGATTTTTGAAGGCACTGATGGGTGATTTGAACCCACAACCTTCAAGTCGGTAGTCCGTTGTGATACCCACTATGCCACACCGCTTGGTAGATCGGGGGGGGGGTATTGTTACAATAATGATGTCTTTTTTGTGGTTCTCATTGATTGAAAAGAAGGACATTTGCTTGTAACATGCTTGTTTTTGATATGACCCAGTACCACTGGAAAAGTGTACAGGATAAAAGGTGTAACATTCTGGTCTTGGTTTATTTATGAATGTCTGATAACGGACAAATGGAAAGTCAAGGTGACGGTTCTTCGGGAGTTTAGGTTTTGTTCTGAACTCATGGATGAAAGTCAAGGATAAAGAATTGTGTAGGTGGAAAGTGATACCGTGTTTAGTACCGCTAAAGTTGTGCAGTTTGTTATGGTGCAGACAAGAAGTAAGGTCACATCCATCATCTCCATCATCTGTACCACATTGAAATGGATGAGGGATCCTGACTTCCTTGTTAACTTCCCCCTCTGAGAAATGCCATGAGGCCTGACATCTGAAGACTCCTGGAATCCCACATGAGTTCAGGCTGAGACATTTTGCTTGTTCCTGATGCTTGAAGGAAAATGCCGTACAAACCTCTGGACAAGGTCCCCCATTACAGTACTGTGGGCTAAGATGGCCTTTCTGCTCACTGCGTCACTGACAGATGCATGAGTGAACTGCAGCGCCTTGGTGGTAGGCCCTCTAAACAGGACATTGTCTTCCATCAGGATGTCTTCATATCCTTGGCTTTCTTTCAAGAATTCAGTTCAAAACCTGTCCTCCGGAAGAATCATCATCTCAAATTGTTATTCATCCGTTATCATGTTCGTCTGTCAGATGGGTTGCCAAATTAATGAAGCCTATACATGAAAGACCACACAACAACAAGGTGGTGTCATTGACAAAATTATGTAGAAAAATAGGCATAGATTTTATATAACTCAGTCAAGTCGCAGTCTTCAGGGTCATTCGGACCCCTCAAATCGCGTGAATTTTAGAACATTTTGAAAAAATATAGAAAAACAACCAAATAACTTAGACAAACAAAGTGATACAGAAAGACCAGGATTAGATCTTTGCAAATAATCTGACCTTATTTATGGTATTCCATATACTTGTAAATGATGAAGTATCCAAATAGATATCCAAAGGGGTTTTTTTTGTTTTTTTTTGATGGATATGAACACACACTGTGAAACAGTTTTAGATGAAGTCCAGAACATAATTTCCATGCCATGGATGTTTTCAATCACTGATAGTTGTCACTTTTTGCATACAATTGCTCCAGAGCACAAAAATATTCACAAAATTATTTACCGTAAAATGCTTTCCTTGACGCCATTTTGGATTTAGCGAAATTTGCATGTCGCGGATAGCATTGAAAAAAGGCTATTATTGTCTTTGTTTCACGTTGCCACAAACGGTCTAAGGGAAAAAACTGCTCTAAACATACCCTAGTATCGGTTCCCAGTGGGGTTTTCCCTATAACTGACGCTTCTGACATAAAAAAAAAATATGAATGTCCGCCGTTGATAAATCGACGTCACATCTCCAAGCAGTAAAGGCAAGCCAGAGGTTTTTAAGAGGCAAGACTCAATTGAGTTAATGAACAAAAACATTGGCTACAAATAAAGAAAGGGTGAAAAAAGAAGATGCTTTGCTGGAACAACGCACTGTCCTATGGGAGAGTGGCCTGAATTACACACAGAAAGTCTGTAATGACAAAACATTTATGAACCAGGAAAAAAAAGAATAGAATCAGAACACGTATTTAATACAACCAGACAAGACAGGCGCAAATTTTCGGCCAACTGGCCTTTGTCAAGCGTAAACGTAAGATCATAAAAAACAAAACACCAAATATGAAAATTAGGAGAAAAAGACTAAAACTTCCCTGCTGCTTCGTCCAGTTTTCTACATAATTTTAGTCCTTTTCTCCCACGAAGTAGCAGGGAGGCCTTTAGTCTTTTTCTCCTAATTTTTGCATTGGGTGGGTGTTCGTTTGTGATCTTACAGTTAACTTGACAAAGGCCAGTTGGCCAAAAATTTGCACCCATCTTGTCTGGTTGTATTAAATACGCATTCTGATTCTATTTTTGTGTTTTTTCTGGTTCCTGTTTACTTGAACGCAGGCGGTCACTCTTGTTTTGGAAAACGTTTATGAATAAATGTATCAGCGAATGTGTGTGTATATGTGGAAGATGTATGTATGTGTGTGGGTGGGTGGGTGAGTGGGTGTGTGTGTGTGTGTCTCACATGTGTTGTATACTTACCCGAGTCTCTCAAAATTGAAAAGTACCAATGTATGTTTGTGTGTGTGTGTGTGTGTGTGTGTTCGTTTGTTCTTTGATTTAACGTCTTTTCACTGTAAGTGATATTAGACGGGGGAGGGGGGGGGAGGGGAATAAAAAAAAAGTATAAATAAAATAAAATGGAGAACGATAGTAGGACGGGTTGGATTGGGGCAGAGGGGAGACGGAGGAAAAAGTCATGAATAGGTGGTTGAATAGTAAAATGGAACGAAATCTTAATTCTTAACATTAGTAACAATTAACTTCAGCAATGTGAAGGGAAAATTTAACACCAAAATGTGTGTGTGTGTGTGTATGTGTGTGTGTGTGTGTGTGAGTGTGAGTGTGAGTGTGTGTGTGTGTGTGTGTGTTACATGTGTTGTATACTTACCCGAGTCTCTCAGAATTGAAAAGCACCAATGTATGTTTGTGTGGCCTTGTTACAGGGAGAGGGAGGCTCTTCTACTGGACTACATAGTGAAGTACAATGAGCTGAAGGCACGATGGAAAACACTGCTGGTGCTGGCATCCGTACCTGGACGTAAGTGACAGCAGCGAATTCACCATCATCATTATCATTGATCTTGACTGGTGGTATGGGTGGTCAACATCATCATCATTGTCGTTGTCACCTTGACTGGTGGTGTGGGTGGTCGACATCATCATTATCGTCATCACTGTCATTGTCACCTTGACTGGTGGTGTGGGTGGTCAACATCATCATTATCGTCATCAGTGTCATTGTCACCTTGACTAGTGGTGTGGGTGGTCAACATCATCATTATCATCATCACTGTCGTTGTCACCTTGACTGGTGGTGTGGGTGGTCAACATCATCATTATCATCATCAGTGTCGTTGTCACCTTGACTGGTGGTGTGGGTGGTCGACATCATCATTATCATCATTAGTGTCGTTGTCACCTTGACTGGTGGTGTGGGTGGTCAACATCATCATTATCATCATCAGTGTCGTTGTCACCTTGACTGGTGGTGTGGGTGATCGACATCATCATTATCATCGTCACTGTCATTGTGACCTTGACTGGTGGTGTGGGTGGTCGACATCATCATTATCATCGTCACTGTCATTGTGACCTTGACTGGTGGTGTGGGTGGTCGACATCATCATTATCATCATTAGTGTCGTTGTCACCTTGACTGGTGGTGTGAGTGGTCGACATCATCATTATCATCATTAGTGTCGTTTGTGACCTTGACTGGTGGTGTGAGTGGTCGACATCATCATTATCATCATTAGTGTCGTTGTGACCTTGACTGGTGGTGTGGGTGGTCGACATCATCATTATCATCATTAGTGTCGTTGTCACCTTGACTGGTGGTGTGAGTGGTCGACATCATCATTATCATCATTAGTGTCGTTGTGACCTTGACTGGTGGTGTGGGTGGTCGACATCATCATTATCATCATTAGTGTCGTTGTGACCTTGACTGGTGGTGTGGGTGGTTGACATCATTATCATCATCACTGTCATTGTCATCATCGTCATCCTAAGTGAGCAATAAAGAGGGCGTTTTGAAGACCACTCCTCATCCAGATAGACCACCAGACTGACCATTTGAGGCTTGGTTGTACTGGAACAGTGAATTTAGGTTATCATCATCATCACTGAGCTCTGTTCATGTGTGTGTGTGTGTGTGTTTGTGTGTGTGTGTGTGTGTGTGTGTGTGTGTGTGTGTGTGTGTGTGTGTGTGTGTGTGTGTGTGTGTGTGTGTGTGTGTGTTGAGAACAGTTGTGAGCATGAACCAGGAAAAACATGAAAAAAGAATAAGAACACATATTTAATACAACAAGACAAGACAGGCGCAAATTTTCGGCCAACTGGCCTTTGTGTGCTTTACATTGTTACCAAATTTTGATATTGCAGAGTCTCCTTTAGAGCAGGGCCTGGTGGCATGCTATCAGTTATGGGACAGTGTGAGCTTTACATAGTTATCAAATTCTGATATTGCAGAGCTTTACATTGTTATCAAATTTTGATATTGCAGAGTTTTACACATGGTTATCAAATTCTGATATTGCAGAGCTTTACATTGTTATCAAAGTTTGATATTGCAGAGCTTTACATTGTTATCAGATTTTGATATTGTAGAGCTTTACATTGTTATCAAATTTTGATATTGCAGAGCTCTATATTGTTATCAAATTCTGATATTGCAGAGCTTTACATTGTTATCAAATTTTGATATTGCAGAGCTTTACATGGTTATCAAATTTTGATATTGTAGAGCTTTACATTGTTATCAAATTCTGATATTGCAGAGCTTTACATTGTTATCAAATTTTGATATTGCAGAGCTTTACATTGTTAACAAATTTTGATATTGCAGAGCTTTACATGGTTATCAAATTTTGATATTGCAGAGCTTTACATGGTTATCAAATTTTGATATTGCAGAGCTTTACATGGTTATCAAATTTTGATATTGCAGAGCTTTACATGGTTATCAAATTTTGATATTGCAGAGCTTTACATGGTTATCAAATTTTGATATTGCAGAGCTTTACATTGTTATCAAATTTTGATATTGCTCAGCTTTACATTGTTATCAAATTTTGATGTTGCACACGGCTGTTCCAAACGTGCTCTTTAGTTGGAGAGGCGAGCGGCCTGACCTAGCAGTGACCTGACCTACTTTCAGCATGAGTGGGGCATTCCATCCCACTGACAGCTGTAGTGCCAGCACAGCGCTGTCAGGGAACAAAAATGAGTTGGTTGCTAAACAGTCTAAATTTTTAAAGCGCCTTTCAACAGTCTGTCTGATATGTAAAAAATCGTGTAGCCAATATAAACAGCTTTAGAACAAGACTAAATATGACCAGGTTAGTTCAGTAGGCTACTCTACCAAATCTTGTATAACACATGCGTAAATTCATGCAGTAATGTAACTCCGTCATGATCTCAGTTTTCTCCCATAAATGTCAACCCCACTAATCAAGCATTCTAGGTTTTCATGGTCTAACGAAGACGCATTATGCAATCTGTAACACTTCAGCTCCTGTCTTCGCTTATCAGACAAATTTCAAAGTTGGCGGGGAAGGAGGGAGCCTCCAGTTTATTACTCCACCATAGCGGCAACTTGACCCGCCTGGTACACTGCCTCTTAGCTGCTGGCTGCAAGACAAATTCCACATAGGAGGCCTGTAGACTGTTTCTTGTGTGTTTGCACAAAACCGTGAGAGAGAGAGAGAGAGAGAGAGATGGGGTGGGGAGGTGGGGGTGCTTGTGTCTCTCTACAAACGGTGTGTGTGTGTTTGAGAGAGAGAGGGAGGGGTTGTGAGTTGGTGAAACAGAGAGACGCTCCCACACACCGGCCTACACTCCTCTACACCCCCCCCCTCCCCAATACACTCAGACACAAAGGCAGTTCTAAAGACAGAGAAAGTGAGAAAGAAAGAAACATGAAACATGAAAAACACTTTGTTATTCAAGGATTGTAGCATTAGGTCCCACTGGCCCTGTCTTACAGCCAGTCCTTACTAATCTTCTAATACTAAGCGTACAGACATAAAAGTGAACAACGAAGAGAACAGTGGACTGTGGAAGAAAAGAAAAAGAATACTAGCTTTTAAACAGAAGGAAACACAGAAAGCATTAAATAAAGAACGAAAAGAAAAAAAAACATAAAGGGAATAAAAAGGAGGATTGTGTGTGTGTGTGTGCGCGCACGCACGTGTGTGTGTATGTGTGTGTCTCTGAGAGAGAGAGAGGGGGGGGGGGACACACAACACAAACTGACACACGCACGCACTGGCACAGACGCACACATCACATAAACATACAGAGACAGACAGACAGACAGACAGACATGCGTCTTCACTTACCAGGTGTCTTTTTCTTTTACGAAAGGTGAGGAGGAAAACACAGGTTAAGTACTCCAATGTCACAAGGCTGGCCACTAGACTTGATAGACGGGGTTATGGCTGTTCTCACTATATACCGTTTATTAGTTGCATTGGTTTATTTTCCCTTGGGTCAGTCTGTTGGAGTCATATAATACATGAGAGTGGGTCACTCAGTCATATTCTGTTCTATTCAGCTCCAGTCTAATAAAGTCTCATCATTTTTGATGAACAAAAGCAACTCCAACATTAAAAAAAAAAATATCAGCTGCTGCTGTTGTCAATTAAACCTGTCAAATCCAGTTCGGTCTGTACCGAGATTATCACTGTATAGTAGTAGAATGTAACAGAAATCATGCAATGTTGTTTTCAATTCAGCACGATTTGTAATTACCTTTTATGACATATTTTATTTCACAACGACCTAGTCCAGTCCATGCTCATGTTTGATTGAAAAAAAAAACTGATATTACAATCAGTGACATTGTCTTGGCTAATTTTGTGTATTGTCTTGGCTAATTTTGTGTACACATTTTCACTCTATTGTTTTGTGTTTTCTGGTCACTGACAGTAGTTCATGAAGAAATACACACACTGAAGATAGATACCGAAAAAAAACAAAAACAAAAAAACAAACACACACACACTCACACACACACACTCCACGTTACTGGACTAAAAAACTGAAAATAAACACCTTCACTTCAGCAGACACAGTGCACTAAACACTCATTCAATTCCACGTTACTGGAGTAAAAGATTGTGTGCCCCACTCTTATTAGCACCACTTGCTCCACTAAAGAATTAAAATTAATTTCACTGTCTGACTAGCACAGACGATTTGTTGATACGGCAAACATATACCCAAAACGATTGCAAATAAATAGTAAACGACTAAACACGAAATTCTGAAACTTGGTGTAGTTCAAGACAAGGGAAAATTCTTTTGACTGACAAAAGATAGGCGCCAACAAAACCTTGACTGCACTGTAATCCGCTTCCAAAGAGAGTGAAAAGGCGCCACTTTTTAACAGAGACAAAGAAGGGAAGTACTCCGTGACCTTGATGGTAGGCAGTGGAATGTCTGGCACTGACGCTATCAGGGGTCACGGGCTGGGTCAGCCGCCCGCGGCCTAGCCGTAACTAAACGTGCCGTTTTTCTCCTCTCTGTACAGCCGTGTGCAGAGCTTTACATGGTTATCAAATTTTGATATTGCTCAGCTTTACATGGTTATCAAATTTTGATATTGCAGAGTCTCCTTTGGAGCAGGGCCTGGTGGCACGCTATCAGCTTCCCGAGGAGAACCCGATGCGCAGTCCTGACACCTCGCAACAGGACCCCATCATGGAGGGTGCCATGGACAACCTCAACTCCCAGGCAGCCACAGTGCAGGCGGGATCCATCGATTTGGCTGCTCTGGGTCACGCCGACCTGGCAGCAGAATACAGTGTCCCTGAGATGCAGCAAAGGCTGGACTGTCTTCAACTACAGGCTAGGGTATGCAGTGACAATTGTGGGTATGGAATGGAAGTTGTATATGACCTGCTACCACAACAAAGTAGATAAGTTGAATTTTGGTTATATTGAGATTATATATATATATATATATATCACAGGAAGCTGGTGGATAAGGTGAAGGGGTCAAAGGGTTAAGTTTTCGCTTTGCCAGCACAGTTGACAATGCAGGATACTGGTAGACAGACTGCAGGAGTCAAAGGGTTAAAGTACTGGGCAAAGCTGCAGAACATGCTGTGGAAATGTAATCATGTATTAACCCTTTGTTGCCACAAGTTCTTTTATTTTGCATGTGTGCTGCGTACAGGGCACTTGTGGTTTTTTGTGTGTGTGTCATCTGAAAGACTAGCACTCAGATCACCTCTTAATGCCCCCCCCCCCCCTCCCATAGGGATGCTGGGGGCTCTTTCAGTATAATAGTAATTCTACCTTCTGGAAATTATGTGCTGGAAATTTCCTCTTTTCTGTCACTTTCTTTGTTTCTGCCTTGTTCCTTTGCTTTCTGTCATTTCTTCCTATCATTTTCTGCCTTGCTGGTCCATTCACCTGTATGTGTTCGATAAAGTCTTGCATACTTTTTCTTAGGATTGATAGTTGGGTACATGTATTAAGTGCATTTTTGGCTCTAGGGAGGTTTGATATGCAGAAGCAATTTCAGGTAATTTATGCCTGTTTTTATATGTTTTGGTGTCCTTAGATATGCTTAAATTTGTAATCAGGTGTGTTTTTTAAATCCCCTGCACGGTAAATTGGACGGAGTGGTCAACACCAGGGCATCTCCTTAGATTATGTGCGCGAATGCATTGACATGTGTGCTTAGTTTTCTTTTTTTTTTTCCTGTTGAAGTTTTATGTTTTGAAATGGTTACAACCCTGATATGGCTCTACGCAGTCAGCTGGGCTTTAAACAAAAAATAACAATAATAAAACAACAGTAAGAAAGACTAGCACCCAGATCACGTGTAAATATCTTGAGGGGAGGGGGGCAGGGAGAAAAGTCCTTTGTCTGATCAGTCACCATGGCGACACAGGGGACTACAGACTGGTTTGTCGTGGGTTCCCACCCCCATAGGTCATAGAAATTGTTGTTGGACTTTTCTGACCTGTTGGGCTCCCACTGTGAGCTGAGCATGCTATGGGCTCATTGGGAAGACTGAGACCACACAGTCCAGACTCGTCTACTTTACGGATACGTTATTGGGAGTGTTGCTCAGATTTCCTGGCCAACATTGCAGTTGTCCGTATCTCTCAGGCCTGGTTGGTTCCAAGATATATTATTGATAGTAAGTGTAGATTGAACTCCATGGCTTCATGATTTTCATCCCCATCATCGTGAAATCATCAGTCATTGTAGCATGGTGACAATTATCGTGGATTCTGTGGCCTGTGGCCCTCCACGTGCTGACCTCATGGTTAAGCTCAGCTTGGGTTTCCTTTACCGTCCATGCCTGTGGTAAATTCAAGCTAGGATCTTTGGTTTCGGTGGTACACTGGAGATGTTAACTCACTTGCTACATACGATTATGCCCCTTGCCGTTCCCCTGATATGTACCATTTGTATAGGTCATAAGAAAAATACTTGTATAAACAAATGAAATCAGAAAGTATTGAAATTTGGCAGGTTATATATTAAAAGATTGGTGTACAAAATGCTGAAATTTCAATTGTCTAACCCTCATGGATGCTGAGTAATGGTACACGTAAAAATAGAGAAAATTTCAGGTGAAAAATGTCTTACAAAATACACAGTCAGGTCAATACATCAGTTCCTACAGTCACATTTTGCATGAAATTTCATAAAATCCAACGTGCTCACACTCCACATGCACTGAAGGAAGAGATTGTGTTGAACAGCGCCGAGTTGTTGAGTGTTGTTCAGCCATTTGCTTTTCCGCTGTCTGCTTCGCTGTGGAGGTAGTGGGTCATGAACTTTACACTGTCCACACACCAACTGTGTAGTACAGTGACCTCATGGCCTGAAATGAGGCTAAGAATGACCAAAGAATCTATTTCTGGCTATTAGTTTCGGTTAACGGAAATACTGAAAGCTTCTCTAATTTTCATAACTCAAGTTGGATTTCTCCAACGCTCGTAGACAAGCGCTGTTGAGACATGATCGGGAAATCCTGATGCTCGTAGCGAGAGAGCTAATAGAGGATTGCAGTGGCAATCTTCTTACCAGGAAACCCCTCGCTTGGTCTGTCTCTGTGATTGAGCAGTAGTAGGGGGCATAGTAGCAGTGTCCTTAGTAAGTTGGATCAAAACGGGCACTGCTGAGTTCTTAATAAAGTGACCCAGCAGCAGTGCAGGGTCTGCTGTGGTGGATGGCCACTTGGCAGCTTGGCATCTCTGGCTTCTGTGGGCTTTGTGGCTCTGGAACTTTGACTAAATGAACTTGTGGGTAATGGTGTCTTGTAGAGCTGGAATGAGCGGCAGGGGATCAGCGCTAACTGAGGCAGTGCAGGAGTTGGGGCAGACAGCAAAGTTGTTCACTACAGGGAATCAAACTCAGGATCCCATTCTACCTGTACCACTACATGCATGCCCACTTACACTTAATTACATTTGTGCAGGATGTTCATGATGTCATCATCATGTGCCCTGCCGCTTGGCATTGATGATCATGGCCCTCCATACGAAATATATCTCTTGTCACTGCAAGTACATCCCCCACCCTCTCTGTCTTCAGCCACCCTGCAAGTCTGTCCAGTATTTTCTCCCTGGGTCTAACTGGTGTTCTCTTTCCCTCCAGCTTTCCTGTTGTGACCAGGTGCTCTAATTCCCCTTTCCTCATAAAATGCCCTGTAAATGTTGCTTGTCTTTTACTAAATATTTCCATTAATGATCTTGTGTTCATGATGTGGGGTTAAAAAAAATAACACAGAAAACAGAAAACTGTATTGCTTTTCCTTTGCTTGACACCACACCTTATGATGTCCTTATCCTTCACAGGTTTACGTAAACAGAAAACGTATTGATGTCAACCAGCTACGATCTTACATCCGTGTCATTGACAAAGATGTTCCTCGAACAGACCGTGAAGTGGAGTATTACAAGTGAGTTTTTGTTTGGTGGGATGTTGTTTTTTTGTCTGAATAGTTTATAATTAGAAGATTTCCAATAGCCCTGATATGGCTGTGCGCAGTCGCCTGAGCTTTAAACAACAATAAAAGAAGAAAGAAAAAAAGAAGATTTCCAAGGAAACAATGACCAGGACACCTGCACAGTATGTGCACTGCGCTTGAGGAAGCTAATGGCAACCCACCTCAGGTATCTTTGCCAAAAAGTGCACTCTGAAATTTAAACTTGGCCATGTGTCACACAACGAGAACATGGACCTCTTGGCAACCATCTTTCAGCGGGCCCCAGTAGCTCAGTTGGTTGAGCGTCAGATTCACATGCTAATGGTCGGGGTTTCGAATCCCGGGGTGTGCTACATTAAAACTGGCTTTCTCACTGTCCCATCTTAACATCGTTGTTGTTCTGGTGGTGTCAGTACGTGGTTAGATAATTTACCCCATTAAAACTGGCCTTCTCACTGCCCCATCTTAACATCATTGTTGTTCTGGTGGTGTCAGTATAGGATTAGATAAGTCCACCTTCCTCCACTTCCCTGGGATGGTTATCCCTGTTGGCCATACCACCTGAGGTGGGTGTCGACATAAGAACCAAACAAAATAAAAATATAAAACATCTTTCAAGGGAAGATAGTGGCAAGAGGGAAGAAAGGCAGACCTCCAGTCTCATGCATCGAGGGGTGTGGCCAGCACCAGTGGCATAAGTATTCGGGAAATTGTCCACAAAAGTCAAGACAGAGCGCCCAGGAGGGAGATGGTGGCATCCAGATGTGCAGCAGCCAACACTGAACCCAGTGACACGGACATGTAAGACAGGTGATTTATAATTTCTAATGAAAGAAGATTTCTTCACAATCTGTCCTTGGTTATGTTTCATGATGATAGTGGTGGTGATTATCTTGATGAGTATTTTGGGATTCATCATTGACAATGTTACTTAAGTTTGTTGACTAGTACTGCAGGTGTCAGTATCTCTTGTGCCTGGTTGATGCCAGGATATGTATGAAACAGGGGTGGGATTCTTCCGCGTACGGGTGGATTTCCGCGGATCGAAATCTCAAATCCACGTGTTCCAATTGCTGTTTCCGCAGAAAAAAAATTTGGAGGAAATAAAAGGAAAAACGCGCGGAATGGTTCGATCTGTTGAACCCATATCACTATCAAGTGCAGACTTCGTAAGTTCAGTGCTCTCAGAGTTACCTCCCATCTGCACAGTGCATTGTGGGATTCAACATGGCCACACGGAAAGATATTGTCGTTCGTGGCGATACTTTCAGTGAGCTTTTAATGTGAGAACAGCGAGGCAATTTTTATGTGAAATTCAGATAAAATTTAATCATTTTCTAACTCAATTCAGAAGTGAGTTTAGAGCCCCAAAATGCGCCAGATTGCACAGATTTGCGTTAAGATTTCAAAATTTTTGGGGGAACATGCCCCAGACCCCCCTAGACTCGGTTCATTTTTCCTCTTTTCTGACTTTCTTCCAATCCCACACCCTGATGAAAGGAAGCATAGAGGATAGCCCTGTCACACAGACTCGGTCTGAAATGGAATTCTGTAACTTTACTACCTTCCCCACGCTTAGAGAAATGAAAGCCTGGAAAAAGGCAAGAGAGGGTTCTCCCATTCTCTCTTGGTCCGGCAGCTGGGCTGGACCTGGTTGATGCATGTTGTGTGGCTATGTCCTGGGGTTTGTCATCTCCCTACCTTGTTGTTCGACTTATAAACAGGGTAACATGACTGGGTCAGAATTGGTCATGTGGCGCATGGACAGCCCCTCTGAAATGGCTTCCATGTGGTGTAGGGAGCTGATTGTCTGGAGAGTAGGGAGGCATTGGTACTCTGGGTCCAAGCGCGACTTATCTGTCCATTTGTTCGAGTAGGTCACATATGAAATTGTTCCACAAAACAAGGTAAAACTGTATCCCAATAACAGACCATGGGTCACAAAATCAGGTAAGACTACCCTCAGTGAGAAGCAGCTTGCTTAACAGATGACAAAGCTGTGTGCAGATGAATACAAGAAAAACTGACAGCCGAAATTTATTAAAAAAAAAGCAAAGGAAGATTATAAACAAAATTTTGAAGTCACGTTTCAGACAGGCAATATGTATGATGTGTGGAAGGACATAAAAGTCATGTCTGGTTAGATGAACACATTTCTGAGAGTAGTAATTGTAGCGACACAGAAAGTAATGAACAACATGAACATTTTTCCCAAAAATTGATTTACATTTATTGTAGATTTGATGACAAAGATTTTAGTGAAGAAATTAAGTAAAGTTGAACTTGAGGGTGAAACCTAGAAGAAGAGAGAAGATGAAAATTTTACCATTGTTAAAGAACATGGAGAAAAAATTTTTTTTGTTTAAATATCTGTATTGACACGCAGTAGTGTCCAATAAAACGGCATCTCCGCTGCCTCAGTTCTTCTGCAATCAGTTTTTCTCAGAGCACAGGCTTCACAGCCATAAATCATAACGAATGAAAGTGTCCTGGAAGAACTTGATACCACCAGAAAACTGCTGGCAGACATCAACAAGAGAAGACTAAAATACACTGGCCATATGTCAAGCAGCAAGAACACAGACCTCATGACAACCATCTTTCAAGGAAAAGCAGTGGCAAAAAGGAAGAAAGGCTGACTTCCAATCTCATACATCTAGAACACAACCAACATCAGTGGCGTAAACATTCAAGAAATTGTCCACCAAAGACAAGACAGAGCGGCCTGGAGGGAGATGGTGGCGTCAAAGTATGCAGCGGCCAATTCCAAACCCAGTGACACCAACAGATGAGACAGGTGATTGACACATAAATGTGTGTGTGTGTTGGTGTGTGTGTGTGTGTTGGTGTGTGTGTGTGTTGCATGTGTATGTATATTTTGCATGTCTTTTATGTTCACCTCTGGCAGAGAACTGACCATTTATTCCACATGTGCAGAGGTCACGCCAACCCACATTTAACTCAGCTACGAGACATTCTGGCCACATTTGCCTGCTACAACGTGAAGTTGGGCTATGCTCAAGGCATGAATGACATATTGGCACGTTTCCTCTATGTGTTTGGCTCTGAGGTATGACACTCGGGATACCTGTACATGTGTGTGTGTGTGTGTGTGTTGTATGTGTGTGTGTGTGTGGGTTTTTTTTGTTTTTGTTTGTTGTGTGTGTGGAAAGTGTATGTGTGTGTGTGTATGTGTGGAAAGTGTGTGCACGCGTGTGTGTGTGGTGTGTGTGTGTGGGTGTGTGTGTGTGTGTGTGAAATGTGTGGAAAGTGTGTGTATGTGTGTGTGTGTTTGTGTGTGTGGAAATGTGTGTAGAAATGTGTGTGTGTTTGTGGAAAGTGTGTGTGTAAGTGTGGTGTGGAAATGTGTGTAGAAATGTGTGTGTGTTTATGTGTGCGTGTGTGTTAAGTGCCTTTGTGTACATATGTACGTGCGTGCTTGTCTCTGTCATTTGATTAGTATGCCATTGTTTTCTGATGCTGATTGAGTGGAGAGATTGAATTTGATCATCTGCAAAGCAGGTGGATAGGGTGAGGGAATCAAGAGGTTATGTTTTTGCTTTGCTAGCATGGTTGACAATGCAGGAAGCTGGTGGATAGGGTGAGGGAATCGAGGGGTTATGTTTTTTGCTTTGCCAACATGGTTGACAATGCAGGATGCTGGTGGATAGGGTGAGGGAATCGAGGGGTTATGTTTTTGCTTTGCCAACATGGTTGACAATGCAGGATGCTGGTGGACAGGATGAGGGAATCGAGGGGTTATGTTTTAGCTTTGCCAGCATGGTTGACAATGAAGGAAGCTGGTGGACAGGGTGAGGGAATCGAGGGGTTATGTTTTTGCTTTGCCAACATGGTTGACAATGCAGGAAGCTGGTGGACAGGTGAGGGAATCGAGGGGTTATGTTTTTGCTTTGCCAGCATGGTTGACAATGCAGGAAGCTGGTGGACAGGGTGAGGGAATCGAGGGGTGATGTTTTTGCTTTGCCAGCATGGTTGACAATGCAGGAAGCTGGTGGACAGGGTGAGGGAATCGAGGGGTGATGTTTTTGCTTTGCCACATGGTTGACAATGCAGGAAGCTGGTGGACAGGGTGAGGGAATCGAGGGGTTATGTTTTTGCTTTGCCAGCATGGTTGACAATGAAGGAAGCTGGTGGACAGGGTGAGGGAATCGAGGGGTGATGTTTTTGCTTTGCCAGCATGGTTGACAATGCAGGAAGCTGGTGGACAGGGTGAGGGAATCGAGGGGTTATGTTTTTGCATTGCCAGCATGGTTGACAATGCAGGATGCTGGTGGACAGGGTGAGGGAATCGAGGGGTTATGTTTTAGCTTTGCCAGCATGGTTGACAATGCAGGAAGCTGGTGGGTAGGGTGAGGGAATCGAGGGTTATGTTTTAGCTTTGCCAGCATGGTTGACAATGAAGGAAGCTGGTGGACAGGGTGAGGGAATCAAGGGGTTATGTTTTTGCTTTGCCAACATGGTTGACAATGCAGGAAGCTGGTGGACAGGGTGAGGGAATCGAGGGGTTATGTTTTTGCTTTGCCAACATGGTTGACAGTGCAGGATGCTGGTGGACAGGGTGAGGGAATCAAAGGACTAAATAGAAATAACAGTAATCAATCAATCAGTCAATTGGTCAACCAGTCAGGTAATTAATCAGTCAGCTAACTGATTGATCAGTCAGTTGGTGAACCAGTCAGGTAGTTAATCAGTCAGTCAGCCAACTGATTGATCAGTCAGTTAGTCAACCAGTCAGGTAGTTAATCAGTCAGCCAACTGATTGATCAGTCAGTTGGTCAACCAGTCAGGTAGTTAATCAGTCAGCCAACTGATTGATCAGTTAGTTGGTCAACCAGTCAGGTAGTTAATCAGTCAGTCAACCGACCTATTGATCAGTTAGTTGGTCAACCAGTCAGGTAGTTAATCAGTCAGTAAACTGACGATTGATCAGTCAGTTGGTCAACCAGTCAGGTAGTTAATCAGTCAGTCAACTGACCGATTGATCAGTCAATTGGTCAACCAGCCAGGTAGTTAATCAGTCAGTCAACCGACCGATTGATCAGTCAGTTGGTCAACCAGTCAGGTAGTTAATCAGTCAGTCAACTGACCAATTGATCAGTCAGTTGGTCAACCAGTCAGGTAGTTAATCAGTCAGTCAACTGACCGATTGATCAGTCAATTGGTCAACCAGTCAGGTAGTTAATCAGTCAGTCAACTGACCAATTGATCAGTCAGTTGGTCAACCAGTCAGGTAGTTAATCGGTCAGTCAACTGACCGATTGATCAGTCAATTGGTCAACCAGCCAGGTAGTTAATCAGTCTGTCAACCGACCGATTGATCAGTCAATCCACCAACCAGTTCATTAGGTTTCCTTTCATATCCTGACATCAGCTAGGCCTGTGAGACGCAGACAGTGATGCGTCTGTGAAGTGGTCAGGACTTGATTCTTCCCACTGAGCTCACAGTACATGTATACTCAAGTGTGGAGAGGAGTCAGTCAGAGGCTGAAAATCGTTAAAAACTTTGGACTGTTGGAGTGCGCACCTCTGGCCTTCCATTTGTTTGTCCATTGCACTTAATACTATGCCAAGGCAGCTGGTTAACCCTTTGACTCCCGCACCCTATCCATGAACTGCAAAAGCTTAACCCTTTGACTCCCGCACCCTATCCATGAACTGCAAAAACTTAACCCTTTGACTCCCGCACCCTTTCCATGAACTGCAGAAACTTAACTCTTTGACTCCCGCACCCTTTCCATGAACTGCAAAAACTTAACCCTTTGACTCCCTCACCCTTTCCACCAGCTTCCTGTGCAAGAGTCAAAGAGTTAAACATAAGACTCCACAGTCGGGCCAGTGTTCATAACCCTTTTGACTCTCACACCTTGTCTACCAGCATGACAACCATGCTATCAAAGCGGAAACTTAATTCTTTGACTCCCTCGCTCATCCTGCAGGAAGCTGGTGGATAGGGTGAGGGAGCCAAAGGATAAAGTTTTTGCAGTTAGTAAAATAGGGTGTGGGAGTCAAAGGTAATTTTCTGCTTTGTGTTTTCCTGTGTGTGAACAGACACTAGATTCCCTGAGTTTTCTTACAGATGTTGTCAGTATTGGTATCGTTGTGCTGTGTGTTGGCAGGTGGAGACTTCTGGTGTTTTCAGCGTTACATGGACACTGTGCAGAACGATTTTATGGAGGAGGGCATGGTGTATAAAATAGGTAAGTTATAGATGGGTACCTGATTCTGCCATGGTTGATAAATAGAAAATCATCATCATCATCATCATCAGGTACACTTGCCGCATGTCCGTTGCCGATTTATGGACTTCCATCTGTCTCTCTGTCTCTTGTTGCCTCAAGCATCTCTTCCACCCTCCTTGTCCCCAGCCACTCTGCAAGTCCGTCGCAGCATCTTCTCCCTGTGGTCTACCACCGTGTTATCTTTTCCCTCCAGCTTTTCCCGTTGTGACCGGTTGTCCAATTCCCCTTTATCCTCATAAAATGGCCTATAAATGTTTGCCTGTCTTTTTCTAATCTTCCTTAATGAATGATCTATCTTGTGTCTGCCTCCATCAGACTGTCTCGTTTGTTTTTCTTTGCTGTCCCATGGAATTTAATCAACATCCTTCTTAGAACCACATCTCGACTGCCTCAAATCTTGTTCTGGCTTTGCTTGTTGACTGTCCCATGCCTCGCAACTGTATAACAGTTTGGTTCTATATAAGTTCAGAACTCTCTCCCTGATTGTTAATTGATAGGCTTTGTTGGTAAGAACGCTTTTCATCTTCTTGAATGTTGTTTTTGGCTTGGCCAATTCTGTTGGCTATTTCTGATCGCATCTGCCGTCTGGTGAAGAAATACCACTCAAAATCTGCATCGATTGTCTGGTGGTTAGGGTTTACCCCAGCCCCCTCACCCCCTTTCTTCACAGGTCATCAGATTTAAAGATAAAAGACAGCTCGCACATTTTGTGGCAATATTTCTTTATCAGTGGAGCACCACAAGTCATAGCCAGCAACAGCCATGCTGACACGGGGGCAGCATTTGCACCAGCTATGGGCATGACCATTGTAAACATTGATCTTAAGTGGGCCTTCTTTGACTAGTGACATGCACATATTTTGTTGTTGTGGTGATGCCCATGTCGCATTTCCCTCATGGGGATGCCGGGGGCTCTTTCAGTATAAATAGTATCCCACCTTCTGGAAATATCTGTGCTAGAAATTTCTCTTTTCTGTTACTCTCTTTGTTTTTGCCTTGTTCCTTTGCTTTCTGTCATTTTTCCTGTCACTTTCTGCTTTGCTGGCCCATTCACCTGTATGTGTTAAATAAAGTCTTACAGTACTTGTTCGTAAGATTGATATCTGGGTACATGTAGTAAATGCATTTTTGGCTCCGAGAAATGAGATTGCAAGCAATTTTAGGTAATTAGGCCCGTTTTTATTATGTCTTCTGTCCTTAGCTATGTTTAAATTTGTATTCAGTTTTTTTAAATCCCCTGTGTGATAAGTTGGATGGAGTGGTCAACACCAGGGGCATTTCCTTAGATTCTGTGCACAATGCATTGACATGTGTGCTTAACTGTCTTTTTTCCTATTGAAGTATTGTATGTTTTGAAATATTTACAGCCCTGATGGGGCTCTGCACAATCGGCTGGGCTTTGGAAGTATCGTGTGTTTTGAACAGTCATAGCCCTGATATGAGACTATGCAGTCAGCTGGGCTTTAAGCAGTAATAACAGGTGATAGATGGCTAGAGGTTCCTGCCTGAGATGTCTGCCGTCTGCTGACTAGCGCTTGTGCACTCATGCCATGTGAAGACCATTCCAAGGAGTCCAGTGAGGACCGGAGGCAGTCACACAACAAACCACACATGTGACCTGTTCTCACCAAAGGGGGCAAGTCAGTTTCTGTTTTTTATATCAGGTTACTGTTTTTCATTGAGAGGGCATGAAACATCCTTACCAGTGATACGTACAGGAAGTCTTTCTGATAAAAACTGTTGAAGATGTGGCCAGGTGAAATGTCATGTATGTGTAATCCTTGTTTTGAGAAAACGAGAGGAGAAATTCTAGGCATTTGCTGTCAGGTTTTCCTTACCAACCACTGTGAGCGCTCTTTTGTGAATTTGGTTGGGTTAGTTTGAATAATTTATGAAGCATTCAGAAGTTGACACCATAGTCTTCAAAAGATGTACGAATGTTAGACTTCTGTTGAGGGTTGAATTGTGGTGGTGATGTAAAAACTGCCAGTTGCTGCATTTTCGGCAAAGCATTGGTGATGATATCACCAGAATTATTTTGTTTTAATGCTTTTTTAAGCATCAGTTTCAGTATGAAAACATGCCATTATTCCAAAGAAAATCCCAAAGATAAAACTCACTTTCACCCAAACAGATCCATACCACCTTTCACAGATTTTCTCAAATGCATGTGTATGACTTGCACCCCCATTGACAGAATAGGTCATATTTGGTCTGAAGAAGTCCCTTTGTAGATGGTCAAAAGCTAACCACCTGTGACCATTGTAGGTTCAGAGGAAATCCCGTGGAAAGGTATGTTTGGTTGGACAGGTTGAACTTCCACAAGGTGATCTATTTAGGTTGTGAGGAAACCTAATGTGGTATTGTGAAGGCTGACCACAAGGTGACTCTTTAGGTTCTGAAGGAAATCCATGTGGGTATGGTTGAAGGCTGACCAACAAGGTAACCATTTAGGTTCTGAGGAATCCACATGTGGGTAGTTGAAGGCTGACCACAAGGTGATCCTTTAGGTTCTGAGGAAATCCATGTGGTATGTTGAAGGCTGACCACAAGGTGACCATTTAGGTTCTGAAGGAAATCCCATGTAGGGTAGTTGAAAGTCTGACCACAAGGTGACCCTTGTAGGTTCTGAGGAGATCCCATGTGGGTATGGTTGAAGGCTGACCACAAGTGACCTTGTAGGTTCTGAGGAATCATGTGGTATGTTGAAGGCTGACCACAGAGTGATCCTTGTAGGTTTGAAGGAGATCCATGTGGTAGTTGAAGGCTGACCACAAGGTACATGAGTTCTGAGAAATCCCATTAGGGTTTGAAGGCTGACAAAGTGACCATTGTAGTTGGAAATCAATGTAGTGTTGAAGGCTGACCACAAGGTGACCATTGTAGGTTTGAGAGAACCCCATGTGGTAGTTGAAGGCTGACCACAAGGTGACCATTTAGGTTTGAGGAAATCCAGTAGGGTAGTTGAAGGCTGACCACAAGGTGACCATTTAGGTTGTGAAGGAGATCCCCATGTAGGTAGTTGAAGGCTGACACAGAGTGACCCTTTGCAGGTTCTGAGGAAATCCCCATGTAGGTAGTTGAAGGCTGACCTTAGAGTGACCTTGAGGTGGGAAATCCCCATGTAGGGTAGTTGAAGGCTGACCATGTTCAGCATGCACTGTCATGTTTGTTTTGAGTCTCTCTGTGTATGTTTGTCTGTCTGCCACCCTGTGTCCTTGTTTGTCAGTGTCTAAGGTCCTGAGACATATGTGTGGCTCATGTAAAAGAACCCGCATCAACACAGAAAAATTGCTTTAAAAAACAGTTTGAATAAGTAAACAAAAATATACACATGCAGAAATAAAGGGAAAAGTAAACGAAAATACACACATACAGAAATAAGGGAAAAGTAAACAGAAATACACACATACAAAATAAGGGGAAAAGTAAACAAAAATACACACATACAGAAATAAGGGAAAAGTAAACAGAAATACACACATACAGAAATAAGGGGAAAAGTAAACAGAAATACACACATACAGAAATAAGGGGAAAAGTAAACAGAAATACACACATACAGAATAAAGGGAAAAGTAAACAGAAATACACACATACAGAAATAAGGGGAAAAGTAAACAGAAATACACACATACAGAAATAAGGGGTAAAAGTAAACAAAATACACACATACAGAATAAGGGGTAAAAGTAAACAAAAATACACACATACAGAATAAAGGGAAAAGTAAACAAAAATACACACATACAGGAATAAAGGGAAAAGTAAACAAAAATACACACATACAGGAATAAAGGGAAAAGTAAACAAAAATACACACATACAGGAATAAAGGGAAAAGTAAACAAAAATACACACATACAGGAATAAAGGGAAAAGTAAACAAAAATCAACACATACAGGAATAAAGGGAAAAGTAAACAAAAATACACACATACAGAAATAAGGGTAAAAGTAAACAAAAATACACACATACAGGAATAAAGGGAAAAGTAAACAAAAATACACATACAGGAATAAAGGGAAAAGTAAACAAAAATACACACATACAGAAATAAGGGTAAAAGTAAACAAAAATACACACATACAGAAATAAGGGGTAAAAGTAAACAAAAATACACATACAGAAATAAGGGGTAAAAGTAAACAAAAATACACACATACAGAAATAAGGGGTAAAAGTAAACAAAAATACACACAAACAGAAATAAGGGGTAAAAGTAAACAAAAATACACACATACAGGAATAAGGGGTAAAAGTAAACAAAAATACACACATACAGAAATAAGGGGTAAAAGTAAACAAAAATACACACATACAGAAATAAGGGGTAAAAGTAAACAAAAATACACATACAGAAATAAGGGTAAAAGTAAACAAAAATACACACATACAGGAATAAGGGGTAAAAGTAAACAAAAATACACACATACAGAAATAAGGGGTAAAAGTAAACAAAAATACACACATACAGAAATAAGGGGTAAAAGTAAACAAAAATACACACATACAGGAATAAAGGGAAAAGTAAACAAAAATACACACATACAGGAATAAAGGGAAAAGTAAACAAAAATACACACATACAGGAATAAAGGGAAAAGTAAACAAAAATACACACATGCAGAAATAAGGGGGGGGGGGGGGGGGGGGGGGGTAAACAAAAATAAGAATACACCATACAGAAACAAAGGGGAAAACCCTAGGTGGTGAAGCCATTCTAATAATCTCCCTTTTTATATTCTCAGAATTATCACAAAAAAATCCCTCTGTGGAACTTTTCACGGTCACTGTCACCTTGGAAAAGCTTAGTTGAAATAAAAAAAACTTGACATGCATCTAGGACTGGTAAGCCGTCATAGCATTGACAACAGTTTGAATATTGTTGGATCTTCCTGAGAAAGTGTTCTTCACACATCTTCTTTAAAGGTTCTAACCCTCTTGACTCCTGCACCCTGCCTGCCAGCATCCACTATTATCAACCATGCTAACAAAGCAAAAACGTAACACTTTGTAATATTTTGTGGAAATTCCCATTAAGAAACTCATAACTGCTCACAACAGAAACAAAAAACTAAGGGAAAAAATTGAAGATATGGCCTTCCTGACGAAACCTTAAAGTATTCAGACTGTGGATGACCACTTACTGACAGATCACTGACAGCTGATGAGCTACAAAGAGCTGCAGTGTGCTATAAAAGTACGTGTGTACAAAGTGGCTTGACCCGGTAACAGTGTCCGCTGCCGCCATCCCCACCACCCCTCCATCACCCTAGTCCTTCCCTTACCGCTTCTAATACTTTTCCCTGTAAGTGGTGGGTGATTTGACAATGTTCCGCTGGTTGCCAGTATTGCCTGTGGCCACAAACGCTTTGTGTCACCTGCTCATAGGATCAATACTTTTCGTGTCTGGTCTGTCTAGTGCACATTTCACACCAACAGTGAGTAATTACTGCTGTTTCAACCTCTTCTTGTCTCAGAATTGTCTTCTGAATCATCCTAGTCATTTATAAGCTCTTGGCTCAACTCGCATGCTTTCAAAGGTTGAAAACGCGCAGGATTGCAAGGCGGTCCTGGTGTCACGGTTTTGCTGAAAACCAGTTTCTGTTTTCAGAAAAATAAAATAAAACCAATCTGTGAGGGTTGCATAGGTCAAAAGGTCATGTAAAGGAAGCCAGTCACTTTTATGAACCCTCTGTGAGACTAACAACATCAGGCAATGGTTCTCTCCCATTTCACATTAGGCTGAAATGTGTGTCGAACTACCTCTGTTAATTTTACGTTTGTATGCATCACAGAAGGCTCTGAGAGCTCCGTAAATTTACGTTGGTGGCACGTACGGGGTTAATTAGCATTCTGGCGATTCATTGGATGACATTTGTATTGGTGTTTCTGGGATACGACACTCTGTCTTGTAAATGTTTAAATTGCGATGAGTTCAAAATGATTTTGGAAATGAATACATATCCATACAAGGGAGTACCCGAAGGAGAACTGAATAAGCATCGGTATCTCACAATGCTACTAAAATTTTTAAAAGCTTCTTTGAGCAATTTTTTGCTAGTCCTCGTATAATCTGAGAGTGGTAGGACTTTAAAACCTACAGAACAGAACATGGTTTTGGAGAACAGTGGTTAACTCAATCGAGTCGCAGTCTTCAGGGTCATTCTGCCCCCCTCAATTCGGAGGATTTTTAGCACATTTTAAAAAAATATAGAAAAACAACCAAATAAAGTAGACAAACAAAGTAAAGTGATACAGAAAGACCAGGACTAGATCTTTACAAATAATCTTACTTTATTTATAGTATTCCATATACTTGTAAATGATGAGGTATCCAAATAGGTATCCAAAGGGGGGTGATTGTTTTTTTTTTGATGGATATGAACACACACTGTGAAACAGTTTTAGATGAAGTCCAACAGAACATAATTTCATGCCATGGATGTTTCAAATCACAAGATTACTGGTAGTTGTCACTTTTTGCATACAGTTGCTCCAGAGCACAAAATATTTACAGAATTGTGAGGTTCGACTTGCTTTCCTTGACGCCATTTGCGAAATTCGCATTCGCGGGTAGCGCTGAAAAAAGGCTACTGTTGTCTTTGTTTCACATTGCCACAAACGGTCTAAGGTAAATAACTGCTGTAAACATACCCTAGTTTCGGTTCCCAGTGATTTTTCCCTGTAACTGACCTTCTGATGTAAAAAAAAGAATACGAATGTCTGCCGTTGATAAATCGATGTCGCATATCCAAGCAGTAAACGGAAGTGACGGAGATTTTCTTCCGGCACGAAGTGATTGAGTTAAAAAAAGCCTGATTTCATGTTTTATTGTAATTGTGCAGAGCTTGTGCGTCACTTGCTAACAGAGACGGATTCAAGTCTTCTGAGACGGCTGGAGGAACAGGAACTGGGCAACTTGTTCTTCTGTCACAGGTATGGTGATAACAGTGCAGTGCTGCCTACTGTTATATTAACTCGATGGCGAAGCTCCACAGCTATAGCTGCGGAGCTCCGTGTCTCAGCTGTGACGTTCCGCAGCTGTAGCTGTAGCTGTGGAGATATGTTTTTTTTTAACTGACTACTTGTATACTATAATAAGGGAGATTATACTGACAGCAGAGTTTAACCATTTTTCTAAGTAGATTTCTTTCCCTGTGACCGTAGGAGTCTGTTGGAACTCTATTTTTGGCTTGTTTTCGCAGTACCCGAAACAAAGGAATTTCGAAGAGTCAAAAGATACTACGCCTGTATTTAATCATTTTGGGGACAAAATGTTCATTAAAGCAGAACTCATAGTGACTTCCAGTGAAGAATTATATCCTGTGACATGTTAAGTGCAGTTTTGTGACATGGATATTTAATGGATTACAAGCAGCAGTTTGATAAGACGTGTGTGTACATCCGGAACTTTTCTTTTTTTGCTATTTGCATGCCTTTTTCAATGGTAAACCAGAAAAAAATGAAAGCATGCATGAACAAGTCTGCACAGTTACAAAGTAGACATAATGACCATTTAAAACATTTGTTGCAAAATAGGATTATTGTCATTGGATATTCTCTATAATTTTTTTAAAAAGTACCAAAAACTAATTCTCAAGAGTTTCAGCAGCCATTTTAGGGCGCGTCTCCAAAGAGTTAAGAAGGGACACAGTAGCAGGGAAGTTTTAGTCTTTTTCTCATAATTTTTGTATATGGTGTTTGTTTGTTTGTAATCTTACACTTGACAAAGGCCAGTTGGCCGAAAATTTGTGCCTGTCTTGTCTTGTTGTATTAAATATGCGTTCTCATTCTTCTTTCGTGTTTTTTTCTGACAACTGTTATATTGCCAGCAGTTACAGTTTCAGTGTGATTTATTACGCTTAGCTGGATTTTATCACACCACTTGCTATCATGCTGAAAGTTTTATTACATGTCAGGAAGTGGTTTTGTGTGTGTGTGTTGTGTTCTCTTTTTTGTTGTTGTTTTTTTTCCCCTCCCAACATCTGTGCCTTTGTGTGTGTGTGTGTGTGTGTGCGTGCGTGCGTGCGTGGTGCGTGCTGTGCGTGCATGACGTGTGGGCGTGTGTGGTGTGTGGTGTAGGCTTTTCTTTTTGGTTGTTTTTTTCTGTCCCAACTTCTACCGGGTCACTGCCAGATCAAAAAAAAAAAAAAAGGAAAAAAAAAAAACGTTTAAAAAATAGAAAAGGAGAAAGTGAAACAGCTGGTGGATAGGGTGCAGGAGTCAAAGGGATAATGCTTTGGTGGTTCTAACAGAGTCAACTTAATGGTTTGTCCGTCTCTGTTTCCACTGTCTTGCCAGCACAGAGGGTTTTGCACAGGTTCAAGGAACCTTCCAGATCATTACAGGCAGATGTCGGGTGGAGCACATATGGAATGGCCTGAGAGCGATCAATCCCTCTTGAACTAATGCAATCTCAAAGAAGGCTGGCCCTGGAGAAGTTGAAGTCTCACATGCATCACTTGAACAAACGCAATCTCAAAGAAGGCTGGCCCTGGAGAAGTTGAGTCTCACATGCATCACTTGAACAAACCGCAATCTCAAAGAAGGCTGGCCCTGGAGAAGTTAAAGTCTCACATGCATCACTTGAACAAACCGCAATCTCAAAGAAGGCTGGCCCTGGAGAAGTTGAGGTCTCACATGCATCACTTGAACAAACCGCAATCTCAAAGAGGCTGGCCCTGGAGAAGTTGAAGTCTCACATGCATCACTTGAACAAACCGCAATCTCAAAGAAGGCTGGCCCTGGAAAGTTGAAGTCTCACATGCATCACTTGAACAAACCGCAATCTCAAAGAAGGCTGGCCCTGGAGAAGTTAAAGTCTCACATGCATCACTTTGAATGACAACTCGGGTCATGGGAAAATGTTGACTTTACAGAATGATTATTGTTATTGTTTAAAGCCCAGCCGACTGCATAGAGCCATATCGGGGCTATAACTGCTTCAAAACATATAAAACTTCAACAGGAAAAAAAAGAAAGTTAAATACACATTTCAATGCATTCATGCGCATAATCTAAGGACATGCCCTTGTCGTTGACCACTCCATCCAATTTATCGCACAGGAGATTTTAAAAAAACGCCTGAATACAAATATAAGCATACCTAAGGACCAAAGAATAAGGGAAGCAGGGAGAATTTTTATAATATCAACCAAAGGACATAACTCTTGAGAGTCACGTATGAATTATCTCCCATGTTGTGGAACTTCTCAAATCTAACATAGTTTGTGCTACCCATTAGCTAGCATAGAAGCAGATACAAAGCATAAGAACCGTAAGCTCAGAACACTCCTCTCCCCGGGTAGACCCAGGGAGAAGATAATAGATGGACTGGCAGAGTGGCTGAAGACAGGGAAGGTGGAAGAGATGCTTGAGGCAACAAGAGATAGAGACAGATGGAAATCCATAATCGCCAATGCCATGCGGCAAAGCACCTGATGATGATGATGATGATGAAGAAAAAGTATTAAGACTTATCAAAACATACAGTAAATGGACCAGCAAGGCAGAAATGATGGGAAAATGACAGTAAGCAAAGAACAAGGCAGAAACAAAGACATTGACAGAAAAGAGGGAATTCCTTGCACAGAATTTCCAGAAGGTGGGGATACTATACTTAAGAGCCCCCGGCATCCCCACGGGGGGTTACAGAATGATGGAATGGGCAAAGTCCACAAAAGTCAAAACAGAGCGGCCTGGAGGGAGATGGTGGTGACAAAGTGTGCATCGGCTGACACCGAACCCGGAGACGCCGACAGGTGAGATAGGTGAGACAATGGGTAAGATGTAAAGTTGTAAAGCCCTTGTCGGCAAGATCAGTAGCCAACATATACATAGAACTGTATGCTGTGTACAGGTGAGGCATGGGTAAGATATGCTGTGTACAGGTGAGACAGTGGGTATAAGATATGCTGTGTACAGGTGAGACAGTGGGTAATGATATGCTGTGTCACAGGTGAGATAGTGTAGATACTGTGTACAGGTGAGAATGGGTAAGTTTGTGAAGGTGAGACAGTTGGGTAAAATATGTGTACAGGTGAGACAGTGGGTAAGATATGTGTTGTAAGGTGAGACAGTGGTAAGATATGCTGTGTACAGGCAAGGCAATGGGTAAGTTGTGAAGTTGTAAATCCCTTGTCAGCAAGTCAGTAGCCAGCTGTTACATAGAACTGTATGCTGTGTACAGGTGAGGCAATGGGTAAGTGTGAAGTTGTAAATCCCTTGTCAGCAAGGTCAGTACCAGCTGTTACATAGAACTGTATGCTGTGTACAGGTGAGGCCATGGGTAAGATGTAAAGTTGTAAATCCCTTGTCAGAAGTCAGTAACCAGCTGTTACATAGAACTGTATGCTGTGTACAGGTGAGGCAATGGGTAAGATGTAAAGTTGTAAATCCCTTGTCAGAAGTCAGTAACCAGCTGTTACATAGAACTGTATGCTGTGTACAGGTGAGGCAATGGGTAAGTATAATCCCTTTTAGGTAGTACCCGTTGATGTAGGACAGTGGGGTTAATGATATGCTGTGTACAGGTGAGCGTCAAATGGTGTAATGAATGTAAAGTTGTAAATCCCTTGTCAGCAAGGTCAGTACCAGCATTTACATAGAACTGTATACTGTGTACAGGTGGCTGTTGTTGGGCTTCAAGCGAGAGTTCAGCTTTGAGGATTCTTTGCGGTGCTTTGAGATCCTGAGCAGCCATCATCTGGAACTTCACAGCATGACTGCTGAACGAGCTGTGATGAAGGAGGAGATGAACGAGTTTGCCAACTCAAGTAAGTTCTGTTTTAAAGTGGTTGTGTTAACGAACTGTACTGAGGTAGCCAGCATGTTTATTCGTCCTCCTAAAAAATGTGAAGAAAATCAGACTGCAAACACGTTTTGACAGATTTGACTGTTCTACCATACAAAGGACTATGGCTGGGAGGTTGTGGATTTAACCCTTTGGCGCCCGCACTCTGTCCACCAGGATCCTGCTAGCAAAGCAAAAACTTAACCATTTGACTCCCTCAGCCTGTCTACCAGCTTCCTACAGGAAGTTGGTGGATAGGGTGAGGGAGTCAAATGGTTAAGTTTTTGCAGTCAGTGGATAGGGTGTAGGAGTCAAAAGATTAAACCTGCAATGGTCTGTAAAGGTTATTGTGGGATTTTTCTGCTTTGACCAACTCCTACTGAGAGCCGAGTGTGCTGTGGGCTCATTGGGAAAACTGAGACCAGCAGTACATTTTGACCAGTATGCAGATGCTTATTGAGAATGTTGGTCAAATTTCTTTTCCAAGCCATTCGCCATGTTGTAGTGGTTAGCGCAACGGACTACTGACTGGGAGGTTGTGGGTTCCAATCCCCATCAGTACCTTCAAAAATCATTGTGGGTATGTTCGACTCTAACCGGCTCCTACCCAGAGTTGGGCGTGCTATGGGCTCATTGGGAAGACTGGGACCACACAGTCGAGCCTCATCCACTTCACGGATGCGTCGTTGAGGGTGTTGCTCAAATCTTCTTACCAGTACCACAGGTGTGTGTATGTCTCTGGTCTGGTTGATCGCCAGTATATATTATGCTAGTATGCGTAGAGTACAGCCCTGTCGCACAGTCTCAGTCCTAGATGGAACTCCATAACATCATGTTATCATCCTCATCGACATCATCATCATGGCATTGTAAAAACTGTGCCAGCTTCTGTGGCCATTAAGGTGGTGTAGGAAATGGGACAAAAAAAAAAGGAAAAAACAGGTGAGCACAAAGGTAACCTCCCTGAGTGCAATGATCCCCCCCTCCCCCCCCCCCCCCCCCCCCCCCCCCCCCCGGAAAAATTTGACCGACTCTGCAGATGCCTATCATCTGTCAGACCTGGTTAACACCAGGATATATCATTGTAATGAACATAGAGTGCAGCCTGGTTATGCTCTTTCAGTGCTTGTTAGAACTCCTTAGTATCATTTTTATCGTCATCATTTTAGTGAACATTGTAGATTCTGTGGCCCTTCATGCCCCAATCTTTTTTTTTCTTTTTTTTTTTTTATATATATAGGATCCTTGCCCTCAGGGAGATTACCTTTGTGCTACCTTTTTTCTTTTTGTCCCATTTTAATGGCCACAGAAGCTGGCACAGTTTTTACAATGTGATGATGATGATGTTGTTGAGGATGATAATCATGATGCTATGGAGTTCCATCAAGGATTGAGACTTGCATGACAGGGCTGTGCTCTGTGCTTACTATCACAATATATCCTGGCATCAACCAGGCCCGAGAGAGACGCACACCTTGGTGCTGGTCAGAAGATCTGAGCAACACCCTCAGTGACGCATCTGTGAAGTGGATGAGACTTGACTGTACGGTCCCATCTTCTTAATGATCCATAGCACGCCCAACTCTGGGTAGGAAGCTGGTTAGAGCTGAAAAATCCTGCAATGATTTTTGAGGGGACTGTTGGGGATTCGAACCCACAACCTTCCAGTTGGTAGTCTGCTGCACTAACCACTACACCACGGCGACTGACACATTTGGTTTCCTCTCCTCTTTCATGCCTTTAAAAAATGTTAAGGATTTCAAATATCTTGGTTCTGTAAAAACTGATGATGGAACCAGCTCCACAGACAGCAAAATAAGAATTGGAATGGCGAAGCAGAAAATGGTCCAACTCAACAACAAAAGACAGAGGCATACCAAATGGCCTGAAAGTTAGACTTTTTAAAATGTTTGATCTGGCCAGTCATGATTTATGGCTGCGAAGCCTGGACTCTGAGAAAAACTGATTGCAGAAGAATTGAGGCAGCAGAGATGTGGTTTTATCAGAGAGTACTATGTGTCAAATGGACAGATAGAACTAAATGAAAATGTCCTGAAAGAACTTGATTCCACCAGAAAAACTAGCAGACATCAACAAGAGAAGACTAAAATTAACATTGGCCATGTGTCAGGCAGCAAGAACACAGACCTCATGGCAACCATCTTTCAAGGAAAAACAGGCAAAACGGAAGAAAGGCAGACCTCCATCTCATACATCGAGAACATAACCAACATCAGTGGCCTAAATATTCAAGAGATTGTCCACAAAAATCAAGACAGAGCGGCCTGGAGGGAGATGGTGGTGTCTAAGTGTGCAGCGGCCAACACTGAACCCAGTGACGCCGACAGGTGAGACAGTATGCTGTAGAATTGGTCCGTGCTTTCCTGATTCTAGCAATAATTTACTGATGGTTGATGTTTTGCCTTTATGATTGGATCAGGGGGGACACGCGGTCCACCAACATGGTATACACCAAAGAATACACTTTTGAGGTGTTCATGTGTACGGCCATTCTGATGGAGTGTCGTGAGGAGCTGGCCAAGTGTACCGACACAGGCAATGTTTTTTCCTTCATCAACAAGTGAGTCTGTTGATGTTTTTGTTTGTTTGTGTTGAGTTTGCATTTGTGTGTGTGTTATTTTCTTTATTTTGTTTGTTATTTTCTGTATTTTGTGTGTGCTCATTTCTGTGTTTTGTTTGCTGTTTTCTGTATTTTATACTGATTTCTGTTTTTTTATTTGTTTGTTGTTTTTAACAGGCTTTTGTGTATCTGTGAGCATGTACGCAACATCATGATCTGATGATGTAGCTGTTAAGTCCCGGGCCACATGCTGTTCCAGTGGTGGTCTGTGTATATTGCTGATGTTATGTTCTCAAGATGAAGGGGATAAGGATGATGTAAGACTCTTCCAGTTGGCGGTCTGTGTATATTCAAGGCTCCCAATTTTCTAATTTTTCTCAGAAATCCGAGAAAATCCACAGGCTGCTTCCGAGAAAATAATGTGCTTTCCAAGAAAAATGAAAAAAATTTGACTAATAATTTTTTTCTTCTGCTGTTGATCTCTCATAGCAGATGATGAAACTTTGGGTAGGGGGGATAAATCTGGTATCGTTTTCTGCTGAAGATACTTTTGGTATTTTTTGTCAGGTGTGACTTGTTTTCAGAACTGATTGCAGAACTTTTGAAGAGTGTGACTTATGTCCCAAGCTGTTATTCTGGAGAGGGTCTGCCGCAGCAAAAAAGTTTGACAAAGACTGCAAAAATGAATGGATTTCAAGAAAAAATTATGTCATGGAAATGAGCACATGGTTTTCAAAAAGAGCAGAGGCTGGAATAACCTTCTGTGAAGTCAATTAAGATAACTATAACTGAGCAGGCGTCCACAAACTTTCAGACCATTTCAAGTCAAAGAAGCACCAGATGAGGCAGAAAACTGTAAAAAAAACTTGAAGCTGTTCAGTCAAGGTTGTTGTTTAATTCTTTCAAGACAGCCAGTGTGCGCACCCCGGCGATTTCCCCCGCCGCCGGGCTGTCGGCGTTTGTTTTCTTCCCTGCTGACGCACCATTTTTACTACTTTTCTATTTTATTTTACAGCTACTAAAGTATGATTGATGGCAAAGTATTTGATATTACCAGAAAGCTCAAAACGTGATCTTTGCTAGCATACTATTTTCAGATAAGAACTTCCAACTCTTATATAGGCACCGCTATGGTAAGAACAACGTAGGTCACAGAGTATAACCCAGACGCAAGTTCACGTCCCAGTAGTAACTGTACTGTGCTGTACTGAAGTCTAAAGGAACCTTTGAAACCTCTCTCTCTCTCTCTCTTTCCTTCTCTCTCTCTCTCTCTCTTTCTCTCTCTCAAAAACACACCACACAGAGCGAGCAAGAAAGAGAGAGTGAGAGATTAAGAGAGAGAGAGAGAAAGAGAGAGAGAGAAAGAGAGAGAGAAGAGAGCAGTCAACTTAAATGGTAAAGTTTATAATAACTCGTGAATTCCCACGCCCGGTACCCAGCAAACAGTTTATCAAGGAAGATAGTGCAGACCTAACACATGGCATTGGAATTTCCTGGTCAGGGAGGTCACTTTATTCCGTTATCAGTCAAAGCATCAACTGTAAAGCTACACCAACTAAACTGTCCCTTTGCTAAAACCTTCTGCTAAACAGTACTGGCAGTTGTTTTGGATATTCTTTACAGTGAAAGCTGCCAGAATTTTTCAAAACTTGACTGGCACTGTATGGTCGGTACGTCTGTGGGGAACAGACGCCTTACCGGCCATTCTGATGGAGTGTCGTGAGGAGTGGAATTTACCGGCACGGCAATTTTTCCGTCTCAAAAAGTGTTGATGTTTTGTTTGTTGTGTGAGCTTCTTTTGGGGTTTATTTCTAATTTTTTATTCGTATTGCCATCTGTTTTTTTGCTTTTTTGTAATCTGTTTCTGTATTTTTGTTGTTTTAAATTTTTGACTGTCATGTAGCAAATAGATCATGAACTTAAGTCCCAAGTTGTGTCAGTTGGCTTATATTGCTGATTTTGTATCTGATAAAAAAATGATAAGACTCTTCATTGGGTCTGGTATATCAGGCCCCAATTTTCTATTTTCTCGAAATCCGAGAATCCACAGCTGCTCCGAGAAAATATGTGCTTCCAGAAAATGAAATTTCTAATAATTTTTTTCTTTGCATGTTGATCTGTATATGCAGGATATGTACTTGGGTAGGGGGATAAATTGGTATATTTTGCTGAGATACTTTCAGTTTTTTTGTAGGTTATTGTTTAAATGTTCAGTTTTGATAAGGTGATATGGTCCAAGCTGGTTCTTGGGGTTGGCAGAGTTGCATGACTGCAAAAATGAATGGATTTAAGATATGAGGATGAGCACATGGCTTTCAAAAGAGCAGGGCTGGTAATTCTGTTTTGCCTGAGAGACATCCACAAACTTTGCAGTCCTTTCAGTGAAGCACTGGGAGAACTGTACTACTTCGTGGTGTTGAAATCTTCGGGCATCCACCGTTCTGTCGGTTGTCTTTGTGACATTGACACTGTTTATTTTTTTTTATATAAATTGAGCCAAAGATGTTGGATAGAGTAAACTGATAGGAGCAACTATTCAAAGCTCAACTCAATAGGAGTATGGTTAGAAAGGGTTACAGGTAAACCAGTCGCAACTCTCACAGAGTAGTTGTGTGGAAGCTAAGGAATTTGTAATTCAATCTCTCTTTTCCCTTCTACTCAGTCTTTTTATATCTACTTTTTTTTTTTCTTCTTAACACTTAAAAGAAAAAGATAAGATTAGAAGAGAAGAAATGGACAGGAACATAACTTAGTGTAAATTTATAATAACTTGTGTTTACACCAATAAACAAACAGTTTTAAATGATAGTGTTGATAAATGGAAATTTCTGTAGGAGTATGATTCGTCTTCATCGCTTGTTAAGCAAAATTACATGTCCCTTTCTAAACCTTCTGTACAGCTGGAGTGTTTTTTTCTTACAGTGAATACTATTTTTCAATCATATGTATGCACGTTTGCTTACGGCATGATATGGTTAACTCCTGATGCAATTGTAAAGTTAATGTTTGTGAGCATAATTAGAAATAATGACAACCTTTTGTTCTTGAATCTGTGCATGTTTAAGAATTTCCGTCAGTCAAGATATCAACAAGCCTAATTGGTAGTTAAGGTTGATTTTTTGGCCTCTCCATATGTATCTATCCCTTGTTGCCGTAAGCACATCTTCCACCCTGTGTCTCTGTCCTCAGTCACCCTGCAAGTCCGTCCAATATTTTTTCCCTGGGTCTACCTGGTGCTGTCTTTCCCTCCAGCTTTCCTGTTGTGACCAGATGCTCTAAATCAGCGTATAAATGTTGCCTGTCTTTTCCTAATCTTCCTTATGAATGATCAACTTGTGTCTGCTTCCATCAAGACTGTCTCGTTTGTTTTCTTTGCTGTCCATGGAACTCTCTTCTTAGAAACCACATCTTGGCTGCCTCAATCTTGCCTCAGTAGTTTCTTGTCCACGCCTCACAACCATATAACATTATTGGTTCTATATGACATTCAAGAACTCTCTTCCTGATGTTAATTGATAGACATTTGTTGATAAGAATGCTTTTCATTTTATTGAATGCTGTTTTGGCTTGGTCGATTCTGCTGGCTATTTTTGATGTGCATTTGCTGTCTGGTGAGATCGGACCGTTCTGAGATATTTAAACTTATCAACCTGTCTCAAGGTCGTGCCGTTTGCTGTTATTTTGCATGAGGGGATTTCATGTTTTTTACTGATAACAATGACTTAGTCTTCTTGCTATTTAGCTCCAACCCTTTACTTTTGCTTTCTATTTCTGTTATATTCACAAGGTTTTGTAGGTCCCTTTCATTTTCTGCAATTAGCATGGTGTCATCTGGTATCGAATGTTGTTTATCATTTTTCCTCCAACCTTTAATCCAGGGTATAAGATTCCACAGTCTGGGGTGCCAACTCCATTTTTTGTGGAAGTCTGCCAATGTTACGAGAAGTAATTACAGTGTGCCAGGAAAGTTGCTGTTGTTCAGGCTTTTTGTACCTTTTTGGGTGCTTAAAACAAGAAAGCTGTTGTTCTTTCAGTCAAGTACAATTCAAGGGATAGCACAGTGACTTTTTTCTTGACTTGCCCCAGAGGAAAGTAGACAAGTTAACAAGAAACACCAGAGGGTATGGATGGGACCCAGAGCACTAGTTGCCTCGCCACACTCTGGACAATCACCTCCTAAAACCCCCACACCACCTGATAATTTAGGTAGACAAGATATTTACTTGCCACACAAACAGAACCACTTGCCTACCAGTTTTGGCAACAGTTTCATAAGATATTGAGAGAAGAGTATGAAAACACAATACAAACAGCCCATTTTCAGCACACACACACACACACACACACACACACACACACACACACACACACACACACACACACACACACACACACACACACACACACACCCCTCTCTCTCTCTCTCTCTCTCTCTCTCTCTGTCTGTGTTTCTCTCTTCTGTCCCTCTCTCTGTTTCTCTCTTTTCTCTCTCTCTCTCTCTGTCACTCTCTGTGTGTGTCTCTCCCCCCCCCCCCTCTCTCTCTGTCTCTCTGTGTTTCTTCTCTCTCTTTCTGTCACTCTCACTCTCTCTCTCTCTCTCTCTCTCTCTCTCTCTCTCTCTCTCTCCCTTCAAACACAACTCAGCGGGCTGGCTGGCTCTTGCACTAGAGATGTGGACTCAAGATTTGATATTTTGAGTCCTAACCCAGCCTGCAACATGAAAACGGATCTGTCACAGTGTATGGTGTCTGCTCCATGCCCTTCCATTTCAAGATCTTGCGGCACATAGGGTTTGCTCTGGTTCAGAGAGTTTGTCAGATAACAGATAATGGATTTGGTGGAGCAGATATAGAATTGTCTGAGTGTCATGACTCTGTAAATAAACTGTAAACTCTAAAACCTTCAGACTTGCGCTCATGCTGATCCACTTACATCATCTCATCATCAGGTGCCCTGCCGCATGGCGTTGGCGGCCATGGACTTCCAACCATCTCTATCTCTTGTTGCCCCAGCATCTCCCCCACCCTCCTCATCCCAGCAACTCTGCAAGTCCGTCCAGCAATCTCTCCTGGGTCTACCTGGTGCTCTCTTTCCCTCCAGCTTTCCCGTTGTGACCAGGTGCTCCAAATCCCCTTCCTCATAAAATGGCCTATAAATGTTGCTTGTCTTTTCCTAATCTTCCTTATGAATGATCTACTTGTGTCTGCCTCCATCAAGACTGTCTCGTTTGTTTTCTTTGCTGCCATGGAACTACATGTCCACTTACACTGAAAATTAATTCACTGACTTTTAAAAATTGATTTATAATGTATTAGTGGTTTACAAGTCAAACATTTTTTTTTTTTTAATGTTAGATATTTTAAGGTAATCTTTGTTGATTGTATGCTTATGCCTGATGCGTGAGTGCGCGTTGATTGAATTGTCAAGATTTGGCGCCGTCTGAATACTGTAATTGAATTTTATTGAATTAAAAACTGTTTGGAGAGCAAGTTCAATTCCAGCCTGGCTTGTACTTTCTCTGTCCATCATCCTGTCATCTGTGAATTGCACACTGGCAGTGATCATCATGCTGGGCCCTCAATGAATATGTGACCTGCCAGCATGAAATCGGTCTAAACTAGCACTTTGGGTATTTTGAAATATACACATCACTGGAAAGTGTATGTTCTGCTGATTATTTTGGTACTTGAATAAAGCTTGTACTCAAAACAGTGTAGAAGTTATGTATGTTTAAAGTCATTAAGTTGTGTGACGGCCATTTTGAGAAAACGGCCTCTAAAGTTTTCTGTACTCTCCTACACATTTTCCTTAAATTTCTTTATTTGGTGGTTTTGACCCAGTTTGTTTCTAATTTTAACTGTCATTATCTGAAAGGTGCACCAAAGAGCTTTCTGTCAGTATATTACATGTGAGGGTACTGTACAGGTTATAGTTCATAATAAGAGACAAAAATAGATACTTTTGGTAAGAAATTGTGTTCTTTCTGCTGCGATCAGTACATTAAAATACCATTTTAAATTGATTAATAATATTTTTTCAAGAAAAAAAAATTCTGTTGGGGATAGATTATAGTCTACAGAAATCGATTTTGAGAAAAAGTCAAAACACCCCAGATAGACTCTCAGTCACCTTTTCAGCTCCTAGTGCTGTTCGACTGACTGCGAGTTAAAACTGATTTGGTGGTGGGAGGTCACATATATGTACGTTTGTACAGAGCATGCTCCTCCAGTCATTCTAAATCCTTTTTATTGTTGAAAAGCTTCATTAACCCTTTGACTCCCTCACCCTATCCACCAGCTTCAGGGTTAAGCTTTTGCTTTGCTGGCATGGTTGACAATGCAGGATGCTGGTGGACAGGGTGCAGGAGTCAGAGGGTTAACAGCTGCTGTGGACATTGGCAGCACAAGGATAGTGAGGGTTAATGCCAGTAATTTCTAAAGTCAGTTAGTTTGTTATTATCTGCCAGGATCGTTAGAATGGCTTGAATATCTTGGGATTTTTTTGTCTTGTTTTTTGTTTTGTTTTGGTGAGATGAGGGAGACATGTGTCTGTTTGATTTGTTCCCTACTCACATGATTGTGTGCAAGTTATTATTATAAACTAAGCATTGAAAGCCATTGGTGACAATTGTGTGCAAGTTATTATTATAAACTAAGCATTGAAAGCCATTGGTGACAATTGTGTGCAAGTTATTATTATAAACTATGCATTGAAAGCCATTGGTGACAGTGTCTTTTTGTTGATAGCATTTATGTTGAACTGGAGTGGCAATAGAGAAAGACAGACAGAGAGAGAGTTTGAGGTTGGTTGGTTTGTTTAGCTTACTTGTTTCTTTGACTCTTTCACCGCCAAGTTTCCCCAGAAACGGCACTCCTCAGTGCCAAGTATATTTTGGGCAGCCAATTTTGCAGCGCAGTATGCATTTTTAAAAGCTTATATCTCAAAGACTATTAAAGATTTTCACTTATTTGGGGTTTTTATTTTGCTGTGTAAAGGGCAGATGTTGTATTTATTATATGAATGCTTGCTTATGTTTATGTGCCTGAATGATTATTCCACAGGTAATCTTATTATGAAGAAAAACAAACAATTTTTTTTTATATGGCTTATTAGTAGTACTACTGACCCTATTTCGTGAGTTGTGCACCAGATATCATTGTAATAAATGAGGAAAAGCAATGGAAAATCTACACACAAAGTCGGCTGTCTGCTCATTCTACTAGGAGTGGTAGACAGTGCGTGTCAATTTGCAGCCATTTTGGAGAAAACGTGACATAAGTTCCGACACTTAACAAAGCCACACTTCGGCCTTACTGCAGAAAAACTAGGTCACTGGGTAAAGTTTAAAAATAACACAGTCGCCTGCATTCACCAGTGGAGCTGACAGAAGCTTTGTACCTGCGTGAAAAGTTATCGTTTAGCATGACCCCTCCAAGTCGCACAATGCGACCATGGCGGTCGTACGGGAAGTCGCTTGATTGCGACCGTGGTGGGTAAAGAGTTAAGGGAATAAGATACGTATCCACTGGATCATCAGAGATGAATTGTGCAGTGGTTCCAAGCTGTTTACCTGCTGCTACTTATGTGGTGCTTTTTTTATATTCTTTCTGGTTTTCTTTAACTAGCAGTATTTTTGTTATGTTTGTTCTGTTTCCTGATTTGTAAGATTTTTTCGTGTTGTTTTTATGTGTTGTGTCTGTGACTTTTCTTGACTTCAGAAGTTGACAGTGATGTGAATCACTGAATGTTTGTTTTCTGCCATCACTTTCTGTCAATTTAAGACAGATTTTGTTTTGGCCGTATAATCAGGTTTCATTTACCCACAAACCTATTTTTTTGCCCTTCACAGTTTGAAATTTGACCTGGACGACACGCTGTTCAAGGCGGAGAAACTCTTCTTTACCTACTGCAAGAAAACGGTCAGTGAAAGTTTCCAGCTGGTGGATACTGACGACACAGTGAAACGAAGCTGGTCTCCCTTTACCACACTCTTCAGCAAGTCATCGTGATGTGTGACACATGCTGGCAGAGCGACGTTGGTTTCGCTGTGCCTGCAAAACACCTAACGTAAGTCAGAACTTTGAGCTGCTTCTGCAGCATGAGCCTGTGCAATTTTTGTTTGTAAGTGGTGTGTGTATGGCAGTGGCCATTGTGATACGTATGTGCTGTTGAGGGAAAAGTTCTTTGTGGAGGATTGTATTTTACTGCAACTATTAAGGTCAGATGGTAGAGATATGGGTAAATTCCAGTGTCATAGAACTAGAATTTCTGCTTTTATTTCAATTCACAGCGTGTGTTTGTGGGTGTTTCTGAATGCTAGCTGTGAATCAGTGACACATTTTGCAGAACCAGACACCCAGCAAAATGAGAACATGGTGTTACTTATCAGATTGAAAAACCACAACCCAGATATTTTGCTGTTGACATACTTTTTTCGTTTAATTGTCAAGAACACGCATCAGAACGGAGATCATGGAAGATGATGACATTAATAGGTTGGATGAAATTGGACAATAGATGATCCCCTGAGTAAAGCCGATTGACTGCCAGACCCAATCTAAACTTCCATCCATGGTCAGTCTGTTCACAAACGCATTGAAAATGAGCAAGATCTAAACATTACTGATGATGGTCCTTCTTAGCATAGAAAATGAGCAAGATCTAAACATTATTGGTGATGGTCCTTCTTTAGGTAGAAAATGAGCAAGATCTAAACATTATTGATGATTGTCCTTCTTTAGCATAGAAAATGAGCAAGATCTAAACATTATTGATGATGGTCCTTCTTTAGTGTAGAAAATGAGCAAGATCTAAACATTATTGTGATGGTCCTTCTTTAGCGTAGAAAATGAGCAAGATCTAAACATTATTGATGATTGTCCTTCTTTAGCATAGAAAATGAGCAAGATCTAAACATTATTGATGATTGTCCTTTTTAGCATAGAAAATGAGCAAGATCTAAACATTATTGGTGATGGTCCTTACTTAGTGTAGAAAATGAGCAAGATCTAAACATTATTGTGATGGTCCTTCTTTAGCGTAGAGAATGAGCAAGATCTAAACATTACTGTGATGGTCCTTCTTTAGCATAGAAAATGAGCAAGATCTAAACATTATTGGTGATGGTCTTCTTAAGCATAGAATAATGAGCAATATCTAAACATTTCGATGATGGTCCTTATTAAGCATAGAAAATGAGCAATATCTAAACATTATCGATGATGGTCCTTATTAAGCATAGAAAATGAACAAGATCTAAACACTTGATGGTGGTCTTTCTTTAGCGTAGAAAATGAACAAGATCTGAACACTCTTGGTGACGGTCAGTATTTCTCTCTCTAGTATTCTCCAGCCCGGAACAGGGTCAGGTAGACATCCACAGCGTGGTGGCTGAGAGGCTTCCTGTTTTTACCTGTTCCTTCTTGTGTATGTGTGTTTTCTGGCATAAAGAGATGTTGGAGGACACATTAATGCCCTTTTTTTTTTTCTCTGTCAGTTATTTGTAGCAGACTGGAAACTGTTCATTAAGTTAGAGGGGGGAAGAGTACTGGGACAAAGGGAGGAAGGTGTACAGGGAAGAGGGAGCACAGGGAGAGGGAAAGAAGTGGGAGTGGGAAGAGGAGGGAGAGGGAAGAGTAGGAGAGGGAGTGGGAAGAGTAAGGAGAAGGAGTGGGAAGAGTAAGGAGTGGGAAGAGTAGGAGTGAGAAGAGTAGGAGTGAGAAGAGTAGGGAGTGGGAAGAGTAAGAGAGGAGTGGGAAGAGTAGGGATTGAGAAGAGTATAGTAGGGAGTGGGAAGAGTAAGGAGGGGGGAGTAGGGAGTGGAAGAGTAGGGAGTGAGAAGAGTAGAGAGAGGGAATGGGAAGAGTAGGGAGAGGAAAGAGTAAGGAGAGGGGAACGGGAAGAGTAAGGAGTGGGAAGAGTATGGAGAGGGAAGAGTAGGGAGAGGGAATGGAAGAGTAGGGAGTGTGAAGAGTAGGGAGGAGTGGGAAGAGTAGGGAGTGGGAAGAGTAGGGAGAGGGAAGAGTAGAGAGATGGAGTGTGAAGAGTAGGGAGAGGGAAGAGTAGAGGTGGGAAGAGGAGGGAGTGGAAAGAGTAGGGGTGGGAGTGGGAAGAGGAGGAAGAGGGAGTGGGAAGAGCCCAAGGAAAAGGAACAGGAACAAGGGGGGGGGGGGTAACAGGGTGGGGGGGATGGAGGATGAAAGAGTATATGGAAAATTAGGAAGTGTAGTGGGTGAGGGGAAAATTGTGGTAAACAGGCTCAAATATTTGATGCTACATGCTCAAAGGAAGGAAAGATTTATGAAAAGATTGACTTGTGATGTTGTTTGAAAAGAAGTAGGCCTGCTTATACTTGTGATATTGTTTGAAAAGAACTGCATAAGTATTCAAACCTCTTCTCTCAAGGTTTTGTTGTGTGACTATTTTCTGGATTTTGTTTTCTTGATTGGCTAATGTCTCTCAGATGTACACAGTGAGGATTGCTACCATGTAAATGCTGTACCCACTGTCTGAACGATTGATGTTCTGTGATCTTCTGTGACAGTATATCTGATATTCTTGTACATATTCTCAAGATGTGATTTGAATGATAAATTTTTTTTTAGCTCAGTTGTTGTGTTGGTTCTTGGCAAATCAGGGTTGGCTTTTGGTGGAGATAATATTTTTCCATTCTGGTGGACTGAACACAGTTTTATAAAGACAGAATCCTTTTCTGTTGATACAGGTCGGTTCTCGTGTTTCGCAAAGCAGAACTACTGTGGTTTGCTTTTTCATATACAGGAACTACTTAATTTTAAGTTTTCTAGATGGTGCTATTATCTTCATTATCTGCAGGTTCTCATCAGAAAGATTGAAACTGCATGATTTCTAAACTTAAGACGTTACCAGGTGAATTGTCATCAAACATTCTCATCTCACTGGCATTTTTCAGAGTTCAGTCTAAGTAGCATACTTAAGAGTAAAGCGAACCAGTCTTTAGGAGGGCATAGGAAAAGAATATTTAAAAATTTGTTCAGCCTTATGTGGCTGCTCAGGTACTGCAATGCGCATGACAATGGTGTTTTGTTGGTAAAAAGTACAAGCACACTGTATTGCGTGGTAATCAGGGGAAACCCCATCTCCACACAGTCACCAGTTATATTTTGAATTGAATATTGTATGTGGTCAACATTTGGTTTGGGGGCTTTGATTTTTGTCCTCTATAAAAACACCTTCCAGTTGGAAAGATGTAGCACAGAAACACATGGCAGCACAGGGTAAATAGATTTTACAATTTAACATTTACATGCCGACTTGACGTAGATGTGTTCTAGTAGTCACATTATTTTGAGAAGAATGCACAGTTTCTGTAATGTTTATTCATAAATTAACCCTTTCCCATTTTATCACGCTGCAGCCCGCCTGACCGGGAAACCCCGCTTATTGTTTACACCCGCCGCCTGTCACTTAGGCCTGGTGGGGAATTTCCATCACGCTCTAAGCACTAGGGGGTTACACGCACCTCATGAATGAAGTTTCCTGCGAAAGTCAGGATTAACCAATGAAAGAATGGTACTGAGTTTGGTACCACACATCGCCTCATTTACAAGATATCGGTCAGCGTCTGACCTTTTCATTCACACGCTTTCGGAAATCTCCGAATAGTAGGAAGAGTTTCTGAGCAGAATCTGCAAATGGGAAAGGGTTAAATGGCTTGACAACTCCCAAAATAGTTTTCAGTTGTGAAGCTGCTTTCTATTTCATCTCATTCAGTTAATGCTATAACAGATCCCCCCCCCCCCCCCACCCCACCAGTAGGTTGATCATTTGAGTGAGACATTGTGATGTGTCCTGTTAGCATTCAGCAGATATCATAATGTGTTGTCTTGACATTCAGCTGACCTGAGAGGACACATGCCCATGTGGCGTTTTTCTCTGCTGACAAGATTTTTTATTGTTTGCCACACTGAGACCTTTTGGAAGTGATAGTGTGTAGAATGCCCTGCCAATGTCGTTAATGCCCTGGTAAGCAGGACCCATTTCAGTCTGAGACCCCCCACCCCCACCCCACCCCCAAGTGACTGTCATTTGTTTTAGGAGGAACTAAAGATTAGATAAGTCTAAAGTCATTAGCATTTTTGTCTTTTTAGCTTTTCACCATGTGCTGTTTTCTGCTATATCTTTTTTATTTTCTGTTTTATTTGTGTGCGCAGGTACTTGTGTCGGAGGTCTTTTTTTTTTTTCTCTCTCTAAAATGTCTCGGTATGTAATCAGACACGTCTTTATGGGCAGCTTTCGAACCTTTTTTTTTTTTTTTTTTTTTTTTTTGCTCTTTATTCATAAATCTGTACATAACAGAAAGAACATGTGGCACTTGTAACAAAAAGTACATATGGCACTTGACAGCAGCTTATTAATATAAACCTTTTTGATTATGTCCACTGGCAATCTTTTCTTGATTTATTTTCCCTCTTGTACATATGCTGAGTTGTAATTTGGATTCGTTGCCAGAGCCGTTTCATGACCAACAGGGGGAGGATGGTGGAAAGGTCGTGCTGTATGAGTGGTGTCACAGAGATGTGGGAGCCAGTTGTAAGAGTTGGGCATGCTTGTTCATAGGCCTAGCGTTTTACTGAAAAAATTGTGTGGGTATCTGTCAAGACATTGCATTACTTTTATTTTAACAGATTGGGCTGGACATGGCAGCAAAATAAAGAAGGTGATGGAGATTAAGATAAAATCCATACAAAGAGTGCAGAAAATCCAGTATTTTTAGTTAATGATAGCATCTGTTTTCACTATAGTCTTATGGCAGACTGTAAGGAAGCTTTCAGCCTTCAGCTCCAAAGCGGTAGAGTCATGTACAAGAAGAAAAGGATGGCAGATCTTGATGTATGCTGTCAGTTGTAATTCCAGTTAATCCTACACCCCTTTCAAAATGCTTTGGTAAAGAGGCAGACAGAGGGAAAGGGTCTGGAAGTGTGTGTGTGTGTGTGTGTGTGTGTGGAGGGGGGGGGGTGATAATGAAAGGCAAAGCTGTATCATATGAATGCACCTGTGAGTGAAAGTTTGCACCAATTTTATGATTATGTATGAGAGGATTCTTACTGATGTAGAATTGTTGTTGATTAGAAAGTGCATGGGTTTGAATGGGTTGACCCATTTTTTCAGTTATTCATTTCATGGGTCATGATGTAAAATCTTCAGCAATGTTTGTTATGTTGTTTTTGCGATGCTTTCTTGAGTAAAGCTTTCACAGACTTGAAATCTGTGGGTACACTGTCTTCATCAAATCTGAAAAATGGTCATAAAAGTTTGTCGTATAAAAGCAGCTACTTGTTTGAAAGTCACGTCTTGGATGTCAGCTGTGTAATTGTAAAATTAACGTTTTTGAATGGTAGCTCCGGTGGGTAAGTCAGGATGTGCCATTTATCATTGTTGTGCCAGCAGGATTTTATTTCTGCTGTTTAATATTGAGCACCAGTGTTTTTTGTTTTAAAGGTGTATGAGGTTATACGATTGATATTTGGTTATTTTTAATACGCATTTATGGTTTGTTTTATCTTGTTTTTGAAAAAGGACAGGTTGGTTCGTATCGTTCAGGGACACTAATTCAACAGTAATCAGTGTGTGTAGGCATGGAATTTGCAGTTACCATGTGGTGATGTTATCAGATTGGGCTGGAGCATGATTGACTTATGAGCATAACTCATATTGTTGTGTCAAGGCCTCTGAAAATGCGAAAATTTCAGTAATGTTTTATGCTGTTCATGTTTTTTTGTTTTTTTTTTAAAATTGTTCTGATATTTTTATGATGGATTTATTTTCAAAATGTAAGGCATACATTGCGAATGTAACTGATGCACTGTAGTATTTACTGTTAAGCAAAAATTATCTTAGTTGATTCAGCTCATTTGAAATATATTAGTGCGACTTTACCAAACATACATTCACGCTTAAAGCACAAATGATGGTGTCGTGGATGATATTGACATTGGTGCCAGGAAAGACGCACTGTTGTTCATAAACTGTGCGTTCCATTCAAGACTCTGCTGTAATGTTTTTTTTAGTTTTAGATCTGTAGTCAATGCCATGTATGTTTCAAACACATTGCCAGTTTAGGGGATGTTATTTGTGGCCTTTCAGTTGAAAGTGAGCAATTTATGGATCAATTCCTAAAACTAGTATTTTATCATTTGGAGTGGTAGTCCACCATTTAGAAAGAACGCCTACTCTAGAAACGTGATCAGGGTTAACCCCAGCAAAAAAAAAAAAAAAAAAAAAAATGCCTGTGGCTAAATCCTGCTGAAAAGTTGGGGAGAAACTGCAATTCATGTAGTCATTTTGCTTTTTAAATTCTGTTGTGAAGAAAAATTATTTTAATGAGTGTATACATTTTGCAACATGTAATTTGTGTGAATGCAGATTGTCAGCTTCCGCCATAGACTGATCAGAAGAGAAATTATTGAAGTTAGCTGATAACTGAGCAGGCAACCTTTGGTTGCTTCTACAGATTGTTGTCAGGTTGAGGATTGGTTGTGCGAGTGGTAGTCATTTGGTGCAAGTTCAAATCCATTGTTTCTGCTGGATGATGACCTGTCCAAAGGTCTTCTAAGTTTTTGTTTTATAAGCAAGATTTTTGTTGTGGTTTTTTTTTTTTTCTGTCAGACTTGGTGTCCTATTTCTTTGCGAATTCTTCCCATTACTGTCAGTGAAACTGTTCTGGAGTCTGGCATCCTGGCAGCCTTTTCTATGTTTGCATTGTCGCGATCATCTCCAGTCATGTATAGGCCACAGCATTTTTTGAATATCAATTTTCCTTTCAGTTTTGCAGTTTAATGTTAGTGATTTTAAGTGTTGAAGGGCTTGTGGTAAACTCTAGTATGCAGTTTGTGGAAAGCTTTTACTGGTCTGTCTGATGGCCTTGACTAAAGGAAGGGGTTGTACTTGTAGGTGAACATTCTTTTTCTTTTCCAAGTTGAGATGTGGTTTTTGAGAGATTGACTTGTGGCAGTTGGTGTTTAATGCGTCTTTCAATTTATATTTCCACCTCCTTGTCAGCTGTTCATGAACTGTGTGAGTTGTTTCCTCCTGTACAGTTAACTTGGTAGTACCATTCCTCCTGTACAGTTAACTTGGTAGTACCATTCCTCCTGTACAGTTAGCTTGGTAGTACCATTCCTTCTGTAAACTTGGTAGTACCATTCCTCCTGTACAGTTAGCTTGGTAGTACCATTTCTCCTGTACATTTAACTTGGTAGTACCATTCCTTCAGTACAGTAAACTTGGTAGTACCATTCCTCCTGTACAGTTAACTTGGTAGTACCATTCCTGTACAGTTAACTTGGTAGTACTATTCCTGTACATTTAACTTGGTAGTACCATTCCTTCAGTACAGTAAACTTGGTTCATCTCTGTACACATGTATACTCCTGTACAGTTACTTGGTATACTTCTGTACGTTAACTTGGTGTACCATTCCTGTACAGTTATGGTGTACCATCTGACGTTAACTGGTAGTACCAGTTCCTGTACAGTTACTTGGTAGTACCATTCCTGTACAGTTAACTTGGTAGTACCATTCCTGTACAGTTAACTTGGTAGTACTATTCCTGTACAGTTAACTTGGTAGTACTATTCCTGTACAGTTAACTTGGTAGTACATTCCTGTACATTAACTTGATGTACCATCCTGTACAGTTAACTTGGTAGTACCATTCCTGTACAGTTAACTTGGTAGTACCATTCCTGTACAGTTAGCTTGGTAGTACCATTCCTGTACAGTTAACTTGGTAGTACCATTCCTGTACAGTTAGCTTGGTAGTACTATTCCTGTACAGTTAGCTTGGTAGTACTATTCCTGTACAGTTAACTTGGTAGTACTATTCTGTACAGTTAGCTTGGTAGTACCATCTGTACAGTTAACTTGGTGTACATTCGTACAGTTAACTTGGTAGTACCATTCTCCTGTACAGTTAACTTGGTAGTACCATTCTCCTGTACAGTTAACTTGGTAGTACCATTTCCATGATCATATCACCTGTCCAAGAATGCCAGTATAAGTTTCTTCCACTTCAGTGGGATATTTAGGTCTACAGAAAATATTTGGTCACTGTAATTGAATGGAGTTGTTGTGTGTCACCTTTTTTGATTTCATATTCCTTGAAGGCATCATCAGCAGTTAGATCCTAGAGGTTGCCAGTGTGTGTGTGTGTCCTTTTAAGATTGGCTGAAAATATCCATTGTACTAAAACTGGATGTTTGAGACTGTTTAATGCAGTTTTGGTGACTGTGTCTGGTGACACTGTGATTTTGTGTGAGGAATTCTGTTCCAGGGTTCTTTATAAGTGTATGCAGTGATGTCGAGGGTCTGTTTATAAGCAAACTAGTTAAAACCCTTGCTCCACAATCAGCGTTCATACAAATCAAATGTTGCGAAATAAATAGCTGTGAAGATAGTTTATTTACATTTCTGCATGAAAATAAGTCCACTGTCGCCATATATACAACACACTCATCCAGTCAGGAAACTCTATGTGTACACTTTTTATTTAGAATGAAAATTGCTTCCTAAATACATTTCTCATTTTCAAAGTCGTTTGTTTGCTGACATCTCTTTTTGCCTGGAATCCTATGCAAAAGGACTCCAGGCTGCATCACCACAATGCCCGTATCATGCTTAATTCAAAAATTGTAAAATCCCTTCTTTTTCCTCTTTTTCAGCCACAACAGCAAGCAAGTAGGTTGCATCGTTTTGGAACTCCCAGTTCCAGCAGAAAAACTTTGGGCAATCCACTCCTTTTCTGGTTCTTCTTTCGCCTCATCGAGTTCTTTGTGCAGTCTTGCTCCTGGGTTGCACCATACCCCTGCCAGCCTGCTCTGCGTCAGGTAAGATGTAATGGACTTTCTTTTTCCCCTGTTCAGTGGTTTTACCACTATGGCATCTGACACTGGGAATATCTAGGACCCATGCAAGATGCACCCTATATCCTTCAAGGGACCGATCCGATTCTTTGTCCCATGACCGGGATTCCAGTTATTTCTCCTCCAATAATCATGGTTGTCAGCTGAATGGGACCTGGTACACCATGACAAACGCCAGATTTTCAGCTCTGCATGGAACTTCCGGCACCACACGGTCAAAAATTCCTCTTTGGCTGATGCAGTTTTTAACCCTGATGCCTCTTCTTCATAGGAAGGTGACACTTTTGAGCGTTTTCCCTGGTCACCTAGAGAGTGATGGAAACCAGGAAATGGAGAAAGGCCTGGCTCCCCCGATACTCTCTGAAGACGGCTTGCAGGGAGTATTAACAGCTGTCCACCCGCACTCATACTGCAGAGCAGAGCTCAAAGGACACAAATCATGATCCCGGCAGTCCTGAGTGTGGGTGGACAACTGAATTAACTCCTTGCACTGTCTTCAGACAGTATCAGGGGAGCCAGGTTTCTCCATTTCCTTGTTTCCATCACCCTTCTAGGTGAACACGGAAACACTGAAAATGTCACCTTTCAATGAAGAGGAGGCATCACAGTTAAAAACGGCATCAGCCAAAGACGAGTTTTTGACTGTGTGGCGTCAGAAGTTCCAAGTAGAGCTGAAGATGTGGCGTTTGTCATGGTGTACCTGTTCCCATTCAGCTGACGACCGTGATTATTGGAGGAGGAATAACATGAATCCTAGGAGGTCATCTGACCAAGAATCAGATCGGTCCCTCAAGGATATAGCGTGCATCTTGCATGGGTCCTAGATATTCCCAGTGTCAGATGCCATAGTGGTAAACCACTGAACAGGGGAAAAAGAAAGGCCATTACATCTTACCTGACACAGAGCAGGCTGGCAGGGTATGGTGCAAGATCACACTAAGACGTCGATGATGAAGCAAAAGAACCAGAAAAGGCATGGATCGCCCAAAGTTTTTCTGCTGGAACTGGGAGTTCCAAAATGATGCAACCTGCTTGCTTGCTGTTGTGGCTGGAAAAGAGGAAAAAGAAGGGATTTTTTGAATTATATATACAATGTTCATCATGTTGCATCCTTCACTCAGAGGTTTGGCTTGTACTTTTTCTAAAGGTGAAAGATGATGGTTGCCAATCTAATGGGTTTTCAGACAACTGTTTCCCAAGTTCTCAGATCAATCAGGAAAGAGTTGTTTGAAAATCCACCAGATGGGCAACCATGAACGTCTTCATGATCAGATGTACAAGCAGTGAAGCATTCAAGTGAGCTTATAAAATCTCTGATGAAAAGACAACATAATGAACATCATAGGTAATTCAGAAATTAACTCCCAGCTAACAAAGATGGGCCACAGTGATTCCTATATTCAAATGAATACAAAGAATAAAAAGTCCACCAAAAGACTGTACAAAAATAAAATCCCACACAAAACTATTCTAAACACTGCCGTTGATCCCATTTTCTTGTGATGACCGAGACAAAGAGTATCATACAAATGGGACAGCAAGAACGCTGCACACAGATCATCCCCGACAGCACTGGGGAACTACTGCTAGGACACTGCTCACAAGATCTCTTGAGAAAAATCATTCTGGTCCAGGAGAATAAGGAAAAGCCTTGGAGATCATGCAGTGAAGTTGGTCATAAACTGTCCAACCAACACAAGTGTGAAAACTAATGCAGACACTAATTTTAGGTGCAAAAAAAGATTCACTCACTCGCTTGAAGAAATCCTCATTAGGGGGCAGAAAATATTTTGTGGCAGTGCTCCAAGCGGCAGCAACAAACAAGCGACCCTGAAGGTGTGAATATCTCCCATGTCATAACATGATAATACATAACATTCAGATTTACTGGTAACTATGTGGTGTGACAATCCAGACTCTAGAACAGACTTTAAAATTGATTTAGAAAGTGTGTGTGTGTTGTGTGCAGAGTGAGTGTTGGTGGCGTTATTGTACTCGAATTCAGAAAAACATTGTAAATTGTACTGAAGAGGTACTTCATTGCTCGCTAAATTTCCATTGTGTGATTAGCAGTGTTGATATGATCCAGTGTTATAATGTAATAAAAAGAACATAGAGAACCCATTTGTGTGTGTGTGCGCACATGCCTGTCTCTACAAAAGAGAAGAGCTAATGTAATAAAAACAAATTTTGACAGCTCACTCTTGTGTGTGTGTGTGTGTGTGTGTGCGTGTGCGTGTGCGTGTGTGTGTACACTTTCTACATAAACAAAACAGGAAAACATCACACCTGAAAATTAACTGAAGCCTTGGATGTTCATGCCTGTAGACGGATGTCACCTCTGTAGTTGATTTTTCAGTTTTGATGGAGAAATGATGACACAGACACAGCAGCAGCAGCCAACAGCACAGATCACAAAAAGTTCCACAAGCACATAGTGCCACAAAGTTCATCACCTTCCTTCTGTCCCTTACATGGTACAGTCATAGATGTGTATTCCACGATCGTCTGATACCGACACAATACGTGCTCCTGATGGACTGTAGCGTGCGCTCCATGCCTGCAAGACGCAATGCACAGAGAAAATAATTATAAATACCCTTAGGCAACTGTCATTTTTGTTTAATCCTCTTGACTTTCGCACCCTGTCCACCAGCATCCTGTATTATCAACCATGCTAGCAAAGCAAAAACTTAATCTTTTGACTCCTTCACCCTATCCACCAGCTTCCTGCAGGAACTGGTGGATAGGGTGAGGAAGTCAAAGGGTTAAGTTTTTGCTGTTGGTGGACAGGGTGTGGGAGTCAAAGGGTTAACCCTTTGCCACCTGCACCCTATCTACCAACTGCAAAAACTTAACCCTTTGACTCCCTCACCCTATCCACCAGCTTCCTGGAAGCTGGTGGATAGGGTGAGGGAGTCAAAGGGTTAAGTTTTTGCTCTTCCGGCATGGTTGACAAAGAAGGATGCTGTTGGGCAGGCTGCAGGAGTCAAAGGGTTAATGACCAGCTGACTACATAGAACATATCAGGGCTGTAACCAGTTCAAAACATGCACAATACTTCACCAGGAAAAAAAGGAAGAGAAAACTAAGAACACAGATCAATACATTCACGCACATAAGGAGGTGCCCCTGGAGTTGACCACTCCGTCCAATTTATCGCACAGGAGATTTAAAAACGTACCTGAATACAAATTTAAGCGTAACTAAGGACACCAAAAGATATATAAAAACGGGCCTAAATTTACCTAAAATTGCTTCCTCATACCTCATATCCCTAGAGCAAAAATGCACTAAACGCATGAACCCAATTATCAATCCTTAGAGAAAGTATGTAAGACTTTATCGAACACATACAGGTGAATAGACCAGCAAGGCAGAAAATGATAGGAAGAAATGACATAAAACAAAGCAGGAAGAAAGAAAGATTGACAGAAAAGATGAAGTTTCTAGCACAGAATTTGCAGAAGGTGGGGATACTATTTATACTAAATGAGCTCCCTGGTATCCCCACAGGGGGCCTTAGGCGATCAATCATCATGATGATTGTAAATACCAAGTCACAACTCGTAGTCTCTTAGGACATGCTGAAAAAAAATCTCATGGTGGAATACATGACATGCAGTTCTACACAAATTTCCAGGCAGTCGTGATGTGAACCCATGCACATCAACTGACGTGTATGAAAACATTTCATTTTTACCCACATCTTCACTGCCTCTTATCATCATCTGGTGGAGGTTTTTTTGTTTTTTTTGTTTTTGTTTTTGTTTTTCTCAAAAGCCTGCCTGTGTGACAAACCAGACAAATATAACCATGTCATCTGTGCCTCAAACACTGATCTCTCTTGTGTTACCGTTAACAATAGTTCTGGCTAACACTATGTCGTAAGTGTGGTCAACCTACAACTCTGCACATATTTCCCTTGCCCCCCCCCCCATCACTGAACGGATTGTATTCAAATGAAATCAAGGAAAACTATGTCACCCGTTTTGTCAACCTACAGCTCCACACATTTCTCCTCACCACCTTACAACTCACTGTTACTTTTGTTTAAAGCCCAGCCGACTGCATAGAGCCATATCAGGGCTACAGCTGTTTCAAAACACACACAATACTTCAGGACAAAAAAAGGAACAGAAATTTCAGTACACGTATCAATGCATTCGCGCACATAATCTAAGGAGATGGCCCTGGCATTGACCATTCCGTTCAATTCATCGCACAGGGGATTTAAAAAACATACCCGAACACAAATTTAAATATAACTAAGGACGCTAAAACATATATAAAACTGGGTATAAGTTACCTAAACTTGCATCTGCAAATCTCATTTCTCTAGAGCCAAAAATGCATTCAGTATAGGTACCCAAAAGAAAGTACGTAAGACTTTATCAAACACATACAGGTGAATGGACCAGCAAGGCAGAAAGTGATAGGAAGAAATGACAGAAAGCAAAGGAGGAAGAAAGAAACAAAGATAGTGACAGAAAAAAAGGAACTTTCTAGCACAGAATTTCCAGAAGGTGGGGATACTATTTATACTGAAAGAACCCCCGGCATCCCCATGGGAGTCCCCTTACAACTGATTGTATGCTAATGGAAACTACAACAAATACTCTGCATGTTTCCTCCCTCCACTCCCACCCATACAATCGATTATATTTTAAATGAAACATCCACAAAAACTATGTCAGATGTTTTGTCAACCTACAGCTCTGCGTATTCTCTCTTCTCTCCCCTTCCCCACCCCATCTCCCCAAACTGAGTTTTATTCACATGAAACCCAACATAAACATGGGAATGAACAGACCTGATCCATGTGCTCATAAAAGGTGTGGACACACTGTCTGGATCCAGCATCCCAGATCTTCACCGACTTGTCAGATGAGCTGTAATAAACATAGGAACTGTATCAAAAACCTTTTTCTACAATGAACCAAGGAATAACCATGAAACATGTAACAAGCCAGGCACCAAATTAGTATGTTGTCTGTAAAATGTCATGATACGCATGTTTACTTTAACATTTTGAATTCATTTCATGCATGATAAACACACCCTCAAAACAGATAGTAAAGTACCACAAACTGTTCCAGCGAATTCATACTGTTTGCATCATCACTGCATGATAGATGCATGCTCTTAACACAACTATGTATTACATTCAGTGAGAAAAACACATAAGTAAAGGTTAAACCAGCAAAAACAAATCAGAACTTGTATCTGATACAACCAAGACAGGTCAGGCGCAGAACGTGCATTTAATACAACCAGACAGGTCAGGCGCAGAACGTGCATTTAATACAACCAGACAGGACAGGCACAAAACGTGCATTTAATACAACCAGACAGGACAGGCACAAAACGTGCATTTAATACAACCAGACAGGACAGGCACAAAACGTGCATTTAATACAACCAGACAGGACAGGCACAAAACGTGCATTTAATACAACCAGACAGGACAGGCACAAAACGTGCATTTAATACAACCAGACAGGACAGGCACAAAACGTGCATTTAATACAACCAGACAGGACAGGCACAAAACGTGCATTTAATACAACCAGACAGGACAGGCACAGAACGTGCATTTAATACAACCAGACAGGACAGGCACAAAACGTGCATTTAATACAACCAGACAGGACAGGCACAAAACGTGCATTTAATACAACCAGACAGGACAGGCACAAAACGTGCATTTAATACAACCAGACAGGACAGGCACAAAACGTGCATTTAATACAACCAGACAGGACAGGCACAGAACGTACATTTAATACAACCAGACAGGACAGGCACAAAACGTGCATTTAATACAACCAGACAGGACAGGCACAAAACGTGCATTTAATACAACCAGACAGGACAGGCACAGAACGTACATTTAATACAACCAGACAGGACAGGCGCAGAACGTGCATTTAATACAACCAGACAGGACAGGCACAGAACGTACATTTAATACAACCAGACAGGACAGGCGCAGAACGTGCATTTAATACAACCAGACAGGACAGGCACAAAACGTGCATTTAATACAACCAGACAGGACAGGCGCAGAACGTGCATTTAATACAACCAGACAGGACAGGCACAGAACGTGCATTTAATACAACCAGACAGGACAGGCGCAGAACGTGCATTTAATACAACCAGACAGGACAGGCACAGAACGTGCATTTAATACAACCAGACAGGACAGGCACAGAACGTACATTTAATACAACCAGACAAGACAGGCACAAAACGTGCATTTAATACAACCAGACAGGACAGGCGCAGAACGTGCATTTAATACAACCAGACAGGACAGGCACAAAACGTACATTTAATACAACCAGACAGGACAGGCACAGAACGTACATTTAATACAACCAGACAGGACAGGCGCAGAACGTACATTTAATACAACCAGACAGGACAGGCGCAGAACGTACATTTAATACAACCAGACAGGACAGGCGCAGAACGTGCATTTAATACAACCAGACAAGACGCGTGCAATTTTTTGGCCAACTGACCTTTGTCAAGCATAGATGTAAGATCACAAAAAGGTGAGGGAATCAAAGGGTTAAGTTTTTGAAGTTGGTGGATGGGGTGCAGGTGTCAAAGGGTTAATACAACCAGACAAGACAAGCGCAAAGTTTTGGCCAACTGGCCTTCATCAAGCATAAACGTAAGTTCATAAAAGAACAAATACCAAATACAAAAATTTGGAGAAAAAGACTAAAACTTCCCTGCTGCTTCATCCAGTGGGAGAAAAGGACTAAAATGACATCATAATGTGTTTGTGAGTAAATATGTTGTCAGAGGGTAAGTGAGAGGAATTCTGAAATTTGAAAAGTGGTCATGCCATATCAATATTGTTTTATCCTGAAGAGGGTCCATGGCTAAAACAAAAACTATGATGCACTAGCTAAGAGTAGTTTTTGGATTGTAAAGTATCTTACTATTAAATGCATAAAAGAAAACATAAGCAAATGATCAACTGAATGGAAAAATACATAATCAAGAGATATGGCCGATGTAAATGGATTGTGCCTAGTTCAACAAATTCTCACCCTGACCTTTGAATAGGAAGAAAAACATCTTAAACCAACAGCCAAGGGTTGAAGGGAAAACTGGAGTTCCCAGAGAAAAAAAAACCCTTAGACAAGGCTGTGCCTGTCTTGTAAAACAAGAATTAAAACAGATTTTATAAAAAAAAAATTTAAGAAATGAGCGTATGTGCAGCCGCAAAATCAAGACCTCAGTGAGATGGGAAAACGGTGATAATATGGTTTGTTTCAGTAGGGTAAGATATGGAGAGGGGGAAAGAAAGCATCACAAATCAACTTTGAGGTAAAACATACATGGACTCAAGGACACATTGAAAGAAGATTGTGTGCATAAATTCATCCGAGCAATATAAACAGAAATTACACTTGAAGGACAAGGAAGTTAATACCTATACATTCGAGTGAATATACACACACACGCACGCACGCACGCACGCACGCACGCACGCACGCACGCACGCACGCACGCACGCACGCACACACACACACACACACACACACACACACACCAAGGTAAAAAAAAAAAAAAAAGTACATGCACAAAGAGCCATGCCCAGATAAAAGTACATGAAGTGGCATGATACTGAATTCTGTTGAGGAAATCTTTATGGTTTGTCATTGAGACCATGTGGTTTGCGTGTTCCTAGTTTATCTATAAGATGGGATTCTCTGTCTTTCCTGTCTACGGTGCTGTTACTGTATAGAAGCCACAGACCTTTCACTCGGATGTCATTAATTGAGTGGTCTGATTGGGTGAAATGTTTTGAGTAGTTTTATCTCTTTGATGCTGGATATCAGCCAAGTGTTCTTTGAAATGTACATTGGTGAAACTGGACGTACCCTTGATACATGTTTCAAACTACACACAGCTGACATCTGACATCAAAGAAATAAAACTACCTCAAATCATTTCAAACAATCAGACCACTCAATAACATCCGGGGGAAAGGTCTGTGGCTTCTATACAGTAACAGCACCACAGACAGGAAAGACAGAGAATCCCATCTTATACTAAAACTAGGAACATGTTAGCCACATGGTCTCAACGACAAACCATACAGATTTCCTCAACAGAATTCAGTATCATGCCACTTCATGTATTTTTATCCAGGCATGGCTCTTTGCGCATGTACTTTCACCTTGGTGTGTATGTGTGTGTGCACGTGTATTCGCTTCAATGTATAGGTAATAACTTACTTCATGCATAACTTATGTTTATACTGCCTGGATGAATTTATGCACACAATCTTCTTTCAATGTGTCCTTGAGTCCATGTATGTTTTACCTCAATGATGATTTGCGATTCTTTCCCCCTCTCCATATCTTATCCTACTGAAATAGACCATATTATCACCATTTTCCCATCTCACTGAGGTCTTGGCTTTGCAGCTGCACATATGCCTGTTGTTTTTGGTTTTTGTTTGTTTGTTTGTTTTTAATTCTCATTTCACAAGACAGGCACAGACGCATCTGATTAAGAGTTTTTCCTCTAGGGACTCCAGTTTTTCCTTCAACCCCTTGGCTGTTGGTTTAGGATGTTTTTCTTCCTATTCCAAGGTCAGACTGGATTCACTGCACTAGGCACGATCCATTTACATCAGCCATACCTCTTGATTATATGTTTTTCCATTTGGTCGATCACATGCTCATATTTTCTCTCATGCATTATTTAATAGTAAGATACTTTACATTCCAAAAACAACTCTAAGCTAAAGCATCATAGTTTTTGTTCTAGTCTTGGACCCTCTTCAGGATAAAACAATATAGCATGACCATTTTTCAAATTACAAAATTCATTTCACTTCCCCTCTGACATCATATTTACTCACAAACACATTATGATGTCATTTTAATCCTTTTCTCCCACTGGACAAAATAGCAGGGAAATTTCAGTCTTTTTCTCCTAATTTTTGTATTTGGTGTTTGTTTGTTTGTGATCTTACATCTAACCTTGACGAAGGCCAGTTGGCTGAAAATTTGTGCCCATCTTGTCTGGCTGTGTTAAATACGTGTTCTGATTCTTTTTTTCGTGTTTTTTCTGGTTTCTCTTTGCTTGAACACGGGTAGTCATACTTGTTTTGAATTCATTTCATGTATGATAAATACACCCTCAAAACAGGGCCAAAGCCCAGATTGTAAAGTGCCACAAACTGTTCCACAGTATCCATATTGTTTGCATCATCACTACATGGCAGTTATACTTACATGTTCTTAACGTAACACCCACACACACAACTATGTATTACATTCAGTGAGAAAAACACTCATGTAAAGACTGTCAAGCAACACTGAGGTTGTAGGAGAATGAGAAAATAGAGACCTCAGCATTATGAGGGCAGAGGCCTTCTCCTTTCCAGTACTGCTTTACCTTCACCAACCCCAACCAAGATAAGGCATCCATTCACAATGGAGTGAACAGCAGGCCAAAGACCTCAGCATTATGAGGGCAGTGGCCTTCTCCTTTCCAGTACTGCTTTACCTTCACCAACCCCAACCAAGATAAGGTATCCGTTCACAATGGAGTGAACAGCAGGCCAAAGACCTCAGCATTATGAGGGCAGTGGCCTTCTCCTTTCCAGTACTGCTTTACCTTCACCAACCCCAACCAAGATAAGGTATCCATTCACAATGGAGTGAACAGCAGGCCACACACACAGGTGTAACGCACAAAGGTTTTCTTGGACCAGACCTGAACCTGTGCAGCCAGACAGGAAGGCAGAAGCTCAACTTTTACATTATCCAACTACAAATCATTGTCCTTTATACTAGATACTAGCCATGGGAATCAAAGTTATTATCGTTTAACTTGATGGCAACGCTCCACAGCTATAAATGTGGAGATGTTATGGGTTTTTTCACCAAGACTACAAGTATACTATAATAAGGGAGATTATACTGAGAACACAGTTTAACCATTGATTTTCTAAAACATATATAACAGGATAGGTTTATTGTCGTTGGATATTCTCCATAATTTTTTAAAAAGTACCAAAAACTGAGTCTCGAGAGTTTCAGCAGCCATTTTAGTGCGCGTCTCCAAAGAGTTAAACCCCAGCCAACTGTGCAGAGCTATATCAGGGTTATAACCATTTCAAAATGTACACAATACTTCAACAGGGAAAAAGGAAAAGAAAATTAAGTATACATATTAATGCATTTGCGAACATAATCTAAGGAGATGCCCCTGATGCTGACCACTCCGTCCAATTTATCGCACTGGGGATTTAAAAAACATTCCTGAATACAAATTCGATTATAACTAAGGACACTAAAACATACATAAAAATGGTACAAGTTACCTAAAATTGCTTCCACATATCTCTTTTCCCTAGAGCCAAAACTGCACTTAACACATGAACCCAATTATCAATCCTAAGATAAAGTACCTTGGACTTTATCGAACACATATAGGTGAATGGACCAGCAAGGCAGAAAATGATAGGAAGAAATGACAGCAAAGGAACAAAGCGGAAACAAAGAGAATAACAGAAAAGAGGAAATTTCTAGCACAGAATTTCCAGAAGGTGGGTATACTATTTAGTATTTACACTGAAAGGGCCCTCAGCATTCCCACATGGGATGGGGTGGGGGTGGGGGTCCATTAACACTTGCAATAACATAGACAAACAACACACACCAGAGAAAATACTGCCAAAAACAAAGAGAGAAAGAAAACAAAGATTCACAAAAACAGGGGCAGGACAGCACACAAACCAGGATCAGAGTACAGACACTTCACAGTACAAACAACACTCACGCAGACACAAAGTGAGTGTTGTCAGCACACAAGCCAGGATCAGAGTACAAACACTTCACAGTACAAACAACACTCACGCAGACACAAAGTGAGTGTTGTCAGCACACAAGCCAGGATCAGAGTACAGACACTTCACAGTACAAAAGACACTCACACAGACACAAAGTGAGTGTTGTCAGCACACAAGCCAGGATCAGAGTACAGACACTTCACAGTACAAAAACACTCACGCAGACAAAAAGTGAGTGTTGTCAGCACACAAGCCAGGATCAGAGTACAGACACTTCACAGTACAAACAACACTCACGCAGACACAAAGTGAGTGTTGTCAGCACACAAGCCAGGATCAGAGTACAAACACTTCACAGTACAAACAACACACACGCAGACACAAAGTGAGTGTTGTCAGCACACAAGCCAGGATCAGAGTACAAACATTTCACAGTACAAAAATCACTCACACTGACACAAAGTGAGTGTTGTCAGCACACAACCCAGGATCAGGGTACAGTTAACGGACATTTCACAGTACAAAAATCACTCACGCAGACACAAAGTGAGTGTTGTCAACAGACATTTCACAGTACAAAAATCACTCACACTGACACAAAGTGAGTGTTGTCAGCACACAAGCCAGGATACAGGTAACAGACATTTCACAGTACAAAAGACACTCACGCAGACACAAAGTGAGTGTTGTCAGCACAGAAGTCAGGATCAGAGTACAGACATTTCACAGTACAAAAGACACTCACGCAGACACAAAGTGAGTGTTGTCAGCACAAAAGTCAGGATCAGGCTACAGACATTTCACAGTACAACAGACACTCACACAGACACCAAGTGAGTGTTGTCAGCACAGACATTTCACAGCACAAAAGACATTCACGCAGACACAAAGTGAGTGTTGTCAGCACAGACATTTCACAGCACAAAAGCCATTCACACAGACACCAAGTGAGTGTTGTCAGCACAGACATTTCACAGCACAAAAGCCACTTACACAGACACCAAGTGAGTGTTGTCAGCACAGACATTTCGCAGCACAAAAGCTATTCACGCAGACACCAAGTGAGTGTTGTCAGCACAGACATTTCGCAGCACAAAAGCCACTCACACAGACACCAAGTGAGTGTTGTCAGCACAGACATTTCGCAGCACAAAAGCCACTCACGCAGACACCAAGTGAGTGTTGTCAGCACAGACATTTCGCAGCACAAAAGCCACTCACGCAGACACCAAGTGAGTGTTGTCAGCACAGACATTTCGCAGCACAAAAGCCACTCACGCAGACACCAAGTGAGTGTTGTCAGCACAGACATTTCGCAGCACAAAAGCCACTCACGCAGACACCAAGTGAGTGTTGTCAGCACAGACATTTCGCAGCACAAAAGCCACTCACGCAGACACCAAGTGAGTGTTGTCAGCACAGACATTTCGCAGCACACAAAAGCCACTCACGCAGACACCAAGTGAGTGTTGTCAGCACAGACATTTCGCAGCACAAAAGCCACTCACGCAGACACCAAGTGAGTGTTGTCAGCACAGACATTTCGCAGCACAAAAGACACTCACACAGACACCGAGTGTTGTCAGCACACATTTCACAGTACAAAAGACACTCACGCAGACCCAAGTGAGTGTTGTCAGCACACATTTCACAGTACAAAAGACACTCACGCAGACACCAAGTGAGTGTTGTCAGCACACATTTCACAGCACAAAAGACACGCACACACAAAGTGAGTGTTGTCAGCACACATTTCACAGTACAAAAGACACTCACGCAGACACCAAGTGAGTGTTGTCAGCACACATTTCACAGTACAAAAGACACTCACGCAGACACCAAGTGAGTGTTGTCAGCACACATTTCACAGTACAAAAGACACTCACGCAGACACAAAGTGAGTGTTGTCAGCACACATTTCACAGTACAAAAGACACGCACACACAAAGTGAGTGTTGTCAGCACACATTTCACAGTACAAAAATCACTCACACAGACACAAAGTGAGTGTTGTCAGCACACATTTCACAGTACAAAAGACACGCACACACAAAGTGAGTGTTGTCAGCACACATTTCACAGTACAAAAATCACTCACACAGACACAAAGTGAGTGTTGTCAGCACACATTTCACAGTACAAAAGCCACTCACGCAGACACAAAGTGAGTGTTGTCAGGGCAGAAGTCCACACTCAGGACCCAGGACCCATGGCCAGACAGTGTACCTGCCAAGTTCGCATGTTGTCTGTAACACAAAGACGTCAAGCATCCATAAATACTGGTGAAATGTTCTTGGGGATATGTTTTAACCCTTTGACTCCTGCACCCTGTCCACTAGCATGCTGCATTGTCATCTATGCTAGCAAAGCAAAAATTTTTTTAACCCTTTGATTGCCTCCCCCCTATCCACCAGCTTCCTGCAGGAAGCTGGTGGATAGGGGGAAGGCAGTCAATTTTTGCAGTTGGTGGACAGGCTATGGGAGTCAAAGGGTTAATTAATCCAAAGCTTGTGCACATGTACACACACCTGCATGCATGCAACTATCTAATTCTGGCTCACAGCTTCTGAACCAGCTTCCTCGATGGAAACTATCTGATTTAAGTATACCAAATATAAAGAAATGAATCAACAGATGAAACATACCAAATATAAAGAAATGAATCAACAGATAAAACATACCAAATATAAAGAAATGAATCAACAGATAAAACATACCAAATATAAAGAAATGAATCAACAGATAAAACATACCAAATATAAAGAAATGAATCAACAGATAAAACATACCAAATATAAACAAATGAATCAACAGATAAAACATACCAAATATAAAGAAATGAATCAACAGATAAAACATACCAAATATAAAGAAATGAATCAGATAAAACATACCAAATATAAAGAAATGAATCAACAGATGAAACATACCAAATATAAAGAAATGAATCAACAGATAAAACATACCAAATATAAAGAAATGAATCAACAGATAAAACATACCAAATATAAAGAAATGAATCAACAGATGAAACATACCAAATATAAAGAAATAAATCAACAGATGAAACATACCAAATATAAAGAAATAAATCAACAGATGAAACATACCAAATATAAAGAAATAAATCAACAGATGAAACATACCACATATAAAGAAATGAATCAACAGATGAAACATACCAAATATAAAGAAATAAATCAACTGATGAAACATACCAAATATAAAGAAATAAATCAACTGATGAAACATACCAAATATAAAGAAATGAATCAACAGATTAAAAATGCCAAATATAAAGAAATGAATCAACAGATCTAAAATACCAAATATAAAGAAATGAATCAACAGATCGAAAATACCAAATATAAAGAAATTCATTACAGCCGTACAACTGCCCTTGTTGAGAAAGTTTCACCCTTTGACCCCTGCATCCTGTCCACCAGCATCCTGCATTGTCAGCCATACTAGCAAAAAAATTTAATCCTTTGACACCCTCACTCTACCCACCAGCTTTCTGCAGGAAACTGGTGGATAGGGTGAGGGAGTCAAAGGGTTAAGTTTTTGCCATTGGTGGATAGGGTGCAGGAGTCAAATGATTATACTACAGAACACAAACTAAAACATATTTCTAGTGAACTCTGCTCTTTTTCAAATGGAAAAGAAAACTGTGGTTCTATAAAGTTAATAATAACTTATTCTAAAAACACATTTTAAAACTATGGGATACATAAAGATAATTATAACTTATTCTAGAAACACATTTTTATAGCTATGGGAAACATAAAGATAATAACTTATTCAGAAACACATTTTTAAGGCTATAGGATACACAAACATAATAACTTATTTCTAGAAACACAATTTTATAGCTATGGGATACATAAAGATAATTTATACTTAGTCTGGAAACACAACTTTGTAAAGCTATGGGTACAGAAAGATAATGATAACTTATTCTGGAAACACATTATTATAGCTATGTGATACATAAAGATAATTATAACTTATTCTGGAAACATTATTATAGCTATGTGATACATAAAGATAATTATAACTTATTCTGGAAACACACTTTGTAAAGCTATGGGTACAGAAAGATAACAACTTATTCTGGAAACACATTATTAAAACATACAATAATTTTTGCACAAACATAAAACTCAACATCACACTTTCAGAACTGATCCACTTAATGAAAAAAATCAAAACTTAAAATCATAAAATTCACTGGTTGGATTGAAAATGGGGTTTACTGAATTACACACTTTCTTTAATGATAATAGATTGTTTATGCCACACAACTTTAGTAGAAACTACAATTCAATTGTGAATTTTCTTTTCTATAATGGACCCAAAGTATAAACTAAGAAATACATGAGAAACAAAACAGAACATACCAAATGGTCGCGCACACAATATTCAAACCACACTGAAAACAACGTACTCCATACCAAAAGGAGCATGGCTATACAATAGTGCAACAACAGATGATACATTTCCACATTCTTGTTCTCAATCAATGGTTAGAGAAATCTGGTCCGAACATTCCATGGATAAAAGGTATTCATGAAAATGCATAAAACACAAGAATAAAAATGAAAAAGTTTCAAAACATGCACTGTGACAGAATTTTGCTCGTGTCGTTTTTTTTTAAAGGAACCTGCAGAACAGCTTCTGCGGTAACTTCTGTTAACAAATGAAGGACAATGCAGAAGTGTTTATCTGTCAAAGGTTTCTGACAAAGGATAGAAGAACTGTTGATTTGGAGCTGATAAAAATATGCGCACAGATCCACTATTTGATCTAATAATCCTTTTAAGAAAAATGTATCTTTGTTTAAGCAAACATGAAAAAATCTATCATACACTGTTTCTTTTACAAGATATATCTTACCACAAAATACCAGACAGAAGAATTTTACACAAAACCCAGATGGAGCTTGCACGCTGTTAACGAAAAATGTCAGCCACATCTATCCCTAAATATGAAGATCGATATGACTCCTTGTTTGTTTGACATATAATATATGACCTACCTGCACACATTTATACACTTAGATACACTGTTGACAGTAACCATACTCCATGCACACAGACCCTTTGTTAAAGACGTGAAGTCTGGCATGTATTTTGAACTTTAATTCTTTGATACAAATTACCCTGTTAAAAATGAATGAAACTGATTTCTTTAAAGTCATTAGGACATTCTCTCTATCTACTGGATGACCCCCCATACTGAAGCATGCAGGAGACTCTGTGATACAGAAAGACAGAGCTATGACAAAGTCACAGACAGAGCTATGACAAAGTCACAGACAGTGAAGCAAGCAGCAGAGAGCATGATACTTACACATCATAAATCTTGATGTGGCAATCATCTGATGCCGTCACCAGCAGCTGGGAGTCAGGAGAGAAACACAGGGAGCGAATGGGCATGGCGTGACCTGTCAACAAAAAACAAATAAATTGACAGGTGCGATAACCAGGTGGCCAGGATGTGGGACTGCTGACTGGAAAATGTGAGTGGTGCTGACAGGTAGGTATAAAGGGTGAAGAGTTGTCCTATACCCTTGGTCAATGTTAAGTACAGGCCCGCTACTGCCTCAACCCCTGCATGCACAACATCAAATAAGCACATGTAAGCCTTGTCAGTGTTTGGTGGCTGATGAAAAACATGAAACATCCAGTATGAATACTACCTAAACAGTATGCAGTCTGTGTAGCTGCCTGCACACTGCCACAGTATACTACCACAGCACAAGTAATGCATACTAACACCATGCCTTGAATTTTTTAAAGATGCGATGAAAAGGAGGAGCACACTATACTACATTATAGCATTTCTGGTTATGATACATAAATCTGAACTAAAAATGCAGATAGGAACATTTATATACACACAATCTGCAAGGCTTTTTATTTGATGAAAGAAACTTCGCAATGAGAAAAAAGCAAAACTTATGATGCTGAAACTGACTGCGTGTGTCTGCATGTGTAATGCGACATGCATTCCTGTAGATACGTACAGTGTACACAGATGAACTTTATAAGATTAAAAAGGCACAGCGCAAGTTAAAATACGCTTCCAGAGCCGAGATTTCCTCACTGTCATGAGGTAGCCAGCTGGAGCTGAAGCAGCCCAATGAATTTTTAAGTAGTCCATCATACGAACAAAAATTACAATGAATTTTTAAGTAGTCCATCATACGAACAAAAATTAAGTCATGAAAACCACAAACATCAACATGTATTAGTTCTAAGATTTTGATTTATTTGATAAATTGTCATAAAGTAGAAGTTAATATGATGGCTGTAGCAGACACACAAAGGAAGGCTCTGATTCAATCAAAAATAACTGTGTTGGGCTTGACATTTTTCCTTGTTCTGGTCCAAAAGTTTTTAGGTCACTACCCAGGCTACCTAGACATAAGCTGAGGTAGCCAGATATGATTTTAGATCGTCACTGGTTCCAGTTTACCAGGAGATTTCAGCCAGGTTTCAATCTGTTTGGGTTTTATAAAAGCAAAACAAACAAAAAATAAATTCATTCATTCAACATTGGTTAAGTATATTTTGGTTTTTAATCTCTTTTATTTTCCTTCCGTTTTGTGTTTTCTCTTTTTCTTTTGAGCTGCCTTTCTTTTTCTTTTCTTTAAGTCTTCAATTTCTGGTCACCTCTGTGTTTCACAGATCACTGCACATCAACCAGTTCTGTTCATTATGTGTGACACAAAGTTCATGTCAATGTCTTATCCTTGCAAATGGAGATCACCTTTGTTGTGGTTAGAGTAACGAGCTTTTGTACATGTGGTTAGGGGAAGCAAATTGATAATAAAATCCAAAACAATACTGGAAGTCAGAGAGAGTGGAAGCAAATTGATAATAAAATCCAAAACAATACTGGAAGTCAGAAAGAGTAGAAGCAAATTGATAATAAAATCCAAAATAGTACTGGAAGTCAGAGAGAGTGGAAGCAAACTGATAATTAAATCCAAAACAATACTAGAAGTCAGAAAGAGCGGAAGCAAATTGATAATAAAATCCAACAGGAGGTCAGAGAGAGTGGAAGCAAATCGATGATAAAATCCAAAACAATACTGGAAGTCAAAAGAGTTAACAGAAGGAAGAAGAAGTCAACTGTTTCACACTGACTGTGTATACCTGTTTAAAGGGTTAAGTAAACAAATGGTACAGAGACCATTTCATGCTGACTGTATGTCTGTATATGAGTATTTGTACCGGTTTGTATGAAAAATGTGTGTAGCAAAGATTTCTTAGTTATTTATCAATTTAATACAGAAACTCAAAGAAGAAAACTTCCAGTTTTATTCGAAATCTGTACAAAATTTGGTACAGAAATTCAAAACAAACAAACCTGTCAGTTTTATTGGAAATCTGTATCAATTTTGGTGCAGAAACACAAGCAAACTTGTCAATTTTATTGGATATCTGTATCAAATTTGGTACAAAAATGCAAGGAAACTTGTCAATTTACTTGGAAATCTGAATCAAATTTGGTACAAAAATACAAGGAAACTTGTCAATTTTATTGGAAATCTGTATCAAATTTGGTACAAAAAATACAAGGAAACTTGTCAATTTACTTGGAAATCTGAATCAAATTTGGTACAAAAATACAAGGAAACTTGTCAATTTTATTGGAAATCTGTATCAAATTTGGTACAAAAATGCAAGGAAACTTGTCAATTTACTTGGAAATCTGTATCAAATTTGGTACAAAAATACAAGGAAACTGTCAATTTCATTGGAAATCTGTATCAAATTTGGTACAAAAATACAAGGAAACTTGTCAATTTCATTGGAAATCTGTATCAAATTTGGTACAAAAATACAAGGAAACTGTCAATTTCATTGGAAATCTGTATCAAATTTGGTACAGAAACACAAGGAAACTTGTCAATTTCATTGGTAAAAAGTATCAAATTTGGTACAAAAATAAAAGGAAACATCAATTTTATTAAAAAATCTGCATCAAATTTGGTACAGAAACACAAGGAAACTTGTCAATTTCATTGGAAATCCATATCAAAATACAAAACGAGGAAACTCCATCGTTTTTACTGGAAATCCTTACCACATTTGATATAGAAATACAAAGAAACTTTACTGCTTAGATATGTGTGAAAGATTATGCTGCACAAGAAAGACAGACAGATATAGGGTGAGGGCAAGAGAAGGAATAGGAGTTGAAGGTCAGGGGTATGGAGACACTGACCTTCCAAAGTGTGAATGAGTTTGCCTGTGGTAATGTCAAACACGTTGACAATCCCGTCCAGAGCTCCTGAAGCAATGTATTTACCGTCAGGACTCTGTCACACAAAGCACATAAGTTGAAGCACAAATCGCAGCAACATATTGATCAAATTCCATATCCAGTCATAGCACAGAAATCATCAGCAACATTTTTCATATCCCAAACTCATCCATCCATACCCACAGCCAAACCCTGGATCAACCGAATCATTCTCTTTTTTCGTTTTTCATATGCACTGATGCTTCAGATACCAAATGATATTTATTCTCTCTTTTTTAAAAGTTTTTTATACGCACTGATGCATCAGATACCAAAAGACATTTATTCTCTCTTTTTTAAAAGTTTTTCATACGCACTGATGCCTCGGATACCAAATGATATTCATTCTCTCTTTTTTAGAAGTTTTTCATATGCACTGATGCTACAGATGCCAAATGATATGATGAATAAGATCTGAAATGATCATGGCGAAGACCATATACCTGCACATATATATGCACTATGTACTCGCAAGTTCTTAGGGTTTTCTACTTAGCATATATATATGTCTTCTATGTCTATCCTTCTCTAAATATGTAACTGAAGGAACTTACATTGTAGTGAAATTATCTCTTCATGTTAGATCCTGAACTGTATTGCAGGCATCTTCCAGGTCAATAGCCTCAGCAAGGATTTCTTCTTTATTTTGGAATCCTTCATAAACTTTGCAAGCAAATGTAGCTGCATTTTCCCATGTTCGCTCCGAGCAAAACATCAGCCATTACCCGTGCTCCTTTAGCAATGATGGTCTTAACTCTTTGACTGCTGCAACCTATCCACCAACTGCAAAAACTTAACCCTTTGACTCCCTCACCCTATCCACCAGCTTCCTGCAGGAAGCTGGTGGATAGGGCGAGGGAATCAAGGGATAAAGTTTTTGCTTTGCTAGCAGGTTGATAAGTTTAAATACCTGGGAACGATCATTTCACCAGATGGCAGATTATCATCATCATCATCAGGTGCCTTGCCGCATGGCGTTAGCGACTATGGACTTCCATCTGTCTCTATCACTTGTTGCCTCAAGCATCTCTTCCACCCTCCTCGTCCCCAGCCACTCTGCAAGTCCGTCTAGTATCTTCTCCCTGGGTCTACCTGGTGCTGCCTTTCCCTCCAGCTTTCCCGTAGACGCACATCAGAAATAACCAGCAGAATCGGCCAAGCCAAAACAGCATTCAAGAAGATGAAAAGGCATTCTTACCAACAAATGCCTATCGATTAACATCAGGAAGAGAGTTCTTGAATGTTATATAGAATTAATACTGTTGAACGGTTGCAAGGCGTGGACAGTCAACAAGCAAAGCCAGGACAAGATTGAGGCAGCCGAAATGTAGTTTCTAAGAAGAATGTTGAGAGTTCCATGGACAGCAAAGAAAACAAACGAGACAGTCTTGATGGAGGCAGACACAAGCAGATCATTCATAAGGAAGATTAGGAAAACACAGGCAACATTTATAGGCCATTTTATGAGGAAAGGGGAATTGGAGCACCTGGTCCCAACGGGAAAGCTGGAGGGAAAGAGAGCACCGGGTAGACCCAGGGAGAAGATACTAGACGGACTTGCAGAGTGGCTGAAGACAAGGAGGGTGGTGGAGATACTTGAGGCAACAAGAAATAGAGACAGATGGAAGTCCATAATCGCCAACATCATGCAGCAAGGCACCTGATGATGATGATGATGATGATGATGATGATGATGATGATGACAGCATGGTTAACAATACAGGATGCTGGTGGACAGGGTGTGGGAGTCAAAGGGTTAACGCAAGCCAGGAGAGCTCATTTCATGCTTTCTTGGGCTTCCTTCATTTCTGGCCAAATTGTATCCTGTCACGTGTTTTTCTCTGTCTGCCCCTGTTCATTTCTCTGAACGAAACAAGATAACACACACATACACACACACTCAAACACCACTCACATAAGCAATACTCAGAGTAAACTTCCCCTGGTGTCCAAAGAGGTCTCCTTTCTGCCAGAGTCCACGCCAAACAAGTTGATCTTGCCCGTGTGGCTGCCAGACGCCAAGAAACGCGAGTCAGGGGAAAAGGCGATGGTCCAGGCATCCACAGGGCCGGCGTCAATGGATTTGGCCTGCTTGCCGTTCTCCAGTCCCAGATCTTTACATGGCTGTCCAGACTGCTAGAGGCCGCCACTGAGTCACAGTTAAGGACTTGCACGGGTGGTGTCGATAGTGACACTTTGGGGGACGAGTAATGATAACAAATTGACAACGCCACACAGAAACCACTTGACTTGGCAAAGGTCTGGAGAGGAGACTGAAATGTCACCTTCTGCACGGCGCACAAATCCGAGATACTTTAGTTGGCCACTTTCTTCCGGCTATTAATAGCGCGCCCCTTCCCTTCCACTCCCCACACCCTTTTCACCCGTCCCTTTATCACTAGTGCGGGAGCACAAAGACGCGCTACACTGACGGACTTTGGTCGACCCTGCCTGGCTAAAAATAGCACACGCAGGCGACGCCGGCTCGCAACTAAAGGGTGGCAGAATGTCTGGGAAAATGCAGCCGTGTCTGCGCAAACCTGCAAATTTAAAGTGAGTAACCTCCACAAATAACAATAAATAACAACGACAATAATACTACAAATAATAATAATAACAACAATTAGAAGAAGAACAACAACAACAATAATAACGACAAAAAAAGTATATTTTATATATTTCCCAGCTTACAAGACAGGTTGACCTGTCCCGACCTACTTTCTGCACTAGCACCAGGAAGAGGGGTCAACCCATCTGGATGTTTCTGAATGCTTCATGCTTTTCCACAAGAAGGCAGGGTTTCAAATACCTACCAAACAAAAGTTTTACAGAATGTTAACCTTCCTTCAAGAAAAACGAGCAATTTTCAAGTACACTTACCATATCCAACTAATGCAAAGTGGTACACAAAATCGCTTTATTTTGGCTGAACCTAATCCAGTGTTTGCTGAGAATTCAGTCAAAAGATGCCTGCAGACGGCACCACACCCCACCTGGCCACCCAGGTCACACAAGAACTTGGGGCAATGCCTCTTTTATGGACTCTGAATGCCAGGCCACGAGGACATCTCGAGAGGGGTCAGGCAGGGATGGGTCTAAGAGTGGGTTGGTAAGTGTACTAGCTAAACAGGAATATACTTGAAAGTTCCTCATTTAGTGTCAGGCAATCTTCATACTCAGTCTATCATATCCAAATAAAGATGTGCCTGAAGACGATGCCCTTCACAGAATAATGGACAGGACGAAGGAGACAAGGTCCACCTGAAGCTGAGGGATCTAACTTGTGTGGATCTTCCCTACTGCAAAGAACCAAGCATGGAGATCTTTTTAGCTGGGAATTCTTGCCTTTCTGAAGTCTGGATTACAAAAAAAAAAAAAAAAATTTAAAAAGGGGGGTGGGGGTGGGGGTGGCCTGCAGCGCCTGACACAGCTAAGGAAAGCTGCCAAAGTTTAAAATGATAAAATCCACTGTGACAAAATGAAATATGAATACTGAATAAAAGTAGATCATCAATGCATGGTGACAGCCTCAATGAAATTGAAACCACAAAAATAAGAAACTAAAGGTTGACTTTGAGTCAAATCTGACAACTAATTATTTACATGGACAGTCTGGTGGCGGGGGGGAGGAGCATTATCAGAAATTTTCAACTTCAGTAGGTTTGTCCTGTATTCGATCCCAAATGCATAAACTGCTCAATTTTTTTTCTTCTTTTTTTTTTGTGGTTTGGCATTATATTTCTTAATAAAACACACATGAAAACATGCAAAAAAAAGGACAAAAATTCATCTAGCATGTAGACACACACACACACACACACACACACAAATGTCTGCCAACACGCATTATGGCATATAGAAACACACAGCACGCAAACCCAGAACAAGACTGGGGCAGCCGAGATGTGGTTTCTAAGAAGAATGTCGAGAATTCCATGGACAGCACAGAAAACAATTTGAGACAGTCTTGATGGAGGCAGACACAACAAGATCATTGCTAAGGAAGATTAGGAAAAGACAGGCAACATTTATAGGCCATTTTATGAGGAAAGGGGAATCAGAGCACCTGGTCAAAAAAGGAAAGCTGGAGGGAAAGAGAACACCACGTAGACCCAGGGAGAAAATTTTGGACAGACTTGCAGGGTGGCTAAGGACACAGAGGTGGAAGATGTGCTTGCGGCAACAAGGGATAGATGCATATGGAGGGGCATGATCGCCAACAGCAGGACACATGATGATGATGAAAACACACACACACACACACACACACACACACACACACACACACACACACACACACAAGCAGTAGATGAAAAAGGATACAGGTACCCGTGGAGTTGATGTCAACAGACACAATCCCCAACTGATGTCCATCCAGGTGTGACGGAGCTCTACCCTGTCGTCCTGCCTGCAAACAAAATTCAGCATCAACATGCGCGTGGAGTTCGCTCTCAATTTTTTTTGTTCTTGTTGGTTTTTGTACTTGCCGGCATTTCTTTTTATTTCCTGCACCACTACCCCCGCCCCCCACCACCACTCCAAATCAAAGATTCAAAACGTCCATTAATCGAAACCTAATAGCCAGAAATAGATTCTTTGGTCAAACCTAGCCTCGTTTCAGGCCATGAGGTGACTGTACTACGCAGTTGGTGTGTAGACAGTGCAAAGTTCATGACCCACTATCTCTGCAGCGAAGCAGACGACGGAAAAGCAAATGGCTAACAATACTCAACTTCTCAGCGCTCTTCCAAGATGATCTCTTCTTCAGTGCACGTGGAGTGTGTGCACGTTGGATTTTATGAAATTTCATTCAAAATGTGACTGTAGGAACTGATGTATTGACCTGACTGTGTATTTTGTAAGACATTTTTCACCTGAAAATTTCTCTAATTTTACTTGTACCATTACTCAGCAATCATGAGGGCTAGACAGTTAAAATTTCAGCATTTTGTACACCAATCTTTTAATATATGACCTGCCAAATTTCAAAACTCTCTGTTTTCATTTGTTTGTATGAGAATTTTTCTCATGACCTATACAAATGGTACATATCAGGGGAATGGCAAGGGGTCATAATCTTCGTAGCGAGTGAGTAAAGGAGATGCCCCTGGCACTGACCACTCTGTCAGTTTATCGCACAGGGGGGTTAAAAAACATACCTGAATACAAACTTAGATATACCTGGGGACACCAAAACATATATAAAAACAGTCATAAATTACCTAAAATTGCTTCTGCATATCTCACCTCCCTAGAGCCAAAAATGCACTTAATACATGTATCCAATTATCAATCCTAAGAAAAAGTATGAAGACTTTGTCAAATACATACAGGTGAATGGACCAGCAAGGCAGAAAATGATAGGAAGAAATGACAGAAAGCAAACACTTTTATATGCAGCCAACATCATGTACAGTTATATACATGTATATTATTATTGTTTTGCGGTGTCAATATAAGACCGATATATATTTCAGATACATGTCTACTTGTTTATACGAATGTATGTATCTAACACACACATTAACCTGGTGAGGAATGCTGTTATCTAAATGTGTTTAACTTTTTCACTGCCACGTTTTTAATTGAGAAACACTTCTGAATGCCAAGATTTTTCAATATTTGGCCAAGCAAGTCATTCAGTCCCATGTCAAAACAACACAGAGGGTTATACCACTCAAACCTTGGTCTGGGTGTGAAGGGTTTTACATCAGTTATCAAACAGGAAAATCAGCTCCTCGATCAAACCTTGTTACTATGTGAAAAACTGTCTTTTTAAGATCAGCCTCAGTGTCAACCAAAGTTGCCTGTGTCAGGACACAGTAGTGGCATCGAAAGTTGCCTATGGTAGAGAAGGAGTTCAATATTGAGGGTAACCATTTACTGTTATTGTTATTGTTGTTTAAAGCCCAGCTGACTGCATAGAGCCATATCTGGGCTATAACCAGTTCAAAACATACACAATACTTCAACAGGAAAAAAAAAGAAAGAAAATTAAGCATACACATCAATGCATTCACACACAAAATCTACAGAGATGCCCCTGGCACTGACTATACCATCCAATTTATCGCACAAGGGGTTTAAAAACATACCTGAATACAAATTTAAACATAACTAATGACATTAAAACATATATAAAAACAGGCCTAAATTATCCAAATTGCTTCCACATATCTCACATCCCTAGAGCCAAAAACTCACTTAACACATGTATCCAATTATCAATCCTAAGAGAAAATACGCAATACTTTATCGAACACTTACAGATGAATGGACCAGCAAGTCAGAAAATAATAGGAAGAAAAATGACAGAAAGCAAAGGCGGAAGAAAGAAACAAAGAGAGCGACAGAAAAGAGGAAATTTCTAGCACAGAATTTTCAGAAGGCGGGGATAATATTTATACTGAAAGAGCCCCTGGCATCCCCACAGGGAAAGACAGTAACCTGCTATATTAACCCCCCTGGCACGATACATAATTAAGTGTACTGTAAGACAATGGCGTAAAATTACAGATGCCAACTTGTCAACGGGTACTAATTGTTTTTAATTTTTGCTGCTCTCGTGTAAACATTTCCTAGAAAAGTATACATATATTCAGAAAAGAGAAATCCTGAACTGCACTATAAAGGTAAAATAAACGCCTGTTTAAAGGACTGAGTGAAATTAGCGTTAGAATAAAAAACACATCTGTGCAAGTGCGATGAGAGGTACAATGTAAACAAATCAAACTGAACGACAACCTGCATTCCATCAATGACTGATGTGCTAAAAAGCCACCCTTCAACAAGTGCTGAACCTCTCTTGTTCATTTAGAACCAAAAACAAAGCCATATTTACCTCATAATCATCACCAGAGTTACTGTGAACAAGAGTCCCAACTTGTCAACCTCACATTCAGTCCCAATCTCACTCATTTTTGTGCAAAAACTTGTAGAAATCAATTTAAGAACAGAAAAGTGGCGACCGTGTGAAAGGAAGAAGACAGAGGCAACACAAAAGAAGCCTTCTGATTGGTCAATTTATATCCGCTTTATAGATTGGTCAGTATTCAGTGGGAGGTACAAATGAGACCACGATCATGGCTCATCATGCTATGCGGATTAAACATGCCTGATACCACACTGCCTTCACTGCCTTACAAAGAGACCCAGAGATACTATCTTTTGGAGATAATGGGTTCAGTCCATCATTAAACAGTAAAGTTAGATACGAGCCACCCAACATGTAACGAACAATACATTATGGGAAGATGGATACACAGCCTAATATCAGATAACATCACTTAATTGTTATTGTTGTTTAAAGCCCAGCTGACTGCTTAGAGCCATATCAGGGCTATACCACTTCAAAACGTACAAAACTTCAAAAGGAAAAAAAAAAGAAAGAATTAAGTACACACATCAATGCATTCACGCACATAATCTAAGGACATGCCCCCGGTGTTGAACACTCCATCCAATTTATCGCACAGGGATTAAAAAATACACCTGAATTCAAATCTAAGCATACCTAAGGACACAAAACATATATAAAAACAGGCATAAATTTCCTAAAATTGCTTCCGCATGTCTCACCTCCCTAGAGCCAAAAATGCACTTAATACATGTACCCAATTATCAATCCTAAGCAAAAGTATGTAAGACTTATTGAACACATACAGGTGAATGGACCAGCAAGGCAGAAAATGATAGGAAGAAATGACAGAAAGCAAAGGAACAAGGCAGAAACAAAGAGAATGACAGAAAAGGGGACATTTCTAGTACAGAATTTCCAGAAGGTGGGGATACTATTTTGAAAAGACTTTAAATGAAAGAATGAATACACACACAGGGGTGCAAAATAAGACAACTCTCTCCTGTTAGTGAAGTCTGGTGAGGAAGCCGAAAATCTGTGGGGGCACCAATTAGGTGACCTTGAAGGTGTGATATTTTTCTATTGTTTCAAACAGCAAAACCAGGAAATGACTTCTATGATCATACCTTGAAGGTGTGATATTTTTCTATTGTTTCAAACAGCAAAACCAGGAAATGACATCCATGATCATACCTTGAAGGTGTGATATTTTTCTATTGTTTCAAACAGCAAAACCAGGAAATGACATCCATGATCATACCTTGAAGGTGTGATATTTTCTATTGTTTCAAACAGCAAAACCAGGAAATGACTTCTATGATCATACCTTGAAGGTGTGATATTTTTCTATTGTTTCAAACAGCAAAACCAGGAAATGACATCCATGATCATACCTTGAAGGTGTGATATTTTTCTATTGTTTCAAACAGCAAAACCAGGAAATGACTTCTATGATCATACCTTGAAGGTGTGATATTTTTCTATTGTTTCTAACAGCAAAGCCAGGAATGATACATCCATGATCACAACAGGATCTCTTTATCTACTACTCTTATCTACCACCTACCTACTTATATAGAACTATCTTATGAAACATTTTATCTCAACTGATTTACTTATAAATCTGTACAGATGTTTCAGGAAAGTGTACTTTTGAATTTTACAGGTAATAATCTAAAAACAGAATACAGGAGAGCTTCAGGGGGTGAGGAGAGGGAATAAAGTAAAAGGTGGAGGGTGGGGACAGGGATAAAGTAAAATGAGGAAATAAAGTAAGAGGAGAAAATCTTTTATCATTCCACAGCAACAGACCATTTCCACACTTTTACAGTGTCATCAACAGATCCTGTGACGATGACTTCTGCTCCCAGGGGATCCTTGTCGTTACGCCCCCAGGCGCATGTCCAGATGCTGTCGTCATGTGCTGTACAAACAAAAGCAAAGTTTTTGACATTGTTATTGTTATTTTTGTTTAAAGTCCAGCTGACTGCGTAGAGCCATATCTAGGCTATAATGTTTCAAAACATATACAATACTTCAACAGGAAAAAAAGGAAACGAGAAGTACACATATCAATGCATTCACACACATACTCTAAGGAAATGCCCCTGGCGTTGACCACTCTGTCCAATATCGCACAGAGGGGATTTAAAAAACATATCTGAATACAAACTTAAACATAACTAAGGACACTAAAACATATATATAAAGACATGCTTAAATTACCTAATATCGCTTTCGTATATTTCACCTCCCTTGACCCAAAAATGCACCTAACACACACTGATCAATCCTAAGGGAAAGTACGTTAAAACTTTATGGCAAACATACAGATGAATAGACCAGCAAGACAGAAAATGAAAGGAAGAAATGACAAAAAGCAAAGGAACAAAAAAATGACAGAAAAGAGGAAATTTCTAGCACAAAATTTCCAGAAGTGGGGATACTATTTATACTGAAAAAGCCCTCGGCATTCCCATGGGGGAACAGCAGGATTAACAGATAAGTTTACTTACAAAAAAACTAAAAACAAACTATTGCTGTAGCAGACTAATCAGAAGGAAAAAAAACAACACAGTAGCAATAGATTACTTAGAAAAATCAAATAAGAAAAATCAAACAATGGAAAGGTCAGGAGATAAGGTTCAACAGATGTCTCATAATCATCCCATAATCCTGAGGCACCTGGGGAGTGAGATCTAGTTTTTCTGGAGTCAGTTTTATGATGGCAGAGCCCACATCACTTATCACTTATATCAGGGTCATACCCCGTTTCAAAACACACTTCAAGAAAGACAACAAAAAGAAAGAAAAGAAAATTAATGCATTCGTGCACATGACCTCCATCCAATTTATCACACAAGGGATTTAAAAAAACATACCTGAATACAAATTTAAACAAAAACTAAGGACACTAAAATATCTATAAAAACGGGGCCTAAATTACCGAAAACTGCTTCCGCATATCTCATTTCCTTAGAGCCAAAAATGCACTTAATACATGTACCCAATTGTCAATCCTAAGAGGAAGTACATAAGACACTGGGGTAACTTCACCTGAATCTCATGATCTCAAGGTCCATTCATGGACTGGGAAGTCTATTTGAAGATTGTTTTTCAATAGAGAAGAGTTCTGTTTTTCAATAGAGAAGAGTATCAAGTTTTCATTCAAAGTTAAGAGGATTGTTGGGTCCATCAAAAGTGAAAGTAGCAATCTGTTTACATGCTATTCACTCAAATATCAGTGATGCTCTATATGTAACCCGGTAATGTTAGAAGCAAACAATAAACACCAGCCTTTACACATCAACTTGGTCATGTTTATTTGTGTATAAGCTAATCGATCACATCCAATACAACACAAAAATACTGACAATTACTCTTAGCATCAACAAACACCAAAACTGACTGTCTGAATGGATATTCAAAGTAAAGTGTCAAAACTATGGATTACCACGTAATGTGCTACAATTGTGTATAGATCTAGCATCGATTTGTGAAGCACCTTGAGCAGTTTGTCTGGATAGTGTGCTCAAAAAGTACCCATTATTATTATTATTATTATTACTATCATTTTTTCTTTCTGGGAATTTGTTTTTAACCATACTTAAGTGGCTGGTAAGTACCTTGCATGTTAAAATGATTCATATCTACTATTTTTCTAAAAGAGCACCAAGAAAATCTTTCTATAGGAAAATACTCCCATTTTGTGTGAACTGGTGAACTCTGTGGCACATTTTAAAAAACTCTCCTAAACAGACTGTCAGTCGCATAGCTGAACTCAAACAAACCAGAAACTAAGGAAAAAACTTACCAGTTTCTTGCTTGAAAATAATGGAATGCTGAAACAAATAAAAACATACATTTTCAAAAATGGGCAGTCATCTGACATATGTCACAATACTTTTTAAACAAACAAAAACAAAACCCTACACAAACATAAAAACACTGCATGCAAAAACTTATCTGCTCAAGTTAAATATATGCACATGTACTATGTGCAATAATACATTTGAAGCTGTAAGGAGAAGAAAAAAATGAGACTGAATGTCACTGTCAGCGAGGATCAGGCAATTGAGTAGTTAACAGCCCACACAAACGGGTCTGGAACTGGAGAAACAAAGACCTGAAGGTAGTGACTGAGATGACTTGACTTACTGACCATCCGGTCATGCCAGAGGTCCACACTGGAAAAGAACTTCAAGAGAGAAGATTAGCCTACTCTGCTCATAGTAAACCTCACTCACAAACAGCTAAATGTGGTGATTGAACCTCGTCACAAACACATCAACAAAAGGGTGAAACCAAGCACTCCTGGCCAGGGCCAGTATGGCCCAGTCGAAAATCCATTCCATGTGGAGAATTATGTGGTTACTGCTGGGGAATCTGCTAGGATGTTCAGCTTCCCTGAAATGTGTTTGGCAGTCTGGGAGATGATGTGATATCTGCACCACGTATAAAATGTCAAACTCATCTAGAAGGATGAGGGATTATGCCCTTTGGCAATGCGAATGCAAGGCAAGAGCCATGTGGAGATCTGCCTGCTGCTTAACAAGGTCTGGACATCCTTCCTGAAAAGGGAGCTGCCCCTGATCAGGAATGCCCAAAAGGTTATGTAACCATCAAGTCTGCAAGGGAAGAGGCAGATGGAATGGCATCTCTCCTGGCCAGGACGAAATTATTATGAAGCCTGGCCAATGAGAAGGACATGTATCAGAGACCCTGCACTGCTCTTCCCTAAGGGTCAAGACAATGAGGTCCCAGTCCACATTCATCCTGAATGTGGAAGACCCCTCCTGAGGGATTTGGATAGCTCAAACAAGCAAGAATCAACTAAAGACACCATTTCCTGACCCCCCCACCCCCACACCCACCCACAGGTGGTCTCTTATCATTCAGCAAGGGTTCTATCAGTAACCTGTATGCTTGAGGGGAGGTCCAGCCTGCTCTGGGAGGAGGAAAATATCCTCCTGGGAGGGGATGTAGATTGCCCTGGGAAACACCTTGAGCACAAAAGATGGCTTCCCCAGGAACCAGACCTTCTTGGGGAAAAATCCCACAATGCAAGGTCTCAGGAAACTCGGTGACAGACTCTGGTACCAACAAGTCATGTGGGCCCGGACCTCTGACCGCCTCCTGGGCCCTAATCCAAGGCCCTGGCCACCATGGTGGACTCCTTGAGGAGACTGGGGCAGATGCAGGATGAGATTGGACTGCCAGGTCTTCTTCACCGCCAAAAGCCCTGATCAGTGACAGGCTCCAGCATGCTGCAAGGAGCAGAAAGACAGCCTTTGGAAAGGAGACCACTTTCTGTTGAACAGGCCCCCAATCCTCCCCCATTAGACACCCAATACTCCTCCAACTCCTTGTCCAACGTGTCCACATGCTGGGTGCTGACAGTTGAGTAGGGGCAGGAGGAGCAAGGGAAGCCAAGGCAACCCCCCTAACGGCAACATGGATCACCAATGGTGGGGATGGACTCCGGGTGAATAGTGCCGGAAATACAGAGGGGTCCGTAAGCCAAAAGGAATGGCCCGCGGGGGAAGCTGACAGTGCTGCCCAAGGATAGCACTGATGAGGTCTCCAATGCACCCTCATGAGGGTGAAGGGTCAAAGGTGAGGTGGAATGAGGGGGGCCTTGGTTTCAGGCAAAGGAGCTATCTGATACTGTGCCACAAGCAGAGAGGGCCAGATTGTTCCACATCGGAACAGCTGAGGCTTCTCTGCCACACACATGGTCGGACAAGATGACCACCCAAAGGCCAAGATACCTGCACACTTGAAAAAGCGCTTCCAATAACAGCAACAGGTATGAGGAGGCTAGGGAGGTAAATGTGCTAAGCAGCTGAATCACTACTGTGTTAATCACATAACTATTTCAACTCATCATCATCATCAAGTGCCTTTCGCATGGCTTGGCGATCATGGCCCTCCATGTTTCTATCCCTTGTTGCTGCAAGCACATCTTCCACCCTCTTGTCCTCAGCCACCCTGCAAGTCCATCCAATATTTTTTCCTTGGGTCTACCTGGTGCTGTCTTTCCTCCAGCTTTCCTGTTGTGACCAGGTGCTCTAATTCCCCTTTCCTCAGAAAATGGCCTATAAATAAATGTTGCTTGTCTTTTCCTAATCTTCCTTATGATGATCTTCTTGTGTCTGCCTCCATCAAGACTGTCTCATTTGTTTTACTTAATTTTCAAGTCAGAAATTTTATTATTTTCGGAAGCCATAACGGAAATTTATGAATCTCAGTTAATTTTCATTTTAGCCAGTTAAAGCAATTAATCAATTATGTACTTTTTAGTGCAAGGGTCCAGTGATTTAATGAAGATCTAAGTCATCTTGGGCAAAAAAACTACAAAGACCTTTCTAGTGATATATAATGTTTTCAATCGGTTCAGCCTGTTTTAAAGTTATGGTGCTTTTATGAAGAAACAGCACACATGTAGTCACAGTTTTAACTCACTCAGCACAACGTCCTGATATCAGGGCCCCCAAAGCACTCTGACACCACTATAGAGAATCAGGCATTGAAAACTTTTCTCTGGCAACATGGTGCTGGTTAGTGGTAATCGAAGCAGGTCATTACCATAGAGTAACCTTTGACCACTGCACATGGAAGTGACCTATGACCGGTCAGCCATTGAGCTATTTTTTGCTGACCCTGTTCCTGTTTACCACGTGAGAACAATGGCGTCTCAACTGCGAACGAGTTGCGCACACAGCAGTCGAACAAGACTGTTTACACTTTATGTCAGGCAATAAAAGTCATTCTTACCAAGGGGTCTGACTCTGAAGATGCAGAACAGTATGAAGAAAGTGGTTTTAGCCCATCAGAAGGAATGGAATTGCTGAAAATGGTCCGACAGAGAAGGTGAAAGGAAGAGAGGGGTGGGTGTGGTGAGTGACACAGACAGTGTGTACCCGTGAACTTCGTAGCGTGGCACTTATGCAAATAATCCACCAGCTGATCTGACTGAGATTGGTTCTGCTGTTTCATTATGAATGTCTGCCTTGCTTTTGTGTGTGTGTGTTTTTGTTTCTTTTTTCCTTTCAGTTATTCCTCCATACACAGATAGCCAAACACACAGGCTAACGTTGTATGGCATTACACTACAGACCACGCCCCCATTCATTTTTTGACCAAATACTCAGTGACCTGATTATGAAGCACATGGTTGATGAAACAAAGAGATACAGTGATCAAAGCCTTCAGGGATAAGGGGAACTAGCAAAATACAGTTTGGAAATGGAACAGCAGTGAATGAAATGCTGTGTGGTGTGTTGTGTGTGTGTGTGTGTGTGTGTGTGTGTGTGTGTGTGTGTGTGTGTGTGTGTGTGTGGTGTGGTGTGGTGTGGTGTGGTGTGGTGTGGTGTGGTGTGTGGTGTGGTGTGGTGTGTGCGTGTGTGTGTGTGTGTGCATGTGTGATGTGGATAAGTGTGTGATTGTGTGTGAGTGTGTGTGTGTGTCTGTCTGTGTACATGAGTGTATATGTTTACATGTGTGTACACCTGCACTTATATGTGCAAGTGGATGTTTGTACTGACTGTGTGTGTCCATTCTGTGTATGTGTTGTGTGTTTGTGTATGTTGTATGTATGGATGTGTGTATATGTGTCTCTGTGTGTGTCTGTGTGTTGAGATTATAGTTTTGAAACCTTGTACTGTGCTTATTTAGTCAAACAATAATCATATACAGGTAACTATTTCAAGAATGTGTGTTTTGTTAATGATTATGCCAACTATATTCAAGCACTTGGTATACTGAAGCTAACTACAAATCGCCAAGTAGTCAGCAGCATTTTGCTGACTTTAGCTGAACTGTATAAAGCAGATATCTCAGGTAGCCATTGTTCACTCTCTACTGGGATTTTCAATGTGATTTATGTGGAAAACTCCCACTTTTCAGGAGCAGTGTGAACTTTACCACTATCCAATTGCAACCATCCTCAATTTTGTTGTCACAAAAACGTATTTTCTCTCATCACCACCTACAAAAAGAGAACTATAAAAGTTACAGCTTTGAAACTCTGTAGAGTACTTATTCAATCAAACGATAACCATGTGTGAAAATTTCAAGTGTGTGTGTTTCCTCATTATTTTTTTATGATTTTTTAAACACCTGTACAAACCGTCTATATACAGAAAAATATGAAATGAACTTCCCTTATATGCTCTCGCAATCACCCTCATTTTTACTACCATAAAAATATACCTTGTTTTACAACTGGCAACAAAAAGAGTACCATAAAGTTTACAGCTTTGAAACTTTTGTAAAATGTTTGTTTAATATAATGATAATCATGTGTCAAAATTATACAAGAATTTGTGTCTGGCCATTATTTTTTAATGATTTTGTTAAAAACCTACACAAACGCCCAGTACACAGAGGAATGTTAAATTCCAAATCGCCCAGTAGGGCGTGAGTTAAATAGTTTTTGCTACGCAATCCGAAAAAAGAAAACGTCAAAATTCATTCAAAAAATCGTAACTTTCGTCACAGTCAACCACTCTAAGAAGTTTTTAAACCGTTTTAAAGTTGCCGTTTTTTTGGGGGGTGGGGGTGGAAGTGGGGCGGCTTTTTCAATGATGGTACTTACACATTTAATAGAAACACTTTAAATTTTTTGTACCATACCTACTAAGTTTAACCTAGATCTAGTCCTACACAAACACACACACACAACACAGTGACACGGCGTATATATTATATAACTAAAGTTCAGCGTGTCGTGAAAGCTGAGACCAACACAGCGGTTCGGACAACCACAATATTGCCGACTGGTGGCTTCAGCGACAGAGCCTCGTAGTGTGTATATTTTTAAGAGGTCTGTGGTTGCCATTCACCGACTGACAGACGCAACGAAAGTACAACTCCGGCATGATCGACAGAAAAATGTTATCACCAGTCGACCTGTTTGTTTAACAGTGCAACTGAATAAACAGAGCATTAGAAAAGTCATACATTACGACGTACACAAAATTTGAAACGGACACACCTTCAAAAAAAACATATGCTTGTAACATTTTAGGAAGACTTCTTACCCCGCTCATCGTGTTGTTGCGATGCTGCCCAGAACACCGGATGTGTGATGTCGTCACTTCCTTTACACACACTCTCGCGTGCTTCTAGTTTCATTTTTTAAAGTTTCCTTTTTTCCGGATACATGTATTCGTGTAAAGTCCTGATTTTTTTTTCGGATAGATGTGTTGGGTTACCTTGTGATAAGAATTATACATTCAAACAACAATAGGAGATGCGGAGATCCTCGGTTCCCGTGTTAATTAAACTACATGTTACTGTTAGAACCGTACAGAATAAAACAATTTTAACAGTGTGCAGCTGTCTCAAGAGGGTTAATCTCCAGTGATGGTACTACTATAACTTTAAATGAAAAATTTTACTATGTCTGAAAAACATAAGCGAGGTAAATAATTTGAGGTAAACATAAACGTACAGTCATGGGCAGTCCATTTATAGTGTTCAGTTTGATTGACCTGCTTTTGCCATCTCAAAAGCAAAGTCGAACACGTCAAGTTTTTCGGGCACATGTTCATGGGCTTTTGCACTGGCGCTTAGGACATGTTATCTGGGAAGACTAGGCTGCCAACATGGTGGTAGCGGGACAGGGATTGTCTTGGCTTTATGCCAGGCCAAAACCTGCGCCTGGGACTCTCTTCTGCAGTTTTATTTTCTGCCTCTGCTGGATCAGGTTGCCGTCTGTAACTATGCCACTGTTGCTCATATTTTCCTAAAGAATGCTGCATTTCTGGCGATTTGTTTGCCATTACGTTGGCATGCCGTGATCACAGGACCTTTTTTGAAAATCACTTGGCATGGGGCAGGATCATAGAATGCCACTGTATTATCTCAGGGTCAGTGGATCAGTGCAGTGTTGCCCTCCTGAATGTCAGTGGTATTACTAATTAGCTGGTTGTCGCCTGGAAAAGGCCGACTTCCAATTCAGCGGCGGGGCAACCATCCCCAACCCAGGCGGGTCACAGGTGGCGGATAGTGAAGCCCTTCAGATATGGAGGGTGGCTGTGAATAAGCTAGCTTGCTAGCAAATAAGCAGTCCCAGACCAAACTGGCAGTGTTCCTATCAGGACAGGGTGGGGTAGCAGGTGGCGCTGCTATCCTTAAAAAATGCCCCAGGTGTCCTGACAGGTTCATCAGCGGGTAAGGGCTGCTACAAGCCCTAGCTATGGGGTGCGATCACCGGAGAAACAATCCCCCCTGTGCTCCCAGGGCAGGACGTACGGGCCAGGAGCTAAGGGCGAGGCAACCCCTACAGAAAACCTAGACGGCTGAAAAATGAGGTACCGGGCCAGCGTGTGCTTTCTAACAAACCACGGTACCATGCACTTATCACATAATGGCTACAAGCTCATCGAGTTCAGACAAGACATCACCTGGACTCAGCTGATTGTGTAGCAGCGTATGCCAAAATGAAAAAGCAGCTGGTTGTTGATTATCAGTGTACTGCTTCATCTTCTGTGTCTTGTCGGCGCTACACTGATGGAGACTGGCATCAAGCTGTGATGTAGACTGCAACTTCACAGCATGGCAGTGTGACCCAGTGATGCTTGAAAGAGAGAGAGACACACGTACACACTCACAGACACATGCATACACACACGTGCACACACACACACACAGACACACCAGCACGTGAGAGAGAACTGTTCAGTGTGTGCACGTGAGGGAGAACTGTTCGCTGTGTGCGACCCAGTTTTTTGGTTAAGCCTATTTCTTTTCTTGATGTAGGATGCAAACGTAGAGAGATCACTTGTAGCTGATGTGACTGACGATAAAATATCTCATTTTATGTGTATAACCCTTATTCCACAAATAGGGTAAGTCTATTTTGGATTATTTCTTTAGTCTAGATTTAGATCAAGTCTAGTTTAGATTATTTCTTTCTTTCTTATTAGGCATTATCATTTTTTAAATCATTATTACATTTTGATTTAGCTTGTTAGTTTATTGTTGACAGTGACTAAAACTTGCTTTTGACTACGAGTATTTCAGTCAACTTGAAAATGGACTTTATTGTAATTTGTAAACTACTGAAGCACAAAAGTTATGGTATAGTTATTGAGTAGTGTTTCTTGGTGTGTTTCAGGATTTATTTTCTCTGTCACATTTATGCCTCATGAATTTTGAGATATACAATGAAGAACAAAGCAAAAGAAACAGGGAACCGAACCCAACAGGACTGACTCAAGTAAATCTGTAAGAGTGTGGTCCTGTCACAGTAGAAAAGGTTCAAACCTTAAAATGTCTGTTCAGCTAGGTAAGTAATGTCCCCGCTCTGTAGGTGGTTTGCTATGTAGGTGGAAGCATAACACTCTAAAAACTAAGTACGTTTTAAAATATTTCATACATATAGTGATATTCATTAGTATCATTCTGGCCTGTCCCAAAATCAAAAATCCACATCCCTATTCCAACAACTTGTATCCGCCACATATAAAAATTAACCCTTTGACTCCCGTACCCTACCCACCAACTGCAAAAACTTAACCCTTTGACTTCCTCACCCGATCCACCAACTTCCTGCAGGAAGCTGCTGGATAGGGTGAGGGAGTCAAAGGGTTAAGTTTTTGCTTTGCTACCACGGTTAACAATGAAGGATGCTGGTGGACAGGGCGCGGGAGTCAAAGGATTAAACTTTTTGGATATAGGGCCTACACTTGCTTGCTCTACTACCAGTTCTAACGTAACATCATTTCAATTTGTTTTTACAAGTTTATTGTGTGACCAACTATAACATAAATGATAGTGGCATTGACAGTGATGGTGGCAGTAAGACAGATGGCAGAAGTAGGTGAGGTCCTGTAAGAGGTGTAAGTAGAGTTGTAGTTGAACTCTCACCTGTCTGCCAACAATCTCCTCAATCCTTTCCAGTCAGCCTACCGCCAGTGCCATAGCACTGAAACTGCCTTGCTACACATTCTCAACAATCTCCTCCTTGCAACTGATACTGGCAAAGTCTCTCTCCTCACACTCCTTGACCTGTCTGCAGCCTTTGATACCATTCATCATGGTATTCTCCTTTCTAGACTTCATCATACTTTCGGCATCTCTGACATTGCTCTCTCCTGGTTCACTTCATATCTATCAAACAGAAAACAAACTGTTCTCATCAATGGCACTTACTCTCAACCTGCATACCTGACCTGTGGTGTTCCACAAGGATCTGTCCTTGGCCCTGTTCTTTTCACTCTTTACACCTCCCCCCTGTCCACCATCATCAACTCCCACTCTATAAAACACCACTTCTATGCTGATGACACCCAACTTCAAGACAGTGACTCACCTGACAATATACAGCGCCTCCTGACTTGCACCACTGAGTGTTACTCGGACATTAAAAATTGGATGACATACAACAAACTTCAGCTAAATGATGACAAGACAGAAGCTATCCTCATTGGCACCTGTCAGAAACTTTCTCAGCTGCCTCCTCTTTCTCTCCCATTATGTAACACATCAGTCCCAATTTCTGATTCAGCTAAAAACCTTGGTGTCTGCATTGACTCTACCCTCTCCATGAACAACTTTGTTTCTCAAACTGCCAGATCTTGCAACTATCACCTCCATCGTATAAGCCTGATCAGGAAGTATCTCTCTGTCAAAACAACTGCAAAACTCGTTCTCTCCTTCATAATGTCTCGCATTGACTATTGCAATTCACTCCTGTCCGGTCTTCCTGCCTCCACCATTCACATCCTACAGCGCATTCAAAACAATGCTGCACGCCTTGTACTCAAAAAGAAAAAAGCTGACCACATATCTCCTCTCCTGGCACAACTTCACTGGCTCCCTGTATCAAAGCGCATACAGTACAAACTAGACACCATGTGCTACAAAAGCCTCAATAACGCAGCCCCCGATTACCTGTCAAGCCTACTTGAGATCTATGTTCCCTCACGTACCCTCCGCTCTGCCTCCGATCCTCTGACTTTTCGCTTTTCACGCACTAAGCTCAATACCTATGGTCCGCTCTCCTGGAACAAACTTCCTCTCTCAGTCCGTCAGCGACCTACTTTTGTCTCCTTCAAGTCCGCTCTCAAAACTCACCTTTTCTCCTCTGCATAAAATCCTGACCTCACTCAATCCCCTCTGCAGCCTGTCTCCACTCAGAGGGGAATCACATTGTAATATATAATTGTATATAATATGCTCTCTATAATTTTCCATTGCTTTTATTCTTTCTCCCCATTTATAGCCGTGTGCGTGTGTGTGTGTGTGTGTGTGCGTGCATGCGTGTGTGTGCATGCGTGCGTGCGTGTGTGCGTGTGTGTGTGTCTGTTTCAGCGCTTAGATTTGATTTTATCAAGATTTTGCGCTATATAAATATTGTAATTATTATTATTATTAATTATTATTATTAATTATTAGCATTAACCCTTTGACTGCCGCACCCTCTACATTAACATCCTGCATTGTCAGCCATGATAGCAAAACAAAAACCCTTTGACTCCCTCACCCTATCCACCAGCTTCCTGCATGAAGCTGGTGGATAGGGTGAGGGAGTCAGAGGGTTAAGTTTTTGCAGTTAGTGAATAGGGTGCGGGAGTTAAAAGGGCTAAGGGTTTGTCACAATTTTTCCCACCAATTTTTCCCATGATTATTTTTTCTTTGGGCATGGAAGATTACTATGGAGATCCTGGGCTGCCCAGACATCAGTATCCTCCTCTCAACCTCATTCATCATGCATGTGTATGTATTTGTATTAAAATATGTGTATACAGGAGAACGTAAATGCGTGTTCATGTATGCCAGTACGCATACTATACTTTTGTACTTTACTATAGTGTATATATGCATACTGTATGTCTACTTTTATTGTTGTATCTATATGTCAATGTAATACGAAAAAACTTGAGGCTAGCGGAAAAAAGCTATGATCATTTGATTTAAAGATTTGTTGCAGTGTAGGCCTATTCGCATTTTTAGTTACAAAAGATTACAGTAGGTTACAAGCATAGGCTGAGATCAATATTATACTCTGTGATAAACATGAGGCATACAGCAACCTGACAACTTCAAAATATTTTTAATAAATCCCAGCAGGCAGCCAGTGTCACTTTGTCAATGGTTTTAATTCCAGCGACTTCCAAACTGCCTCTTGCCTTATATCCCTGTCGTCCCTTTAAAAGATCTGGCAGCAAGAAGTCAGGAGCATGCACTTTAGATTTGTTATTTGACCCCATTTTAGTTATATAACACTTTCCCTTTCACAGTCATTCAAAAGTGAGACTGGACTGTGTGTGGATAGGAGAGAGATGGGGGCAGGTATGCATGCAGAAGCCCAAATCAGCCTGCCCGTTTATACATTATATCCAGGATTCCTTCCTCAGCTTTTTTCTGTTAAAATTGCGACACAAATCCATTGGTATGAGTCATTGAATTACTGTTCAGTGAACAATCTCCACTCATTTTATGATGGTGACCCAAATAAATGGGCATGCCCATCAGTACTTATTATATCCAGGATTCCTTCCTCAGGTTATTTTCTGTTCAAATTGCAACACAAATCCATTGGTACGAGTCATTAGATTACTGTTCAGTGAACCATTTTCACTCATTTCATGATGGTGACCCAAAGAAATGGGCCATGCCCATCAGTATTTAGAAAGCAAGTAGTTCTTGGCTTTTTCAACCAACTTTTGTAGGACTACATAATTATTTCATTGTGTCTGTTCAGGGATATCTTTGGTGACCCATTTTCACTGACACAGCCACCAAGATTCAAAACTCGGGGTCATACCTTATGAGTACCGATACTGAAACTTACAGATTGGGGCAATATGACAGACAGATGCACATCTGGGGAGAATCACCCATAAACAATTGAGAAATGTTTGAAGAGAACTTTCAATGTGTTTGGGGGTCAGTGAGACCAAAATCAAAGACTGTGCCCAATTTATAATGTGGTTGATCTCTGCACAATGATATGATTTAAAGACATTATTAAAATCTGGCATAAGTAGCTATGAAATTGTTGCCAACATGATTACCCTTTTGAGTTACGGCAACACAAACTCTGGACTATGTTACACACACACACACACACACACACACACACACACAAACACACACACACACACACACCACACACACACACACACACACACACACACAACACACACACACACACACAACACACAACACACACACACACACACACACACACACACACACACACACACACACACACACACACACACACACAAGAGTAGGAGAGAGGGATGTGGAGTTATTTTCTCATACCCGTACATATTTTCAAGACTGGCGACAAAAGTGTTAAAGGAGTTGTTATCTGATCATAACTTTAGAGCCTTGATAGAAAGATTAAATTGAAGATCTCTAATCTGAACCTTAGAGCAGCTATGCCCAGGGCCATTTTTGTTTTTGATTTGGAATCTAGCATGTAGAGATGTTGACTGGTTTACGTAGCAACACTTCAGAAACAAGCCAACAGGTCAGTTCCATCATTCATCTGATGTTATGGCACTGCAGCAGATGTGGAACAGAAGAGATGTATGAATTGTGAAAAGTAGAATAATAATAATACTATTCAGCTTTTGCTCAGATCTTCCAGCAGCGTGCTGTATGCAAGATTTTATTTTGTGTAGTCATAGAAGTTTTTGTGAATTCTTGATGAATTAAGTGGTTGAGTGATGGTATTGATGATCTCTCAAAATTCTGTGTAAGGGTTCTGTGCAAATATGGCTGTGTATGCAAGAGGTGTGTGTGAGTTCTACTTGTTCACATTATTTTTTATGACGGAAAGTGAGTCTATGCTGAAAACTGTAACAGTTTACTTATTAATTCGTATTTGTCATGATTTATCAATGCCACAAAAAGAGAGAAAAAGAGGGTTAATAAAAACTCAACCAAAACACCAACAAGCAAAAGTATATTTCTTTGCCATATCTTTTGAATCATAATAGTTTTACTTACAATCTCCAGCACATATAGGACACATGCATACACAAACAACAAAATAACTGTTTATATTTTCCCCTGATTCAGATTATAAGTACGTACCAACTGATGTGTGTTACAACAAATAATTTCATATATGTAATCGAAACAGTGAAACAAGGACAAGCTGCTTCTGTCTATTTGGTCCCACTGACAACAGTTTAACCCTTTGACTCCTGCACATTGGCCACGAGCATCCTGCATTGCCAACTATGCTAGCAAAGCAAAAACTTAATCACTTGACTTCCTCACCCTAT
>JAPXFY010000035.1:7211058-7231058 GCA_030674185.1 Monoplex corrugatus
AGAACATAACCAACATCAGTGGCCTAAATATTCAAGAAATTCTCCATAAAAGTCAAGACAGAGCGGCCTGGAGGGAGATGGTGGTGTCCAGGTGTGCAGCGGCCAACACAGAACCCGGTGATGCCGACAGGTGAGACAGGTAAGAATCACTCAATTGCAGAGCCACACTGAGTGACAGAGAACCAGGATCTGGTAAAGAGACCAGCACCACAATGCTCCAATAAAAGCCCTCATGAACCACTGACACCAAGACCCCCAACCTGAACTTGATCTCAGGCATGGAAACAGCAGCAGAAACTTTTATTGTTATTGTTATTGTTGTTTAAAGCCCAGCCGACTGTGTAGAGCCATATCAGGGTTATAACCGCTTCAAAACATACAAAACTCAACAGGGAAAAAAAAAGAAAAGGAAATTAAGTACACATGTCAATGCGTTCGCACACATAATCTAAGGACATGCCCCTGGTGTCAACCACTCTGTCCAGTTTATCGCACAGGGGATTTAAAATAACACACATGAATACAAATTTAAGCATAGCTAAGGATACCAAAACATTTATAAAAACAGGCATGAATTACCAAAAACTGCCTCCACGTATCTCACCTCCCTAGAGCCAAAAATGCACTTAATACATGTCTCACCTGTCTCACCTGTCGGCGTCACCGGGAACAGTGTTGGCCGCTGCACATGATGTCCTCACAAGTTGCCTCCAGCACTCTCGATCTTGGCTAAGTCTGACCACCTCCTGGAGTTTCTTGCCACTGATGTTTGTGATGTTTCTAGCAAGTGATGCAGGTGGCCGTCCTCTGTTTCTCTTTCCTTCCACTTTACCTTGGAGGACAGTGGACATCAACTTGATCAAGTCTGTTCTCTCATTACGGATTGCGTGTCCAACATATTTCAGTTTCCTCCGTTGTATGAGTACTAGAAGCTTGCGTGTAGTACCCAACTCATTCAGTATGCTTTCATTTGAGCGCCTATCCGTCCATTTGACCCTCAGCAGTCTTCGGTAAAACCACAGCTCTGCTGCTTCCACTCGTCTTTCATCCTCTTTCTTCACTGTCCATGCCTCGCAGCCGTATAACATCACTGGCCAGACAAGACATTTTAAGAGTTTTATCTTAAGGTCTGCTGTTATGCTGTGGTCTTTCCAAATATTGTTCAATTGAACCATACTGTTCTTGGCCATTCCAATTCTCATCTTTATGTCTTTTGAGCATGTTCCATCGTGTGTCTTGACTGAACCTAAATATCTAAAGTCCTTGACATTTTCTAGAGGGACTTGGTTTAGCATGATCTGGTCCTGTCTAGTGTTATATTTGCCTGCAACATGCATAACCTTTGTCTTCTTTGAATTTAAGTCCAGCCCAGCTGCCTTTCCAACCCGGTCTACCCTGTACAGGATCCTCCTAGAGCCTGTAATGTTGTCTGCCAGTAATCCTGTGTCATCTGCGTAGCGTAAATTTGACAGGTTTCTACCACCAATATTTACTCCCATGTCTTCTATGTCTGCTTCTCTCATGATATGTTCAGTGTATATGCTGAAGAGATGTGGAGACAGGATGCAACCTTGCCTTACCCCTTTAGTGATGTTAAAAAATTTGCAGTTTTGATTATTCCATCTGATTGTTGCTTTTTGATCATTATATAATGAAGCTATGAGGGAAACCAGATGTCTTGGAAAACCCATTTTGATCATGAAGTGGAAAGGACTTTGGTGAATCACGCTATCAAATGCTTTGCTGTAGTCAATGAAAACGATGAACATCTCTTGGTCTGTGTTTCTAATCTTTTCTATCAATATCTGGAGTACAAACAGCATATCTATTGTTCCCCTGTTTTTCCTATAGCCTGCCTGACAGTCGGATAGCTCTTCCTCTACTTTTGGCTTTAACCTGTTTAAAATTATTATCAGCAGTATTTTACTGGCATGACTGATCAGTACAATTGTTCTATAATTGTTGCAGTCTTTGACATTTCCACTCTTATGTAACATGACAAATTCTTGGAGCTTCCAGTCTGTAGGCCACTGACAAGTCTTCCATATCTTGCAGCATAAGTGATGCATTACTTTGAGTCCACCATCACCTGAGTGTTTCAACAACTCTCCAGGAATATTGTCAAGACCAGGAGACTTTCTGCATTTTAGATCTTTAATGGCAGATTCAACTTCGCTGAGCAGAGGTTCAGGTTCCGTATCTCCAGGGATCAATTCCAAATTTGGCTCTAAATTATTTTCATGGCTGTCAGGCTTGCCAAAAAGTGATGTGCCATATTCGTTCCACCTATCCAAGACATCATCTGGTTCAGTCAGAGTGTGACCATCCTTGTTGTTGATGCATTGGTTTGTTGCTTTGAAATTTGTTTTTTTCACTTTTTTTATTTGTTTGAAGAGCTCCCTCGACTTCCTGTTTTCGTTGTGTTCATTGATTTTACTGCATTCTTGTGCCAGCCAATTTGCTTTGTCTCTTCTGACTTTACTTTTTATTTCCCTTTTCAGTGCTGAGTATTTTTCCCGCTCTCCCTGCTTTCGAGCTTGACTTTTCTTTTCTGCCAGATCTATCACTTCCTGACTTATGTAGGGCTTAGCTTTTTTCCTTTTTTCTTCTTTTCCTAGTTTTTCTTCAGAGATTTTGGTCAGTGTGTTTTTTATGTCTGTCCAGATTTCATCAGGATATGAGTCATTTTCATCCCAAACTTCAAGTAACTTTAAGAAACGATTACTTGTTTCTATACTGAATTCTAACGCCAGCTCAGGGTTTTCTAATTTTGATATGTCGAACTTTGGCGTAGTTTTGGTTTTAGGCTTCTTCAATATTTTCATTCTTAATTTGGTTGTCACAAGAATGTGATCCGTGTCGCAGTCTGTTCCAGGCTTTGTTTTTGCATTGAGGACAGTTGATTTCCAGGATCTGTCAATGATAATATAATCAATCTGATTACGACACCTGTCTCCTGGAGAGATCCATGTGTATCTTCTGCGCAGTGGTTGTTGGAAAAAAGTATTTGTGATGTTCATCTCATTTGCCTGACAAAACAGAGCCAGCATGTCACCTCTCTCATTTCGTTCTCCTAAACCATATGGTCCTATTCCACATTCTGTGTCAGCCCCCTCTCCAACTTTAGCGTTGAAGTCACCCATCACAATGCATATTTCCTTTTTGGGAATTTTGTCTCTGATAGTTTGGAGGTCATTGTAAAAATTTTCTATTTCTTCTTCTGAGCTAGTGGATGTTGGAGCATAAGCTTGAACTATGTTCAAAACAGCATATTTGGTATTTATTTTGACAGTGAGAAATCTGTCATTAATTGGATTATAGCTTTTCAGAGCTCCAGCATGCTTTTTGTCCAGCACAATTGCTACTCCTCTTGAGCCACCTTTTTCATTTCCACTATATACAACTGTATGCTCTCCTACAGTAAAAAGTCCCTGCCCACTCCATCTAACCTCACAGAGCCCTGTTATGTTCATCTTGCTCCTTTCTAATTCTTTGACTAGTAGGTAGAGCTTTCCTAATTCTAACATAGTCTGTACATTCCATGTCCCTATATTCAAATCCTTTTTTTGCATTTTTTTCTTTTTGTGATTTTGCATTTTTGAGGAGTTTCTACATGTCCGCTTCCAATTTTACCCAATTTTAAATCCTAAGAAAAAGCACGTAAGACTTTATCGAACACATACAGGTGAATGGACCAGCAAGGCAGAAAATGACAGGAAGAAATGACAGAAAGCAAAGGAACAAGAAAGAAACAAAGACAGTGACAGAAAAGAGGAAATTTCTAGCACAGAATTTCCAGAAGGCGGGGATACTATTTATACTGAAAGAGTCCCTGGCATCCCCACGGGGGATGCAGCAGAAACTAAAATGAAAGTCAGCACAAGAATAAACAGCCACAAAATCTGGGACAAATTCCACAATGGTAAGATTTCATGATCATGGGGATGATGTTAATCATGACAGAGTTCCATCTAGGATTAAGACTGCACGACAGGACTTGTAGGCCTATTCCATGCTTACTCTGAGTAGAAGGCGGCCAGAGCCAAAAAATCCCATTAAACATTATTGGGGACTGGTGGGGATTTGAACCCACCATTTTGCCACTTTTAATGCCCATTTAGCAAGTATCCATCCAAAAATAGTTGAAAAAAAAAATCCAAACACATCTTGCGCGTGCACACGCACACACACACTCATACACACACACACACACACACACACACACACACACACACACACACACACACACACACACACGCACAAACACACACACACACATCTCTGATTGATATGAAGTTATCTTCATTTGTGTGTGTGTGTAAGGGAGCCTGAAAAAGAACAATCACCGTTTGCTTGTTTCACGTTTGCTGAACTCTGGATGTGAAATTATGGATACCTAAGATAAGACAATCTTTGTAGATACTGCTCTTCATCTGAATAATGTAGACAACTCAGCCCTTTTAAAGGAAAAACTCTAAAAGTGCTAGGGAGAGTGGTAACAGTTGGTGTTTTAAGGCCAAAGGCTTACTGAGAGAGACTTATCCACATGAGACAGGCTGATAAAGAAACTGAAACAGGTGGTGCCAGGTGTAGTAATCAAATACTAAGAAGGGAAAACGGTCCCAAGAGACCGCACACAAAAATATGCCAATCCCCAGTCAAATAACTGCATGTTGCCAACTCCACTTTGTGGCACAAACAATTAACTCCCTTGGCACACTACATAATTCAAAGTGTACTGTAAGACAATGGTGTAAAATTACAGGAGCCAACTTGCCAACCGGTACTAACTGTTTTTTGCTGCTCTCATGTAAACATTTCCTAAAAAAAGTATACATAAATTTTGAAAGGAGAAATCCTGAACTGCACAATAAAAGTAAAATAAATGCCTGTTTGCAGGAGAAAGCGAAATTACAGAGTGTTAGAATAACAAACACATCCATGCATATGCGATGAGAAGTACAATGTAAACAAACCAGACTGAACGACAACCCACATTCCATCAATGACTGAAGTGCTAAAAATACTCTTCATCATATGCTCGAACCTCTCTTGTTCATTTAGAACCAAAACCAAAGCCATGTTTACCTCATCATCATCACCAGAGTTACTGTCAACAAGAGTTCCAACTTGTCAACCTCACAGTCAATCCAAATCTCACTCATTTTTTTGCAAAAACTTGTAGAAATCAATCGAAGAACAGCAAAATGGTGACAGTGTGAAAGGAAGAAGGCAGAGGTCATGCAAAAGAAGCCTTCTGATTGGTCAATTTGTATTGGCTTTATAGATCAGACAGTATTCAACAGGAGATACGAATAAAGCCACGATTGTGGCTCATAGTATTTGGACGGCAAAGCCACTAACGCAGCTCATCGTGCTAAACAGGTTAAACAATTTCAACCATTTTAAATGCAGAGAGTTTGATAAGGAACATACAATTCACAATAATTCATGTCATAAAAAAATGACTGCATACGGGTTATGCAACACTAAATGAAAGGATCTTGAGGGCAAAGGAGCAATTACATCAGGGCATGAACATATGTAATTCTCTGACACATATACAACAAGCACACACAGACAAAAAATAGTAAAAACATTTACACACAAGGCACACACACATAGGCACACACACACACACACATGAACACACAAACACATACACACATGAACACACACACTAACCTCATCATAGTCAAACTGTGTGCTGAAGGGAGTCACCACAGTCTTAACAGTATATTCCAAAGTGAAAGAAGTTCTCCCGTACCTGTTCACATCACACACACACACACACACACACACACACACACACACACACACACACACACACACACACACACACACACACACACACGCACCAAATATTCATCATCATTATCACACACACATCAGCAAATTACCGAAAGCAGGCAATATCTCTTCAATGTGTTCAGTAACTACAAATGCACATCACAAAAAGTCAAACTGTCCTGATATACAAAGCTTCTATGCCATATAAAATATGCCCCGTCTTTTTTTTTTCACATGCTCTCTCACACATATATTCTCATTCTTTCCTACCCGTACAAAATATGTCTGTAACTTCTCATTGTCCTAGCATCTCTCCACGCCACATTCTTGTCCAAAAATGCCTGTCTTATTGTCACCGTGTGTTCATGTGTGTGCATGTATGTGGTGTGTGTGTGTGGTGCGCATGTGCAGTGTGTGTTTTGTGAGAGAAGTGGCTTTATGATGTGAAAGTGGTGGGAATAAATCCACCTCTGTGCGCGCTGATCATGTCAGTATTGAAAAATTCATCTTGTTTGCAGGCTGCCTCAATGACCACTATGCCATCTGCTATGTAGCCAGTGTAACGAGAATCTCACGGTCATGTTTATAACATTTCTTCCACAAGATAATTGTTTATATCAGCATCTAAGTGTTCTTCTAACTTCCCTTTGTCATAATTTACTGCTGCTTCTTGTATGATTTGACCCCATTCATCTTGAGATTAGCCTTTGATTTCATCCAATTTGATGTGTCGTTGAGAGGCCATTTGTGAAACGGAGTCAAACGTTAACCACGTGTTGCTTCATTCAGCGTTTTTCTCTCCTTTCTTTGTGAACAGAAGTGGTTCCTGTATTCCAAAACAGTACCATCATTTCATTTGGCAAAAACACTACCATCATTTCATTCGGCAAAAACACTACCATCATTTCATTTGGCTAAAACACTACCATCATTTCATTGGCAAAAACACTACCATCATTTCATTCGGCAAAAACACTACCATCATTTCATTCAGCAAAAACACTACATCATTTCATTCGGCAAAAACACTACCATCATTTCATTCGGCAAAAAAACACTACCATCATTTCATTCGGCAAAAACACTACCATCATTTTGCACTACTTTATGAGCTATTCTGGGTCTTCCTACCAAGTTGAGAGCTACGCTGACTTATAAAAAGCAGTCAGTGTGTAATGGAGTAGTACTGTGTATGCGCTCCACTGGCTCCGCTACAAAACCTAGCAGCACTGAAATGGTCATCGATTTTCTCCCATGTGTGTACAGAAAAGCATCACAAAGAAAAATACAAAACTCAGTTCTCTACTACTGACAGTCTGTCTCTTTACAATGACAAAACTCAGTTCTCTACTCTGACAGTCTGTCTCTTTACAATGACAAAACTCAGTTCTCTACTACTGATTTCGACAGTCTATCCGTTGTCTCTTTACAATGACAAACACTACAGTTTCTACTAACCCTTTACTGACAGTCTGTCTCTTTACAATGACAAAACTCAGTTCTCTACTACTGACAGTCTGTCTCTTTACAATGACAAAACTCAGTTCTCTACTACTGACAGTCTGTCTCTTTACAATGACAAAACTCAGTTCTCTACTACTGACAGTCTGTCTCTTTACAATGACAAAACTCAGTTCTCTACTACTGACTGTCTGTCTCTTTACAATGACAAAACTCAGTTCTCTACTTACTGACAGTATGTCTCTTTACAATGACAAAACTCAGTTCTCTACTACTGACAGTCTGTCTCTTTACAATGACAAAACTCAGTTCTCTACTCTGACAGTCTGTCTCTTTACAATGACAAAACTCAGTTCTCTACTACTGACAGTCTGTCTCTTTACAATGACAAAACTCAGTTCTCTATTACTGACTGTCGTCTTTTACAATGACAAAACTCAGTTTCTCTACTATGACTGTCTGTCTCTTTACAATGACAAAACTCAGTTCTCTATCTACTGACTGTCTGTCTCTTTACAATGACAAAACTCAGTTCTCTATCTACTGACAGTCTGTCTCTTTACAATGACAAAACTCAGTTCTCTACTACTGACTGTCTGTCTCTTTACAATGACAAAACTCAGTTCTCTACTCTGACAGTCTGTCTCTTTACAATGACAAAACTCAGTTCTCTACTACTGACTGTTCTTTACAATGACAAAACTCAGTTCTCTACTTACTGACAGTCTGTCTCTTTACAATGACAAAACTCAGTTCTCTACTACTGACATCTGTCTCTTTACAATGACAAAACTCAGTTCTCTACTACTGACAGTCTGTCTCTTTACAATGACAAAACTCAGTTCTCTACTTCTGACAGTCTGTCTCTTTACAATGACAAAACTCAGTTCCCTATCACTGACAGTCTGTCTCTTTACAATGACAAAACTCAGTTCTCTACTTCTGACAGTCTCTCTCTTTACAATGACAAAACAGTTCTCTATTGACAAAACTCAGTTCTCTTTTTGATTTACATCTATTCACCTGTCTCTCATCGCTTCTTTTTGATTTACATCTATACGTCTGTCTCTCATCGCTCTCTTTTTGATTTACATCTATACACCTGTCTCTCATCGCTCTCTCTCTGATTTTACATCTATACACCTGTCTCTCATCGCTCTCTCTCTGATTTTACATCTATACACCTGTCTCTCATCACTCTCTTTCTGATTTTACATCTATACACCTGTCTCTCATCGCTCTCTTTCTGATTTTACATCTATACACCTGTCTCTCATCACTCTCTTTTTGATTTTACATCTATACACCTGTCTCTCATCGCTCTCTTTCTGATGTACATCTATACACCTGTCTCTCATCGCTCTCTCTCTGATTTTACATCTATACATCTGTCTCTCATCGCTCTCTTTCTGATGTACATCTATACACCTGTCTCTCATCGCTCTCTTTCTGATGTACATCTATACACCTGTCTCTCATCACTCTCTTTATGATTTACATCTATACACCTGTCTCTCATCGCTCTCTTTCTGATGTACATCTATACACCTGTCTCTCATCGCTCTCTTTCTGATGTACATCTATTCACCTGTCTCTCATCACTCTCTTTCTGATGTACATCTATACACCTGTCTCTCATCACTCTCTTTATGATTTACATCTATACACCTGTCTCTCATCGCTCTCTTTCTGATGTACATCTATTCACCTGTCTCTCATCACTCTCTTTCTGATGTACATCTATACACCTGTCTCTCATCACTCTCTTTATGATTTACATCTATACACCTGTCTCTCATCGCTCTCTTTCTGATGTACATCTATACACCTGTCTCTCATCGCTCTCTTTCTGATGTACATCTATACACCTGTCTCTCATCACTCTCTTTCTGATGTACATCTATACACCTGTCTCTCATCGCTCTCTTTCTGATTTACATCTATATGCCTGTCTCTCATCGCTCTCTTTTTGATTTACATCTATACGTCTGTCTCTCATCGCTCTCTTTTTGATTTACATCTATACACCTGTCTCTCATCGCTCTCTTTTTGATTTACATCTATACGTCTGTCTCTCATCGCTCTCTTTTTGATTTACATCTATTCACCTGTCCCTCATCGCTCTCTTTGTGATTTACATCTATACGTCTGTCTCTCATCGCTCTCTTTCTGATTTACATCTATACACCTGTCTCTCATCGCTCTCTTTCACCTTTTATACATCATTTCCCAGTTCTGCTGAAGAAACCTCCAGACAAACATATGGCCTGCCTCATGACCCGCAAGGCCGGCCGTCACTGTGGACGTATCTTGTGAACGCACCATTGTCTTGTTCAGGGAGTCACGCAGAAATCTGAAAACAAAAATGAAACCACTTTTGTTTTCTGGTTGATATGAAACCAATCTCTCCTTTTGTTTAATCGAGTGGACAGGAGACTGGGAAGGTGGAGGGTGGTAATTTGGGTAATCATATGGACGTGTTTGTGTTTGTGTGTGTGTGTGTGTGTGTGTGTGTGTGTGTGTGTGTGCGCGCGCGCGCGCGCGTGAGTGTGTCTGTGTGTCTGCATGTGTGCGTGTGTGTGTGCATGCATGCGTGCGTGGTGTGTGTGTGTGCGTGCGCGCGAATGTGCACATGCACAAGTGCAACCCAACATGTGAGCCGTTGAGGAACTGCCAATATGCAAGTGTGGAAGTCATGGTGCCGAGGTCAAGGTCACACACACACAGAGGTTAGTTATGTATGTCATAGCGTTGATGAGTCCTACTGATGACAGGAAGCTGGTGGATAGGGTGAGGGAGGCTTAAGTCAAAGGCTGAAGTTTTTGCTTTGTTAGCATGCTTGACAAAGCTGGATGCTGGTGGATAGGGTGAGGGAGGCTTAAGTCAAAGGCTTAAGTTTTTGCTTTGCTAGCATGCTTGACAAAGCTGGATGCAGGTGGACAGGGTGAGGGAGGCTTAAGTCAAAGGCTGAAGTTTTTGCTTTGCTAGCATGCTTGACAAAGCTGGATGCTGGTGGACAGGGTGAGGGAGGCTTACGTCAAAGGCTGAAGTTTTCGCTTTGCTAGCATGCTTGACAAAGCTGGATGCTGGTGGACAGGGTGAGGGAGGCTTAAGTCAAAGGCTGAAGTTTTTGCTTTGCTAGCATGCTTGACAAAGCTGGATGCTGGTGAACAGGGTGAGGGAGGCTTAAGTCAAAGGCTTAAGTTTTTGCTTTACTAGCATGCTTGACAAAGCTGGATGCAGGTGGACAGGGTGAGGAAGGCTTAAGTCAAAGGCTTAAGTTTTTGCTTTGCTAGCATGCTTGACAAAGCTGGATGCTGGTGGACAGGGTGAGGCAGGCTTAAGTCAAAGGCTTAAGTTTTTGCTTTGCTAGCATGCTTGACAAAGCTGGATGCTGGTGGACAGGGTGAGGCAGGCTTAAGTTAAAGGCTTAAGTTTTTGCTTTGCTAGCATGCTTGACATGAGGGAGGCTTAAGTCAAAGGGTTAAGTTTTCGCTTTGCTAGCATGCTTGACAAAGCTGGATGCTGGTGGACAGGGTGCAAGAGTCAAAGGGTTAAGTTTTCACTTTGCTAGCATGCTTGACAAAGCTGGATGCTGGTGGACAGGGTGCAAGAGTCAAAGGGTTAAAAAGCTGACTTGAACAAACTCCAAACAAAATAAAGACAAAGAATAAGAAAGCACACAGACAGACACAAAAAGCAGACAGGTATAGGAAGCAGACAGAAGACAGACAAGCAGACAGACAGACAAGCAGACAGACAGACAAGCAGACACAAAAAGCAGACAGACAGACAGACAAGCAGACAGACAGACAGACGGCAGACAGAGAACCTGCACAGAACCTACAGCTGTATGCGTCGTGGGTCAGTGGTGAAGGTGAGGGCTTTCAAGAACTGCTTTTTCTCGGTGGGGACGTTGGAAGCCGTGAAGTTGTCGTACATGTGCTGCCATGTGACGTCGTCCCCGTACTTCACCCCCATGGCGTACACCAGTTGTCGCAGGTTGTCAGGGATACTGCGCAATAATTAACAATCGGCACTTCTTCCTGTGTATCATGCAGATGATAACAAAAGCAAGGTGGCCTCGAAAATATCCCAAGACAGTGAAATTTTAACATTTCCTTCATGGACATCATCATTCAACCTTATAAACCAATCAATAATTCGCACCCTGTCCACCAGCATTCTGCATTGTCAACCGTGCTAGCAGAGCAAAAATTAAACCCTTTGATTCCCTCACTCTATACACCAGCTTAGGAAGCTGGTGGACGGGGTGAGGGAGTCAAAGGGTTAAGTTTTTGCAGTTGATGGATAGGGTGCCTGGGTCAAAGGGTTAAATCAAGACACAAACTTTATTACTGATCTGCTAGACAACCACATTCTGTTGTGTTATCACAAGGAAGTACCCTAACCATTACTGCTTTCCTATCCCCCTCAGCAATAAGGACTAAGAAGCATTTTGATGATTCAAAATCAAAGATGTCTGGTCTCTGCCTAACTTATGAACTACGAAGCATTCTGATAATTCAAAATCAAAGATGTCCAGTCTCTGCCTAACTTATGAACTACGAAGCATTTTGATAATTCAAAATCAAAGATGTCCAGTCTCTGCCTAACTTATGAACTACGAAGCATTTTGATAATTCAAAATCAAAGATGTCCGGTCTCTGCCTAACTTATGGACTACGGAGCATTTTGATAATTCAAAATCAAAGATGTCCAGTCTCTGCCTAACTTATGAACTACGAAGCATTTTGATAATTCAAAATCAAAGATGTCCAGTCTCTGCCTAACTTATGGACTACGGAGCATTTTGATAATTCAAAATCAAAGATGTCCGGTCTCTGCCTAACTTATGGATTATGGAGCATTTTGATAATTCAAAATCAAAGATGTCCGGTCTCTGCCTAACTTATGGATTATGGAGCATTTTGATAATTCAAAATCAAAGAAGTCCAGTCTCTGCCTAACTTATGGACTATGAAGCATTTTGATAATTCAAAAATCAAAGATGTCCGGTCTCTGCCTAACTTATGGACTACGGAGCATTTTGATAATTCAAAATCAAAGATGTCCAGTTTCTGTCTAACTGGTGCCACTATCCACACTAAAAAAAAAAAAAGAACAAGACAGACTTACCCACTCCAGGACTGGAACATCTGCTTTGCTTTCTCTATGGTGTCTTTGTCATCCAAATGAATAGCAAAGGTCAGCAGAACTCTCTGTAGCAATCTGCCAGCAAATAAGCAAATGCCATGAAACACAGGATACAGCAAAGTGTCACATATTGACCAGATTACAAATGACAACGCTCTGTGCTGGGCAGTGGTCACTTACTATCATTGTTATTGTTGTTTAAAGCCCAGCCAACTGTGTAGAGCCATATCAGGGCTATAACCACTTCAAAACATACAAAACTTCAACAGGAAAAAAAAAGAAAAGAAAATTAAGTACACGTATCAATGCATTCGTGCACAGTATCTAAGGACATGTCCCCCCGCACTGACCACTCCGTCCAATCTGTCACACAGGGGATTTAAAAAACAAACCTGAAATTTAAGCACACCTAAGGACACCAAAACACATATAAAAATGGGTATAAATTACCTGAAATTCCTTCTGCATATCTCACTTCCCTAAAGCCACAAATGCGTTTAATACATGTGCCCAATTATCAATCCAAAGAAAAACTACGTAAGGCGAATGGACCAACAAGGCAGAAAATGATAGGTACAAATGACAGAAAGCAAAGGAACAAGGCAGAAATAAAGAGAGTGACAGAAAAGAGGAAATTTCCAGCACAGAATTTTTAGAAGGTGGGGATACTATTTATACTGAAAAAAGCCCCAGGCATCCCTACAGGGGGGGAATGGGCAGTGGTCAGTGGTTGAACCATCCACTAAGCATGAAACATCCCCAGTCCCATTAGAGGAAAATGGCCTTCATATTTAAAACTCCTTTCAGATGACGTTTAATATGATTTCTTCTTTATATACAAGTTACAACATTATTTGTTTTCTCTATGACCTACATGCGTATGTCTTATGTATTTTCTATGTTATCAACAGTGATGGCACTTCATGCACAAATGTAGACCCTTTGCTGAGGATATGAGGTCTTCCATGCATTTCAGGCCTATGATGCAACTGATTCTGCTCTGCTAATTATTGTGATCATTTGTCTCTGAACCTTGTTAAAAACAAGTTTCAGAAGTTTGCGAGAAAGCATCATCCAAAGATCATGGATAAAATGCTGGAGACATTACTAACGATTATTGTGATCATTTGTCTCAGAACCTTGTTAAAAGTAAGTTTCAGAAGTTTGAGAGAAAGTATCATCCAAAGTTCATGGATAAAGTGTTGGTGACATTACTTCAAAGATCTTGATGATCAAATGGCCAAAATGTGTCCACCAAGACTTGCAGTCTCTTTACATGTGGCTTTTATCAAATTTTAATGTATCTGGATATCTCCCACCAAGAGTGTGAATAAACTTAAACATCTGGTATATAAATGGATGGGTTTTCACTAGCTTCTAATGTGCCTGAAGGTGTCCCACCAAGAGTGTGAATAAACTTAAACATCTGGTATATAAATGGATGGGTTTTCACTAGCTTCTAATGTGCCTGAAGGTGTCCCACCAAGAGTGTGAATAAACTTAAACATCTGGTATATAAATGGATGGGTTTTCACTAGCTTCTAATGTGCCTGAAGGTGTCCCACTGACCGTCAGACACTGAGTGAAGCTTAAACATTCAGAAGTCATTTCCTCCCTCTGCCTTCATTTTTTCTTTGTTTGGGTGTTTTTGTTTAGTTTGTTTGTTTTGCTTTTCTGTGTGCTTACTATCTTCATCCTAAATGAAACTGTCACTTGTTGTTTTTATTGTTGCCTGTTATCTGTAATCGTTGCTTCAAGCCCAGCTGACTGCCTAGCACCATATCAGGGTTACAACTGTTTCAAGACACAAACAATACTTCAACACTGTTATTGCTATTTCTGTCCAGAGCCCAGCTAAGCGCATAGAGCCACATCAGGGTTATAAACATTTAAAAACATAAACACTGCAACAGGGAAAAAAATGGAAAAGAAAATTAAGTACACATATCAATGCATTCATACACATAATCTCAGGAGATGCCCCTGGCGCTGACCACTCCAATTTATCGCACAGGGGATTTAAAAAAAACAACCTAAATACAAATTTAAACATAACTATGGACACTAAAACATGTATAAAATCGGGTATAAATTACCTAAAATTGCTTCCACATATCTCATTTCCCTTAAGCCAAAAATGCATTTAATACATGTACCCAATTATCAATCCTAACAGAAAGTACATAAGACTTTATCGAAGACATACAGATGAACAGACCAGCAAGGCAGAAAATGATAGGAAGAAATGACAGAAAGCAAAGGAACAAGGCAGAAACAAAGAGAGTGATAGCAAACAGGAAATTTCTAGCACAGAATTTCCACAAGGTGGGGATACTATTTATACTGAAAGATCCCCTGGTATCCCCACGGGAGAGTTATTGTTGTCAAAAGCCCAGCCAACAGCACAGAGCCAAATCAGGAGCTCTAACCATCTCAAAAAGTGCACAGTATCTCACAGAAGATTATAAAACTAAACAGGAAAAGACAATTAAGTATACATATCAATGTATTTGCGCACACAATCCAAGGACATGCCCCCAGGATCGACCATTCCGTGTAATTTATCACCAGGGACCGACCCCCCCCCCCCCCCCCCTTACCTGAATATACATGTAAACATAACCAAAGAGACAAAGCATACATACAAACAAATAAACATACAAACCAATCAAGAAACAAAAACGAAAACGTGGATGACAGTTAAGAGGTCAGAACTTACTTGTCCTGATGCTGGGTCTGACTGGTCCAGCCCATAGAGGTGAGACGTGTGGAGATAAGACCCCGCATGTATTGCTGCACACACACACACACACACACACAACAATACAATATCAGCACTGTAATCAGGGTTCTCTATACAGGAAAATCCCTGCGTTGCATGATTTTCAACTCTCATGGTATTTTTTGCGTGCGCAGGCCAGAAGGCAACACAGGTCCGACTCGGGTTTTTTTTCTTTCATCCCCTTCCAAAGGACTAGATATTTAGTTCGATTTTCCAGTCAAACTGAGGAGAAAAGACGAGGCCTCAACAGGAAATGAGCCCTGGAACCTTGAGTTTAGTTACTGGCAGGTGAACATCAAAACCATTCTGCCTCTTCTCAAAGCACGGACTCTCATCCCCCCGTGGGGATTGGGGGTCTTTCATATAAACAGTGTCCCCACCTTCTGGAAATTCTGTGCTACAAATTTCCTGTTTTCTGTCACACTTTTGTTCTGCCTTGTTTCTTTCTTTCTGTCATTTCTTCCTATCATTTTCTGCCTTGCTGGTCCATTCACCTGTATGTGTTCAATAAAGTCCTGCATACTTTCTCTTAGGACTGATAAGTGGGTATATATATTAAGTGCATTTTTGGTTATAGAGAACTGAGATATGTGGAATCAATTTCAGATAATTTATGCCTGTTTTGGTATATGTTTTAGTGTCCTTAATTATGTTTAAATTTGTATGCAGGTATGTTTTTTAAATCCCCTGTGTGATAAATTAGACGGAGTGGTCAACGCCAGTGGAATATCCTTAGATTATGTATATGACTGCTTTGATATGTGTACTTAATTTTCTTTTCCTTTTTTCTTTCCTGTTGAGGTACTGTGTATGTTTTGAAATGGTTATACGCGTAGCTCTGATATGGCTCTACGTAGTCAGCTGGGCTGGGCTTTAAACAAAAATGATAATAATGGAGTCTCTTCATTCACCAAAGCATTCACTTGTAATGACATTTACTCAAGGGTACAAAACAAACACACACAGGGAGGGGGAGGGCAGAAGAGGAGTAGGGCAAAAGGGTGAGAACACAGAGGGGGAAATCACTGCTGGACAAAAAGATACGTCTTCAAGTTAGACTTGAAGGAAGACAGAGTTTGTGACTGCTAAATACACAGATGTAGCTCATTCAAAAAGCAAAGCCAGAACAAGATTGAGGCAGCCGAGATGTGGTTTCTAAGAAGAATGTTGAGAGTTCCATGGACGGCAAAGAAAACAAACGAGACAGTCCTGATGGAGGCAGACACAAGTAGATCATTCATAAGGAAGATTAGGAAAAGACAGGCAACATTTAGAGGCCATTTTATGAGGAAAGGGGAATTGGAACACCTGGTCACAACGGGAAAGCTGGAGGGAAAGAGAGCACCGGGTAGACCCAGGGAGAAGATGCTAGACGGACTTGCAGAGTGGCTGAGGACAAAGAGGGTGGAAGAGATGCTTGAAGCAACAAGTGATAGAGACAGATGGAAGTCCATAATCACCAACGCCATGTGGCAAGGCACCTGATGATGATGATGATGATGATGATGATGATCTCATTCCAGTTGTATGGGCCAGATACAGAAAAGAACGGAAATCGACTGTGGGTTTTTATGTGGAGGGGCTGCTAGCCCTTTGTCCAACCCTCATGCTTTCTCACTACAGGCCTGGGACCGGCAATGATGGAGTTAAAGCCATCCTTTATGAACATGGTTAAAACCTATGGGAAAGATGCTCTATTTTATATCATACTGAAAAAGGGGTCAGCGCCATTCACAAGGAGGAAAGACAGCATTCAAATATGACTACAAAATACCCGTCCCTAAAATCCTGACACAGCCACAAACCATGATGACCAATGACTTGCTAGAATTAGTGACCAAATCAGGGACGACCAACAACTTGCTTATCAGATTAACTAGTGTTGTACTGACACTGCACTGACTCTAGGACAAGGAGGAGGTTTTGATTGACTTACTGTTGTTGCTGTTTAAAGCCCAGCCGACTACATAGAGCCATATCAGGGCTATAACCGCTTCAAAACATACAAAACTTCAACAGGAAAAAAAAAAAGAAAAGAAAATTAAGTACACATATCAATGCATTCACGCACATAATCTAAGGACAAGCCCCTGGCATTGACCACTCCCTCCAATTCATCGCACAGGGATTTAAAAAAAACACGCCTGAATACAAATACAAGTATACCTAAGGACACTAAAACATATAAAAACGGGCATAAATTACTTAAAATTGCTTCCACATATCTCACCTCCCTAGAGCCAAAAACGCACTTAATACATGTACCCAATTATCAATCCTAAGAAAAAGTACATAAGATTTTATCGAACACATACAGGTAAATGAACCAGCAAGGTATAAAACGATAGGCAGAAATGACAGAAAACAAAGGAACAAGGCAGAAACAAAGAGAGTGATAGAAAAGAGGAAATTTCTAGCACAGAATTTCCAGAAGGTGGAGATGTTATTTATACTGAAAGAGCCCCCCGGCAACCCCATGGGGGGGGGGGGGGGGGGAAAGATTGGTTGATTGATTAATTGATTGGTTAGTTGGTTGGTCAGCTGGTTGGTTGATTTGTTGACTGATTGATTGATTGATTTGCTGACTGGTTGACAGTGTGGAGCTGAGAGATGACAATGTTGAAAATTAACAGATTTAAACAAGTGCTCTAACAAATCATTCACATGGGGATGATGATACTTTTCTCTAAACATTTTCAAAATCAAGCATGTTTTATAATATAATACACATTTCTAGACACACACACACACCATAACATGACCAAACACTATAACACAAGACTCCTCTCACCACAGTGGTCAGTATGACCACTCACCTGGAATTTGGGGTATACGTCGGTCAGATAGAGACGTTTCCCGATGAACGTGTAGCCATCTATGGCTGTCTTCATGGGCACATACTCTGTCTCCTTGTCAAAGTAACCCAACAGTTCAAACACGATGTCGTAACTCAGCAGTCCTGCTCTGTAAATTACAGTGTCACTGTCACACTTGTGTTGTATGTTGACATTGGTCAGACACCTGATATCATTTCATCTCCCTCACTTTCATGCGCACACACATGCGCGCGCGCACACACACACACACACACACACACACATCACGCACGCACTCACGCCCTCAAGCAAGCACACATGTATGCAAGGACACATACATGCACACACCCATGTGCACACACACACACACACACACACACACACACACACACACATGTACGTATGCAAGGACACATACATGCATAAACATGCACACACCCATGTGCACACACACCCATGTGCACACACACACGTACACACACACACACACACACATATGCAAGGACACATACATGCACAAACACGCACACACCCATGTGCACACACACCCACGTGCGCATGCACACACACGCACACACACACACACACGCATGCGCACACACACACATACACACACACACACACATATGCAAGGACACATACATGCACAAACACGCACACACCCACCCACGTGCGCACGCACACACACGCACACACACACGCATGCGCACACACACACATACACACACACGCATGCGCACACACACACATACACGCACACACACGCATGCGCACACACACACATACACATACACACACACACACATACAAGAACCACAGACGGTCTTTCTCCAAATAAACCATTACAAAAAAAAGAGTACTTCAAGCCAAGCATTATTCAATATAATGTGTCCATGGACTGTAGCTAACGCAAATGTTATTTTCCAAATGTTCAGTTATGCACATTATGAAAACAATGCTTTCTGTAAACCAAACAAAGCAGCAGGGAAGTTTCAGTCTTTTTCTCCTAATTTTTGTATTTGGTGTTTGTTTGTTTGTGTGATCTTACGCTTGACAAAAGCCAGTTGGCCGAAAATTTGTGCCTGTCTTGTCTGGTTGTATTAACCCCTTGACTGCCTAGAACATAACTGTCACGTTGTGGTTTTGGTAGTAGCAGGCGCCTAACAACGTGAAATTCACGTTCATTTTTTGTCAGCTTCGTCTGGCAAAACTATAAGGGAAATAACACTACAAACTGTTTCACTGTTATCTAGGAAGGCAAAATCAGGGTTGTAGCCCTTTGATTGTTGGCCAATGATTGGCTAGTCACCACAGTTTTTCTTGGAATTTCTAAGACTTTCGGAGAAAAAGATTAGCATATCCAAGATGGAGGACACTTCAGGCAGCTCGTCTGGTTGACCAGTTCGATCAGTTTTCCGACGGTTTTATCTACTTGGAGTACAATGAATACCAGACATTTTCCTTTGATATTCAGTGTTCAATAAAACTAAGTTTTGTACTGTTTTCATTGGTTTTATGTTCCGTCATATGTGTGTTTATCTTCTGAAACTCATTTTTTTGAGAAAAAAAACACCTTATATATATATTTTTTTCCATACTAATTACAAACAAAACCAAATTATAGTTATATCACATGATCATAGACAGGGATATAAGGAAAAAACATGCCAACAATCTTAGAGATCTGTCAGTAAATGAATGAGCAATGCACACTTTAGTAAACATACCATAAAAATCAAACTGTTGCTCCGGCAGACAGGAGTTCAAAAATAGCTATCTTTCCGGCAGTCAAGGGGTTAAATACGCCTTCTGATTCTTTTTTCATGTTTTTCTGGTTCCCGTTCGCTTGAACGCAGGCAGTCACACTTGTTTTTGATTTTGTACACCCTGTTATTAACCATTTTCAGCATCACACCATCAGTACAACATGCATATTACTTGCTTTAGTACTAGTCATCTTGAAAACACAAGTTTCGACCTTTACACAAATATCT
>JAPXFY010000035.1:7233558-7256058 GCA_030674185.1 Monoplex corrugatus
TAATTATTATTTATTATTATTATTATTATCATGGGACAAACTTAATAGGTCATACAGACATCCAGTCAGTGCAGTCAGTGCACATGACCTACAAACTGAAATCAGGGTCATGGGACAAACTTAACAAGTCATACAGACATCCAGTCAGTGCAGTCAGTGCACATGACCTACAAACTGAAATCAGGGTCATGGGACAAACTTAACAAGTCATACAGACATCCAGTCAGTGCAGTCAGTGCACATGACCTACAAACTGAAATCAGGGTCATGGGACAAACTTAACAGGTCATACAGACATCCAGTCAGTGCACATGACCTACAAACTGAAATCAGGGTCATGGGACAAACTTAATAGGTCATACACACATCCAGTCAGTGCAGTCAGTGCACATGACCTACAAACTGAAATCAGGGTCATGGGACAAACTTAACAGGTCATACAGACATCCAGTCAGTGCACATGACCTACAAACTGAAATCAGGGTCATGGGACAAACTTAACAGGTCATACAGACATCCAGTCAGTGCAGTCAGTGCACATGACCTACAAACTGAAATCAGGGTCATGGGACAAACTTAATAGGTCATACAGACATCCAGTCAGTGCAGTCAGTGCACATGACCTACAAACTGAAATCAGGGTCACGGGACAAACTTAACAAGTCATACAGACATCCAGTCAGTGCAGTCAGTGCACATGACCTACAAACTGAAATCAGGGTCATGGGACAAACTTAATACGTCATACAGACATCCAGTCAGTGCAGTCAGTGCACATGACCTACAAACTGAAAGAGACACTACATGTATAGCACAACAGAAGGCAAAATTATACAGGCTGTGGTGTTATTTTGTGTATATGTGTGTTGAGTGTGTGTGTGTGTGTGTGTGTGTGTGTGTGTGTGTGTGTGTGTGTGTGTGTGTGTGTGTGTGTGTGTGTGGTGTGTGTGTGTATGTGCATGTGTGTGTATGTGTGTATGTTGTGTGTGTGTGTGTGTGTGTGTGTGTGTGTGTGTGTGTGTGTGTGTGTGTGTGGTGTGTGTGTGTGTCTGTGTATGTGTGTGTGTATGTGTGTGTCTCTGTGTGTGTGTGTGTCTGTGTGTGTGTGTGTGGTGTGTGGTGTGTGTGTCTGTGTATGTGTGTGTGTATGTGTGTGTCTCTGTGTGTGTGTGGTGTGTGTGTCTGTGTATGTGTGTCTCTGTGTGTCTCTGTGTGTGTGTGTCTGTGTGTGTGTGTGTGTGTGGTGTGTGTGTGTGTGTGTGTGTGTGTATGTGTGTGTGAGTGTGTGTGTGTCTCTGTGTGTCTATGTGTGTGTGTGTGTGTGTGTCTGCGTGTGTGTGTGCATACAAATGTACCTCTGTGTGCTGAGTTATACTGTGTATGTTGTGTCATGTTATAGCACACACACATTCAACCACAGCACAACCCTGTCCACCCTGTCACTCACACTTGATTAAGCTGCTGAATGATGGTAGGGTTTTGAACTGTGCATGTTGTGCTGTGTACACACACAAACATAAACACCCGACATGAGCGACACAACATGATATGACACACCACACAACACCACACACACACACACACACACACACACACACACACACACACACACACAATGACACTGCCTTGTCCAAAATATACCTCAACAGTCAGTCCTCCTTACCACTCACATTAACATCCTCCTTCAGTTGTCGGATGATTCTTCTCCATAGCTCAGGTTCATAGTTCACGCGATAAAATCCTTGTGTCTCCAGGTTAAACTTGATCCAGTCAGTGTCGGCCAGCATCAGGTTTGAGGTCACTTCAATACACAAATTACACACTGTTACTGTCTGTACACTGCACTGTTGGGTCCAGGGGTGAAGGAAGGGTACAGGGACAAAATGCCTTGGACTATGTAAAATCATCGGACATACCAAGTATGATATTAACAAAATGATCAAATGTGATTTTCTTGAAGACTATAAGATGCATCTAGCCCGCACTACAGCATCCCTTCAAAGTGTTCTCCTTCTACTTCAATGAAACGTCACAAGCACCAGAGCCAACAACAAAAGCTATTCCAATAGTCTTTTCTGGGGATGGCACTAAGCTCTGATTTCACAGGAACCAGAAAAACAAAAAAAGAATCAGAACGCGTATTTGACCAACTGGCCTTTGTCAAGCATAAACATAAGATCACAAACAAACAAACACCAACTGGATGAAGCAGCAGGGAAGTTCCAGTCTTTTTCTCCTAATTTTTGTATTTGGTGTTTGTTTGTGATCTTATATTCACGCTTGACAAAGGCCAGTTGGCCGAAAATTTGCACCCGTCTTGTCTGGTTGTTTTAACTATGCGTTCTGATTCTATTTTCGTGTATTTCTGGTTCTTGTTTGCTTGAATGCGGGCGGTCGCACTTGTTTTGGATTTCTGATTTCACAGCTTCTGCAATGTCTTGGATGCAGCAAAACTTCCTCACAGCAAGCCAATTCTTCAGAACAGAGACTAACCAGATGTCATAGAGAATGAGGTCAGTGCTGTAGGACAGATGAGGCAAAACTTGGTCTTTCGTCTTCTAGAAGCTGAGTTATGGTTCTTGTCTGGTGGGGACTGGTGTTGTCCAGAAGGATGGCGTTCTGGGTTCCTGTGTTTGGGTGCTGACTGCTGATCTCCTGAATAACTATTATAATACTTAATGCTACCAATTTTGAAGAACAAGGTCTCCCAACAGTGTAAAAATCGCTACTCACAGTTCCGTAGCTATTATAATACTGTTGCTGCGTGGTATGTGCCAATGACAGTGCCGTTAACAGGCAAAATATAAACAGCAACTAGACTGTGGTGGCTGAAAAATACAGTGACAAGCCTTTTTCTTCTCTGAAATCCTTGTTTGTGTCTCTGATCATTTTGGCCCAGACACGTTTTGTTTCTATATTTGCTGGCAATACCATAGAAGCTGGATTTGCAGTGTGGCTGAGGGCAGAGAGGGTGGGAGATGTACTTGCAACGACAGAGGATAGATTCGTACGGAAGGCCATGATTGCCAACGCCATGCGGCAGGGCACATGATGATGATGATGACGATTACCCATCAGGAGCTACCAAGGCAGGGTCGATGATTAACGTTCCCATCATGAACAGAATATGAAGCTGAGAACAGCTCCTAGAATACTGCACAATGTATTGTATGAACAAGTGCTTGGTACAGCCCAATGCACACTATTATTTTTGTATATCCCAGCCTTCATTAATATTAAATCAGTAAGGTTAGTGTTAAGAGTTGTTTAGTCAAAAAGACAGAAAATGAAAAGACTGTGGGTTTTCTTCATGACACTGCCTTTTATTAAGAATGAACATTGTAAACAATTTGCACGCACACACAGAGTTGCTTCAAGAGAGCATGTTTTTATAAAATGAAAAACTGAACACACTTTCTCTCTCACACACACACACACAAACACACACACACACACACACACACACACACAAACACACACATACACACACACACACACACAACCACAAACAGGTCCACAAAAATGAGGACATCACTCACTCTCTTTGTCTTTCAACCAGAGCAGCTTCTTGTCAGGGTTGGCTTTGGTTCTGTAGGTGAGGGGCACCTTCCATAAATAGCTGTAACAGGCATCAAAGGCACGTGCCCTTTCTGAATCTTCCGTTCAAAATAAAACAAAACAAAACAAAACAAAAAAACTGTAACAGGCATCAAAGGTATATGCCCTTTCTGAATCTACTGTTCAAAATAAAACACAAACAAACAAACAAACAAACAAAAACTGTAACAGACATCAAAGGTATATGCCCTTTCTGAATCTACCATTCAAAACAAAACAAACAAAACAAACAAACAAACAAAACCTGTAACAGACATCAAAGGCATGTGCCCTTTCTGAATCTACCATTCAAAATAAAAAACAAACAAAACCAAAAATAATAACAAAACAGAAAACGAACAAAAACCTAGCCAAAATTAAAAAAAGAAAAGAAGACAAAGAAAAAAAACCCAAGCATTTACCTGATGTACTGTACATAAATCTGAACTAAAAGGAACCTTTTCTAGCCAGGAGAAAAACAGGAGAGTCAAGACAAAAGACATTAGCGTTTTGCACTGATTCAGGAGTCTGCCACACAATCACTGGCAAATCTGGGTGGAGCGCATATGAAGGGAATTGTCCGAATACGATGAATCCTTCTTAAACAAACTCCAAACCACCAAGACAAAACAAAACAAACAGGAGAGAACATAACAAAACAAACAGGAAGAACATAACAAAACAAAACAAAGAGAGAGAGAACGTAACAAAACAAACTGGACAGAAAATAACAGAACAAATAGGAAGAACTTAATTAACAGAACAAACAGGAGGAACGTAACAAAACAAACAGAAGAGAACATAACAAAACAAACAGAAGAGAACATAAAACAAACAGGAAGAATGTAACAAAACAGGAAGAACGTAACAAAACAAAACAGAAAGAACATAACAAAACAAACAGGAAGAACATAACAAAACAAACAGGAAGAACGTAACAAAACAAACAGCAGAGAACATAACAAAACAAACAGCAGAGAACATAACAAAACAAACAGGACAGAACATAACAAAACAAACAGACAGAACACAACAAAACAAACAGGACAGAACATAACAAAACAAACAGCAGAGAACATAACAAAACAAACAGCAGAGAACATAACAAAACTAACAGACAGAACATAACAAAACAAACAGCATAGAACAAAACAAAACAAACAGCAGAGAACATAACAAAACAAACAGGAAGAACATAACAAAACAAACAGGACAGAACATAACAAAACAAACAGCATAGAACAAAACAAAACAAACAGCAGAGAACATAACAAAACAAACAGGACAGAACATAACAAAACAAACAGCAAAGACATAACAAACAAACAGGACAGAACATAACAAAACAAACAGCAGAGAACATAACAAAACAAACAGGACAGAACATAACAAAACAAACAGCAGAGAACATAACAAAACAAACAGGACAGAACATAACAAAACAAACAGGACAGAACATAACAAAACAAACAGAAATGAACATAACAAAACAAACAGCAGAGAATATAACAAAACAAACAGGACAGAACATAATAAAACAAACAGGAGAGAACATAACAAAACAAACAGGAAGAACATAACAAAACAAACAAGAAGAACACAAACAAAGAAAAACAAAAAACAAAAACAAAAAAAAACAAAAAAAAAGAAGAACAACAAAAAACAAAAAAAACAAACAAAAAACAAAACAAAAAAAAAAACAAACAACAAAAAAAGAAAAAACAAAAACAAACAAAAACATAACAAAACAAACAGAAAAACAAAACAAACAGAAGAACTAACAAAACAAACAAAAAAACAAAACAAACAAAAACAACAAAAACAAAGAACATAAACAAAAAAACACAAGAAATAACAAAAAACAGAAGAAAAACAAAAAAAAAACAAAACAAACAGACATAAAAAAACAAAAACAAACAAAACAAAAGAAAATAACAAACAACAAAAAAAAAAAAAAAAAAAACATAACAAAAAAACAAAAAAACAAACAAAAAAGAAAAAAAACAAACAAAACATAAAAAAACAAACAGAAACATAAAAAAAAACAGAAGAACATAAAAAACAAAGAAAAAACAAACAAAAGAAAACAAAAAACAAAAAACAAAAAAACAAAAAAAAACAACAAAACAAGAAACATAAAAAAGAAAACAAAAAACAAACGGAAAAAACAAAAAAAACAAAAAAAAACAAAACAAACAGAAACAACAAAAACAAACAAAAAACATAAAAAAAAAAAAACAAACAAACAAACAGAAAATAACAAAACAAAACAAAACATAACAAAAAACAAAAATAAAAACAAAAGAAAAAACAAAAAAACAAAAACAAAACAAAACAGAAAAAACAACAACAAAAAAACAAAAAAAAAAAAAAAAAAACAAAAAAAAAAAAAAAAAAAAAAAACAAACAAAAAACAGAAAAACAAACAAAAAAGAAGAATAACAAACAAAGACAAAAAAAAAAAAACACAAACAAACAAAAAAAGAAAACAAAACAAAAAGAAAAAAAAAAACAAAAACATAAAAAAAAAGAAAAAAACAAAAAAAACAGAACATAAAAAAAAAAAAACATACAAACAAACAAAAACAAAAAACAAAAAAAAATAACAAAACAAAAAAACAAACAAAAAAAAAAAAAAAAAAACAAACAAAAACAACAAAAAAAAAACAAAAGCAAAACAAAAAACAAACAGAAAAATAACAAAACAACAAAAAAAAAAAAAAAAAAAAAAAAAAAAAAAAAAAAAAAAACAACAAACAGAAGAACAAAAAAAACAAACAGGAACAAAACAAACAAAAACAAAGAAACAAACAAAACAAAAAGACAAAAAACAAAACAAAAAAAACAACAAGAAACAATAAAAAACAAACAGGAACAAACATAACAAAACAAACAGCAGAGAACATAACAAAACAAACAGGAAGAAACAAACAAAACAAACAAAAAACAGGAAAAAACAAAACAAACGAAAAACAAAAAAACAAAACAAAATAACAAACACAGGACAGAACAAACAAACAAAGGAAAGAACAAAACAAACAGGAGAACATAACAAAACAAACAGCAGAACATAACAAAACAAACACAGAGCAAACAAAAACAAAAACAAAAAACAGAAGAAACATAAACAAAACAAACAAGAAAAACAAAACAAAAACAAAAAACAAAAAAAACAAAACAAAACAAAACAAAAAACAAACAGAAAAACATAAAACAAAAACAAACAGGAAAAACATAACAAAAACAAACAGAAAGAACATAACAAAACAAACAGGACAAACATAAAAACAAACAAGAAACAAACAAACAAACAAACAAAACAAAACAAAACACAAAAAAACGGGAAAACATAACAAAAACAAAAGGAAAAAACAAAAAAAAAACAAAAACAAACATAACAAAACAACAAAAACAAAAAAACATAAAAAACAAACAAAAGAAACATAACAAAACAAACAGAAAACAAAAAACAAAAAAGAAAAACAAAAAAACAAAAAAAAACAAACAGGAAGAACATAACAAAACAAACAGGAAGAGAACAAAACAAACAGGAAGAACATAACAAAACAAACAACAGAACATAACAAAACAAACAGGACAGAACGTAACAAAACAAACAGGACAGAACATAACAAAACAAAACAGAAGAGAACATAACAAAACAAACAGAAGAGAACATTATTATTATTATTATTAAGGGCATTTAGAGCGCCTAATCTTTCTGGAAAGCCCTAAGCGCTTACAAACTGTACAATACACATTACATCGAACATAGAAACATAGGCCTAATATAATTTTCATCATACATGGCGGACCTCTGTCACTCCATCCCACAAGCACATACACACCGTTAATAATATCAAATATTAGTACCTACTCTCTGGCACACACACACATATCCTCCTCCCACCCCGAGACATATCTATAGGCGCACAACAATAACATACACAGAAGCACGCTAGCGCGCAGACAGCATAGCTCTTTTAGGTTAATAAATTTCAGAGAGGAAAGAGATGCGTTTTCAAGCCAGATTTAAATGACTGAAGACTTGTTTTGTGCCTCAGCGGGTAGGGAAGTGAATTCCATGAGGAAGGGGCTTGAAAAGAAAAGGATCGCTCACCATATGATTTTGTTCGAAAAGTTGGGATTCGAAATAAGCGGGTATCGGCTGAGGTACGAAGATGACGAGATGGAACGTATAGTTGAAGATATTCAGACAGGTAAGAGGGAATAGAATTGTCGAAGTATCTGAAGCACTGAACAGCAATTTTATGTTGGATCCTTTTCAACACAGGTAACCAATGCAAGTCTTGGAGAAGAGGAGAGACATGCTGAAATTTGGAAGACCGAATTACTAGCCGAGCGGCATGGTTCTGTACTTTCTGAAGTTTGTCAAGGAGCTGTTTTGGGGAACCAGACAGAAGGGAATTACAATAGTCAAGACGAGAAAGAACGAAAGCACAAACTAATATTTTAGTAGCTTCGAGAGTAAGGAGATGACGGATGGAACCTATTCTACGAAGTTCAAGGTAACAGACACGACAGATGTTTGAGACATGCTGCTGAAAGTTAAGAGTGTTGTCGATGGTGACACCTAGATTCTTAACTTTTTGGGAGAGGGTGATGTCTGTCCCATTCAGTGATATGGAAGATGGAATTAAGTCACAGTTGAGAAGTTTTTTAGGAGTAATGAAAATCATTTCAGTTTTGTCTTGGTTTAGTTGTAATTTGTTGCAAGTCATCCAGTCTTTCACGTCGGAAATGCAGGCTTTAGTGGTTTGTACGATGTTGTTTAGATTAGAGATGGGACCAGAATTGTAAATTTGATTGTCATCTGAGAAGCTATGATGTGATACAGAATGGCGGAGAATAATATTTGCGAGAGGCTGCGTGTACAAAACAAAGAGAACTGGACCCAGGACGGATCCTTGAGGAACGCCATATCTGAGGGCTGAGGGAGGTGAGGGCAAGCCATTTACAGATACAGTCTGTGTGCGGTCAGAGAGATATGACTGAAACCAGGAGAGAGCGGAGCCAGAAATTCCGTAGCAGTTGTGGAGGCGCCAAAGCAGTATCTCATGGTCTATAGTGTCGAAGGCAGCAGACAAATCTAAGAGAGAGAGAAGAGAAATGTCACCATCATCAAGGGATGTCAGAAGATCGTTCACAATTTTCAATAAAGCAGTTTCAGTGCTATGTCCTGATCTATATGCTGACTGATTGGGATATAATAAATGGTTTGATTCAAGATGTTCTAGAAGTTGGTGTAAAATAATTTTTTCAGTTACCTTGGAAAGAAAGGGGAGATTGGAGACAGGCCGGTAGTTTTTGAGAATATCTGGATCAAGAGAAGGTTTCTTTAGGAGAGGTTTGACAATAGCTGATTTGAATGAGCTTGGGAAGATGCCTGACACCAGTGAATGATTGATGACAGATGTAAAGAATGGGAGTAGAGTATCCAAACATTGTGTCAAAACAGAAGCCGGGAGGGGGTCTAATTCACTGGTTTTGATAGCAGAGAACAAAACAAAACAAACAGGAGAGAACATAACAAAACAAACAGGAAGAACATAACAAAACAAACAGGACAGAACGTAACAAAACAAACAGGACAGAACAGAACAAAACAAACAGGAAGAACATAACAAAACAAACAGAAAGAACATAAAACAAACAGCAGAGAACATAACAAAACAAACAGAAATGAACATAACAAAACAAATAGCAGAGAATATAACAAAACAAACAGGACAGAACATAATAAAACAAACAGCAGAGAACATAACAAAACAAACAGCAGAGAACAAAACAAAACAAACAGCAGAGAACATAACAAAACAAACAGGACAGAACATAACAAAACAAACAGGAAGAACATAACAAAACAAACAGGACAGAACATAACAAAACAAACAGAAATGAACATAACAAAACAAACAGCAGAGAATATAACAAAACAAACAGGACAGAACATAATAAAACAAACAGCAGAGAACATAACAAAACAAACAGTAGAGAACATAACAAAACAAACAGGAGAGAACATAACAAAACAAACAGGAAGAACATAACAAAACAAACAAGAAGAACATAACAAAACAAACAGGACAGAACATAACAAAACAAACAGCAGAGAACATAACAAAACAAACAGCAGAGAACATAACAAAACAAACAGGACAGAACATAACAAAACAAACAGCAGAGAACATAACAAAACAAACAGCAGAGAACATAACAAAACAAACAGGACAGAACATAACAAAACAAACAGGAAAAACATAACAAAACAAACTGGAAAAACATAACAAAACAAACAGGAAGAACATAACAAAACAAACAAGAAGAACATAACAAAACAAACAGGAAAAACATAACAAAACAAACAGGAAGAACATAACAAAACAAACAAGAAGAACATAACAAAACAAACAGAACATAACAAAACAAACAGGACAGAACATAATAAAACAAACAGAACAGAACATAACAAAACAAACAGGACAGAACATAACAAAACAAACAGGACAGAACATAACAAAACAAACAGCAGAGAACATAACAAAACAAACAGGAAGAACATAACAAAACAAACAGGAAAAACATAACAAAACAAACAGAACAGAACATAACAAAACAAACAGGACAGAAAATAACAAAACAAACAGGACAGAACATAACAAAACAAACAGCAGAGAACATAACAAAACAAACAGGACAGAACATAACAAAACAAACAGCAGAGAACATACAAAAACAAACAGCAGAGAACATAACAAAACAAACAGAAATGAACATAACAAAACAAATAGCAGAGAATATAACAAAACAAACAGGACAGAACATAATAAAACAAACAGCAGAGAACATAACAAAACAAACAGCAGAGAACAAAACAAAAACAGGAGAGAACATAACAAAACAAACAGGAAGAACATAACAAAACAAACAGGACAGAACATAACAAAACAAACAGGACAGAACATAACAAAACAAACAGCAGAGAACATAACAAAACAAACAGGACAGAACATAACAAAACAAACAGCAGAGAACATAACAAAACAAACAGGAAGAACATAACAAAACAAACAGAAAACATAACAAAACAAACAGAAGAACATAACAAAACAAACAGGACAGAACATAAAAACAAACAGGAAGAACATAACAAAACAAACACAGAAGAACATAACAAAACAAACAGGAAGAACATAACAAAACAAACAGGAAAACATAACAAAACAAACAGAAGAACATAACAAAACAAACAGAAGACATACAAAACAAACAGGAAAACATAACAAAAAAAACAGGAAGAACATAACAAAACAAACAGGAAGAACATAACAAAACAAACAGGAAGAACATAACAAAACAAACAGAAGACATAACAAAACAAACAGGACAGAACATAACAAAACAAACAGCAGAGAACATAACAAAACAAACAGAAGAAACAAAAAACAAAACAAACAACAGCGAGAACATAACAAAACAAACAGGACAGAACATAACAAAACAAACAGGAAGAACATAACAAAACAAACAGAAGAACATAACAAAACAAACAGGACAGAACATAAAAAACAAACAGGACAGAACATAACAAAACAAACAAGAAGAACATAACAAAACAAACAGGACAGAACATAACAAAACAAACAGACAGAAATAACAAAACAAACAGGACAGAACATAACAAAACAAACAGAAGAACATAACAAAACAAACAGGAAGAACATAACAAAACAAACAGGACAGAACATAACAAAACAAACAGCAGAGAACATAACAAAACAAACAGCAGAGAAACATAACAAAAACAAACAGGACAGAACATAACAAAACAAACAGGACAGAACATAACAAAAACAAACAGCAGGAGAACATAACAAAACAAACAGAAGAACATAACAAAACAAACAGGAAGAACATAACAAAACAAACAGGAAGAACATAACAAAACAAACAGAAGAACATAACAAAACAAACAGGACAGAACATAACAAAACAAACAGGAAGAACATAACAAAACAAACAGAAGAACTACAAAACAAACAGGACAGAACATAACAAAACAAACAGAACAGAACATAACAAAAACAAACAGGACAGAACATAAAAAACAAACAGGACAGAACATAAACAAACAAACAGAAGAAACATAACAAAACAAACAGGACAGAACGTAACAAAACAAACAGGACAGAACAGAACAAAACAAACAGGAAGAACATAACAAAACAAACAGGAAGAACATAAAACAAACAGGAAGAACATAACAAAACAAACAGAACAGAACATAACAAAACAAACAGGAAGAACATACAAAACAAACAGGAAGAACATAAAACAAACAGGAAGAACATAACAAAACAAACAGAACAGAACATAACAAAACAAACAGGACAGAACGTAACAAAACAAACAGGACAGAACATAACAAAACAAACAGAAGAGAACATAACAAAACAAACAGAAGAGAACATAACAAAACAAACAGGACAGAACGTAACAAAACAAACAGGACAGAACAGAACAAAACAAACAGGAAGAACATAACAAAACAAACAGGAAGAACATAAAACAAACAGGAAGAACATAACAAAACAAACAGAACAGAACATAACAAAACAAACAGGAAGAACATAACAAAACAAACAGGAAGAACATAAAACAAACAGGAAGAACATAACAAAACAAACAGAACAGAACATAACAAAACAAACAGGACAGAACGTAACAAAACAAACAGGACAGAACATAACAAAACAAACAGAAGAGAACATAACAAAACAAACAGAAGAGAACATAACAAAACAAACAGGACAGAACGTAACAAAACAAACAGGACAGAACATAACAAAACAGAAGAGAACGTAACAAAACAAACAGGAAGAACGTAACAAAACAAACAGAACAGGACAGAACGTAACAAAACAAACAGGAAGAATGTAACAAAACAGGAAGAATGTAACAAAACAAACAGGAGGAACGTAACAAAACAAACAGAAGAACATAACAAAACAACAAAGAGAACATCACAAAACAAACAGGAAGAGCGTAACAAAACAAACAGGAAGAACCTAACAGAACAGAAGAGAATGTAAAAAAAAAAAAAAAACAGGAAGAATGTAACAAAACAAACAGGAAGAGCGTAACAGAACAGGAGATAATGTAACAAAACAAACAGGAGGAACGTAACAAAACAAACAGAAGAACATAACAAAACAACAGAGAGAACATCACAAAAAAAACAGGAAGAATGTAACAAAACAAACAGGAAGAACGTAACAGAACAGAAAAGAATGTAAAAACAAACAGGAGATATTACACAACCATACAGTACACTGCTACTTAACACAGCACAACACACAGGTATTATACAACAACACATTACACTGCTACTTTTCCTTTTTCTTTTATTGTTGTTTAAAGCCCAGCCGACTGCTCAGAGCCATATCAGGGCTATAACCGCTTCAAAACACACAAAACTTCAACAGGAAAAACAAAAGAAAAGAAAAATAAGTACACATATCAATGCATTCGCGCACATAATCTAAGGACATGCCCCCGGCATAGGACCATTCCGTCCAATTTATCGCACAGGGGAGATTTAAAAAACACACCTGAATACAAATATAAGCATACATAAGGGCACCAAAACATATATAAAAACAGGCATAAGTTACCTAAAATTGCTTCCGCATATCTCACCTCCTTAGAGCCAAAAATGCACTTAATACATGTACCCAATCATCAATCCGAAGACAAAGCACGTAAGACTTTATCGAAAAAATACAGGTGAATGGACCATTAAGACAGAAAATAAGTAGAAATAACAGAAAGCAAAGGAACAAGGCACAAACAAAGAGAGTGACATAAAAGAGGACATTTCTAGCACAGAATTTCCAGAAGGTGGGGATACTATTTGTACTGAAAGAGCCCTCGGCAACCCAATGGGGGAGCCCAATTGAAAGAGCCCCCAGCAACCCAGGAGGGGGCACACTGCTACTTAACACAGCACATACGCTATCAACTCACTTGTAAGGAGATTTAAACTTGCTGCATTACGCTATCAACTCACTTGTAAGGAGATTTAAACTTGCTGCATGCATATTATACAATACATAATACAGCTACTTAACACAGCACATAGATATTATACAATACATAATACAGCTACTTAACACAGCACATAGATATTATACAATACATAATACAGCTACTTAACACAGCACATAGATATTATACAATACATAATACAGCTACTTAACACAACACATAGATATTATACAATACATAATACAGCTACTTAACACAGCACACAGATATTATACAATACATAACACAGCTACTTAACACAACACATAGATATCATACAATACATAATACAGCTACTTAACACAGCACATAGATATTATACAATACATAATACAGCTACTTAACACAACACATAGATATTATACAATACATAACACAGCTACTTAACACAACACATAGATATTATACAATACATAACACAGCTACTTAACACAACACATAGATATTATACAATACATAATACAGCTACTTAACACAACACATAGATATTATACAATACATAACACAGCTACTTAACACAACACATAGATATTATACAATACATAACACAGCTATTAACACAACACATAGATATTATACAATACATAATACAGCTACTTAACACAACACATAGATATTATACAATACATAACACAGCTACTTAACACAACACATAGATATTATACAATACATAACACAGCTACTTAACACAAACACATAGATTATTATACAATACATAACACAGCTACTTAACACAACACATAGATATTATACAATACATAATACAGCTACTTAACACAACACAGATATTATACAATACATTACACTGCTAATTTACACAGCATACAGACTATCAACTCACTTGTAAGGAGACTTAGACTTGCTGTGTGTATATCATACAATACATAATACAGCTACTTAACACAACACATAGATATTATACAATACATAATACAGCTACTTAACACAACACAGATATACAATACATTATACTGCTAATTTACACAGCATACAGACTATCAACTCACTTGTAAGGAGACTTAAACTTGCTGTGTGTATATTATACAATACATAATACAGCTACTTAACACAACACAGATATACAATACATTATACTGCTAATTTACACAGCATACAGACTATCAACTCACTTGTAAGGAGACTTAAGCTTGCTGTGTGTATATTATACAATACATAATACAGCTACTTAACACAGCACTTAGATATTATACAATACATAATACAGCTACTTAACACAGCACTTAGATATTATACAATGCATAATACTAATTTACACAGCAATATATATTATACAATACATAATACAGCTACTTAACACAGCACATATATATTATACAATACATAATACAGCTACTTAACACAGCACATAGATATTATAAATACATAATACAGCTACTTAACACAGCACATAGATATTATACAATACATAATACAGCTACTTAACACAGCACATAGATATTATACAATACATAATACAGCTACTTAACACAGCACATAGATATTATACAATACATAATACAGCTACTTAACACAGCACATAGATATTATACATCATACAGCTACTTAACACAGCACATAGATATTATACAATACATAATACAGCTACTTAACACAGCACATAGATATTATACAATACATCATACAGCTACTTAACACAGCACATAGATATTATACAATACATAATACAGCTACTTAACACAGCACATAGATATTATACAATACATAATACAGCTACTTAACACAGCACATAGATATTATACAGTACATAATACAGCTACTTAACACAGCACATAGATATTATACAATACATCATACAGCTACTTAACACAGCACATAGATATTATACAATACATAATACAGCTACTTAACACAGCACATAGATATTATACAATACATAATACAGCTACTTAACACAGCACATAGATATTATACAATACATCATACAGCTACTTAACACAGCACATAGATATTATACAATACATAATACAGCTACTTAACACAGCACATAGATATTATACAATACATAACACAGCTACTTAACACAACACATAGATATTATACAATACATAATACAGCTACTTAACACAACACAGATATTATACAATACATAATACAGCTACTTAACACAGCACATAGATATTATACAATACATAATACAGCTACTTAACACAGCACATAGATATTATACAATACATCATACAGCTACTTAACACAGCACATAGATATTATACAATACATCATACAGCTACTTAATACAACACATAGATATTATACAATACATAATACAACTACTTAACACAACACATAGATATTATACAATACATAATACAGCTACTTAACACAACACTTAGATATTATACAATACATAATACAGCTACTTAACACAACACATAGATATTATACAATACATAATACAGCTACTTAACACAGCACATAGATATCATACAATACATAATACAGCTACTTAACACAACACAGATATTATACAATACATTATACTGCTAATTTACACAGCATACAGACTATCAACTCACTTGTAAGGAGACTTAAGCTTGCTGTGTGCATCAGAACCGTTGCCAAGAAGAAAATGATCTTGGGACAGCACCAGCTGCTGTGTTCCTGGTTTGCGTCTGACCGTGATGACAGGGTAACCCATCTGTAGCGTCCAGGTGTTCATCACGTCCTTCACCGTCATTGTCTCGGGCATGTCACTGGTCTGCTCACAAACACGCACCCATGCATATAATCTAAGGACATGCCCCCGCCACTGACCACTTTGTCCGATTTATCACACATGGGATTTCAACAAAAAAAACCACACCTGAATGCAAACTTGAACATAATTAAGGACACTAAAACATATATAAAAACGGGCATAAATTACCAAAAATTGCTTCCGCATATCTCCTTTCCCTAGAGCCAACAATGCACTTAATACATGCACCCAGTTATCAATCCTAAGAGAAGGCACATAAGACATAATCAAACACATACAGGAGAATGGACCAGCTTGGCAGAAAATGATAGGAAGAAATGATAGAAAGCAAAGAAGGAAGAAAGAAACAAAGAGTGTGACAGAAAAGAGAAAATTTCTAGCACAGAAGGTGGGGATACTGTTTACACTGAAAGAGCCCCTGGCATCCCCACAGGGGGCGAGAGAAAGACACACACACACACACAGACACACACAGACACAGACACACAGACACACAGACACACACACACTACATTACCTCTTGCAGGGCCTGCCAAAGATCAGCTGTGCGTGCGTTGCCATAAGCATGAGACATAAGGTACTTATGGAGCCCCTTCTTGAACGCATCTTCTCCAAGGAAGCCTTGTAACATGGCGATCAGAGACGCACCCTGAAACCAGCCTTTGAGTGTTGAATGACTAGAAAACAACTGGAAGGGGAGTAACGATACAACACATCCATGTACACACACACGCCGCGCCACACACACACACACACACACACAACATGCATGCACACATGCATGGATGCAAACACACACGCACGCACACGTGTACACACAACACACACACACACACACACACACACACACACACACACACACACACACACACACACACACATACACACACATACATGCATGCATGCACGTAACTATGATGTGTTTAGGTAGGAACTTTGCACATATAACAATGATAACAACAAGGTCCTACACTGTTCGAAATAAATTTCCAACTTTTGATGGTAAAGACTGCATCAAATTTCAACACACCATGCCTAGGCTTTGGCTGCATGTCTGCACACTGCATATATACCATGTGATACACTCCATGAAAAAGGTCACTAAGTTTATTCCACCCTTTGACTCCCTCACCCCATCCACCAGCATCCAGCATTGTCAGCCATGATTGCAAAGCAAAAACTTAACCCTTTGACTCCCTCACCCTATCCACCAGCATACAGCATTGTCAGCCACGACAGCAAAGCAAAAACTTAACCTTTTCAATCCCTCACCCTATCCACCAGCTACCTGCAGGAAGCTGGTGGATAAGATGAGGGAGTTAAAGGGATAAGTTTTTGCAGCTGGTGGATAGGGTGTGGGAGTAAAGGGTTATTCCACAAACAGCTTCTAGCATCCACATGCCACTGTACAGGTATCCTCTGCCTGTACTACACCTTACAGCAAGAACTCCAACACACAGATGTTGTGTACATGATAGGTTTTTATCAGCTGCAAGAAGGAGCATTTTAACTCTTCGGAGACGTAACAGCGGACATTCCGCTGCAGCTGGCCAAACCATTAGAGACGTGACAGCGGACATTCCGCTGCAGCTGGCCAAACCATTAGAGACGTGATAGCGGATATTCCGCTGCGGTTTTTAAAAATAGATGCAAGCTGGTCGCTGGTCTAGGGGAACTAACTACACATATAGGAACACTCTTTGGTATCTTCTGAAGTGTTTGTTACTTCCCTTGCATCGATTTTATCCCGATTAGTTACAGTTTTTGCCTTTATCCAAACCAACCGGAGTGACCGTCCTTGCACCAAAATGGCGACATTTAGGCCTTCTTCTTCTTCTTCTTCAAAGGATCGTCATAATCACTTTGCTGCTTCACCTGTGTGAAAACAAAGCTGTGTTTGTTCTTTTATATCTTCTGGTCATACCAAGGACTTGTGATTACCTGGATTTCTGGATTACCTGGTCAAGAATGGGTGTTTCACTGACTGTATGTGTTGGATTACTGTCAATCAAAAACTTCTTTCCCAGAGCCAAAACCCTACCCCATTTCATCTTCTAGGAAGGTAAGTAGAATAGATGTATTGTCCTTGTATGTAGCTTCAGCTCAAAGAGCGTAAATTGAATTTTATTTTGATATAAAATATGTTCTTGTGCTGTAAAATCTGTATTTTTGAGAATTTTTTGAAAACCCCCCAAAATCGTGCATCGCCAAGGGTTGTGGCAGGTCCCGTTGATAGCGTCCACAGTGGTTGTGCAAGGCAACTACATTACGTCTTCAAAGAGTTAAACAGTATTGTCACAGGTGTCATCAAGTAAGATTATCTTGAACTACAAAGGGTTAATGGTGCTCTAGCAGAACAGACGGACAGCTACTGACCTTGTCTTAACCCTTTGACTCCCGCACCCTGTCCACCAGCATCCTGCATTGTCAACCATGCTAGCAAAGCAAAAACCTAAGCCTCTGACTCCCTCACCCTGTCCACCAGTAACCATGCAAGCAAAACAAAAACCTAACCCTTTGACTCCCTCACCCTATCCACCAGCCTCCTGCAGGAAGCTGGTGGATAGGGCAAGGGAGTCAAATGGTAAAATTTTTGCAGCTGGTGGATAGGGCAAGGGAGTCAAATGGTAAAGTTTTTGCAGCTGGTGGATAGGGCAAGGGAGTCAAATGGTAATTTTTTCAGCTGGTGGATAGGGCAAGGGAGTCAAATGGTAAAGTTTTTGCAGCTGGTGGATAGGGTAAGGGAGTCAAATGGTAAAGTTTTTGCAGCTGGTGGATAGGGTGAGGGAGTCAAATAGTAAAGTTTTTGCAGCTGGTGGATAGGGTGAGGGAGTCAAATGGTAAAGCTTTTGCAGCTGGTGGATAGGGCAAGGGAGTGAAAGAGACAAGCGATACTACCAAAGACTGTTGACTGCAGCAACTACAGTGGCACCTCAGGATACGAGCGTCTCCCCTTGCGAGCAAATCAGGTTACGAGCCCAAAATACTTGGAAAATTCACCTCGGTATTCGAGCATTCGCTCGCGTTACGAGCGACGTTGTGGTTACACCACATGCTTCCCCCCGCTGCATCCCGCTCTCAGTGTGCATTGTTCTCTCGTAGCAGAAGCATCTCTGTATTCATTTGCACTTTTCAGTGTTTTTTTGTGGTTTACGTGAAGAAATTTTGTAACCCACGATGTCGTCCACAATAACCCCTCTCCTCCTCCCCGTCGTCTCCTTCAAGCCAGCCACAACTCTTCATAAAGGTAAAGTACAGTATATTACCTTATCATTGTTAAATGTTAGAAAAATTACTTTAATTCTGCATAAAATACCACGTTAATTGATTTTTATATTGATATTTTTGGGGTGTTGAACGGATTAATTGGATTTCCATTATTTTAAATGGGGAAATTCGTTTCGAGATACGAGTTTTTCACGATACTACATTATGGAACGATTTAAATTCGTAACCTGAGGCGCCACCGTATTCTTAATACCACTAAAAAGGTCAAGGTTTTCCCATAATCTGAGCAGTCAGTGGGGACTGAGGTGGTACAGACCTCAACTTCTCTCAGGATCAGCATTATGCTTTGTCTGGGCTGACCAGGAAGGCGCATTCAAGCCTAAGTACAAATCTGGTCACCTATCCATTTGGCAGCCACACTCGATCATCACTGAACTTGACTTTCAGGAATAAGCACACTAATCACTGCACTATACCATCATACCCACTACAACTACTTTGTAAGTGCTCCTCCTCCCCTACTGCAAAGCTCTTGATTACCTACCTTGTCGTACGAAATGCGGTCAAAAATTTCGTTGATCTGGGCAGGGTCGCTGACCTTCACCTGGATGGGGTGAGAAGTGGCAAAGCTGTCCTCGTATAACGCCACTTGCGTAGTTTCTATACAAACTGGTCTGCCTGGTGGCAAAAGTCAGAAAACCTTTCTTTGTTTTCACCACAAGAGCTGAAGTACTATACATACTGAAGAACATACGTGATGGCAAAAACTAAGAAAACCTTTGAGGAGTGTTCTGAGCTTACTGTTTTTGTACTTTGTATCTGCTTCTATGCTAGCTGAATGGGTAGCGCAAACTGTGTTAGATCTGAGAAGTTCTATACAACATGGGAGATAATTCTCAAGAGTTATGTCCTTTGATTATATGAGAAAACCTTTGTTTGCTTTCACAAGATGAGCTGATATGCTACTATACACTGAACATAATGCTAAGATTCAAGGCAGTTATCTAAAATTTCATGTAGACTGATTTTCTATTCTATTCTATGATTTGTAACCTTTTCATCATCATCATCATCATCATCATCATCATCTCATCAGTCCCGTAGCCTGGTTGACCATTGGGGCACCACTGAAGATTTTGCAACTAACTTCCTCCACTCCTCACGGTCCTCAGCTTTCCGCAGAATGATATTCCATTCAAGGCCAGTTCACTCTCTGATATTGTCTTCCCATCTTTTTCTCTGTCTGCCTCTTCATCTCCCTCCCTGAACTGTTCCCTGCAAGAAGGTCTTGGCCAGTCCAGATGATCGTAATGACGTGCCCGTACCACCTCAGTTTGCGTCTTTTCACTGAGGTCAGGTGGTCTTCATACGGCCCAATGGCGTTTTCGATTCGGGTTTTCACTTCCTTATTGGTTATATGATCTTTGTACGAGATACCAAGGAGTTTGCGGAAGCATCTCATCTCCATTGCCTGTATCCTTCTTTCAATGTCTGCTGTTATGGTCCATGTTTTGCATGCATACAAAAATATTGACATGACCAGGGAATGCATCAGTCTGATCTTGGAGCCTTTTCAGCGCAACTCAATTTCAACTCTTTTCCACGTCTGTGACATCTGTTTTTGCAGATGCTGATGATGTAAGGTTCCTCTATGTATAATGTGCCAAACACTTTAAGGCAGAGACATTATATTGTTATTTCTTAAAAAAAAACTGAACTCACGTCTGAACTATTGCTCCAGATTTCATCTGTCTGTCTGTCTGTCTGTCTACTTTTGTTTCTTTCTTTACTTTGTAGATTTGAGCTTGGTGTCCTTTCCTTGGTTTAAAACGTGTTTATGATTTATATGCTACACAGCTACACAGCACTGTAATTAACTAGGAAAAGTTTCCTGATGATGATTTCTATTCTAATAACACTTCATTTATGACTATTTTCTATGACAGAAGTGTTTCCACTCTGTGATGATTATCATTATTATCTGTATAGTAGTAGGACTATCTCTTTTTCTATTATCATTACCATCATTATCATTAACATCATGGCAGTAACAGAACCCAAAACAGACAGAACATTTGATCTCATTATAATGTTTGCAAAATTACACATTTGAATATGCAAGACTGATAAATGTCTTCCAGAATTAACAATTTTTCAAAGGCAATTGAACATGAGATTTAAAGCTGACATTTGTAATGCCAAGATACACCCTAGTCCAGTTTTAACACTGAATGGCACTATTAGAAATCACCGTTTCTGTGAAATGACTAGAAACATTACTTGTAGCCAGCTTAATGTCTCATAAGAAACAAACGCTGTTTATGTCATTATTTTGTTATGCTTTTGTACATCATAATCTGCTTGTGTGTTACATTACAAATTTTTGCTTCCCTCAGTTTACGATAGTGTATGTCATAACATTCATTTTGAAAAGGAATTTTCAAAAATGAGGGGGTAAAAAGGACTGTCACTACGATGTCAGACATCAACTTTACAAGTTTTCCAAGATTCATCATCATTATCATCATGTGCCCTGCCGCATGGCATTGGCGATCATGGCCCTCCGTACAAATCTGTCCCTTGTTGCTGCAAGTAGGCCTACATCTTCCACCCTCTCTGTCCTCAGCCACTCTGCAAGTCTGTCCAATATTTTCTCCCTAGGTCTACCTGGTGCTCTCTTTCCCTCAAGCTGTCCTGTTGTGACAAGGTGTTCTAATTTCTCTCGCCTCATAAATTGTCCTATAAATGTTGTTTGTCTTTTCCTAATCTTCCAAGATTATATAAACTTATTCAGATCATCAAATGAAGGTTGCACTATATCTTTTAATTTGTTTTCTACATGCAAGACACAA
>JAPXFY010000035.1:7258558-7288558 GCA_030674185.1 Monoplex corrugatus
CGCGCACACACACACACACACACACCCACACACGCATATATATATACACACACATATACACACATATGTATACATACACCCACACACACATACATATTTTTATATATATATGCACCGGTATATATATGTGTGACCTCCCAGCACGAAATCAGTCTTAACTAGCATATTGGGTATTTTCAGATATACATATCACTGGAAAGTGTACATTCTGCTGATTATTTTGGTACTTAAATAAAGATTGTACTCAAAATGTAGACGTTATGTATGTTTAAAGTCATTAAGTTGTATGATGACCATTTTGAAAGAAAAAGCCTCTAAAGTTTTTATATACTCTCCTACACATTTTCCTTAAATGTCTATTTGGTGGCTGTCATTATCCGAAAGGTGCATCAAAGAGCTTTCTGTCAGTATATTACATGTGGGGGTTCTGTACAGGTTAAGGTTCACAATAAGAGACAAAAATAGGTACTTTTGGTAAGAAACTGTTCTTTCTGCTATAATCAGTGCATTAAAGTACCATTTTAAATTAATATTTTTTAAAGAAAAAAAATTCTCTGGGGGATAGATTATAGTCCACAGAAATCAATTTTGAGAAAAAAGTCAAACACCCCAGATAGACCCCCAATCACCTTTTCAACTCCTAGCACCATTTGACAGACTGCGAGTTAAGACTGAATCGGTGGTGGGAGGTCACATATATATATATGTACATGTATATGTATATATGTATGCGCACATGGATATGTGTGTGTATGTATGTATACATATGCATGCATATTTACACATTATTTGATAGTAATATACTTACATTCCAAATATACTTACATTCCAAAATCTACTCTCAGCTAGTGCATCATAGTTTTCATAGTTTTAGACCCTCTTCAGGATAAAACAATACTAATAATGAGTAATATGGCAAGACCACTTTTTAAATTGCAGAATTCATCTCACTTCCCTACAGACATTATACAGAGCCTGGAATTGCTAAGAAAAAAAAAAGAGGAAACTTCTAGTGGGGTCCGGAGGCATGCTCCCCTGGAAAATTTGTTAAATCAAGACTAAAATCTGTGCATTCTGAGGCATTCTGGAGACAAATTTAAAGGCATCTAACACACTGAAAATCACAATGAATATCAGTCAAAAGAGTATTTAATAAACATTGGGCACAAGATCAGGATCCATCATACACAGCAGATCGTTTCAGTGTGTTCATACACAGACATATTCATCAAAACTAGCTAGAAGGCTTATCCAAGTCAGAACGACGAAAGAATCTTGCCAGAGATGTTTGCTTTTTTTTCCGTTTGGTTTGGTTTCGTTTTTTAAGTATGGTCGTCGATTTTTTTTTTAACGCGAAAAATATTTTTTTGCGCGATTTTCGATTTTGATTTCCGCGGAAATCCTCGTTTCCGCGACGAATTCCAGGCTCTGATTATAATTACCTCCCTCTTCCCAGTTCTTACCATTACTCACAAACACATTATGGTTTCATTCTAGTCCCTTTCTCCCACTGGATGAAGCAGCACAGAACTTTTTGTCATTTTCTCCTAATTTTTTATATTTGTTGTTTGTTCTTTTGTGATCTTATGTTCACACTTGATGAAGGCCAGTTAGCCAAAAATTTTTTGAATCCTTCTTTGAACACAGTATCATGCCACAGAGTTTTAACCCTTTTGACTCCTGCACCCTATCCACCAGCATCCAGCATTGTCAACCATGCCAACAAAGCAACAACTTAACACTTTGACTCTCTCACTCTATCCACCAGCTTCCTGCAAGAAGCTGGTGGATAGGGTGAGGGAGTCAAAAGGTTAAGTTTTTACAGTTGATGGACAGGGCATGGGAGTCTAGAGGGTTAAACACGCCCTAGTCAACACCCTGCTCAGTAAGTACAATTATTATCAAAACAAAAACAAAAAACAAAAAAACTATCAGCCATTTTCCAGGTATGTTACCTAGAAGCCAGTAATCTCCTTGTACTTTTCTTTTAGTCAGCATATCATAAAGCCCACAGAGTAAGGATTTGTTAAAACTTTTTTGGGCTTTCTTGGGTTGTTTTCTGTTTTGTATGTACATTCAAAGTCAAAAGGTTAAGGTTTTGCTTCGCTAATATAGTTGACAATGCAGGATTCTAGTGGACAGGGTCCGGGAGTCAAAAGGTTAATCAATAAAGTGTTCTGCTGCTGCCACCACTCCTTGTATTTCTTTTCTTTTAACTTTCCTCCCAAACATGGGAGACTAAAATAAAAAAATAAAAAAAACAAGGCAGATATAGACCCACCACAAAAAACAAAAATCGTCTCTCACCTGATGCGCCAGTTCATGAGTTATAGTAATGGTGATCCACTGCTTGTTGTAGGGAGAAGTTTTTTCCGGGTCGTACAGAATGGATGTCATCCTGTACGTGATCAGGCCCCAGTTCTCCATCGCCCCCGCGGAAAAATCCGGAATGGCAATCATGTCTGTAATCATACACATATTCATGTCCCTTTCTTTTTCTCTTTTGCTCCCTGCCACTTCAAAGACCATAGAGTCTAGGACAATCTTATCACAACTCCATGATGATACATAACAACTGTTATTGTTATCATTGTTTAAAGCCCAGCCAACTGCGTACAGCCATATCCAGGATATAACCAGTTCAAAATATACAAAATACTTCAACAGGAATAAAAAGAAAAGAAAATTAAGTATACACATCAATGCATTTGCGCACATAATCTAAGGAGATGCCCCTGGCGTTGACCATTCCGTCCAATTTATCACATAAGGGATTTAAAAAATACATACCTGAATACAAATTCAAACATAAGGACACTAAAATATATATAAAAACGGCCTAAATTACCTAAAATTACTTGCATATATCATATTCCTAGAGCCAAAAATGCACTTAACACATATACCTAATTAGCAATTCGAAGAAAAACGTACGTAAGACTTTATCGAACACATACAGCGAACGGCAGCAAGCAGAAGTAGGAAGAATGACAGAAGCAAATGATAGGAAGAAATGACAGAAAGCAAAGAAGGAAGAAAGAAACAAAAAGAGTGACAGAAAAGAGGACATTTCTTGCACAGAATTTCCAGAAGGTGGGGATACTATTTATACTGAAAGAGCCCCCGGCATCCCCACGAGGGTGGATACATAAGAATGAGGATGATAATAATAATAATAATAATGATAATGACATTTATGAGGCACCCTATCTTGACACAAGAATCAAACCAAAATGTTCACTCATCATTCACCAAAGCAATCACCCAACAACGACCAAAACCCCAGGGCATGAAGCATACCCAGATGATACCATATATTCAGCAAATGGGTCGGGGGCAAAATCGAGATATGAACTATCCTTTAGTCAATGAGTATGAATCAAAATTCCACAGACATTACCTTGTTTAGGTAAAGGGTATGGATCAGACATTACCTTGTTTAGGTAAAGGGTATGGATCAGACATTACCTTGTTTAGACAAAGGCTATGGATCAGACATTACCTTGTTTACGTAAAGGTATGGATCAAACATTACCTTGTTTAGGCAAAGGCTATGGATCAGACATTACCTTGTTTAGGTAAAGGCTATGGATCAGACATTACCTTGTTTAGACAAAGGGTGTGATCAGACATTACCTTGTTTGGACAAAGGCTATGATCAGACATTACCTTGTTTAGACAAAGGCTATGGATCAGACATTACCTTGTTTAGGAAAGGCTATGGATCAGACATTACCTTGTTTAGAAAGGGTATGGATCAGACATTACCTTGTTTAGGAAAGGCTATGGATCAGACATTACATTGTTTAGGTAAAGGTATGAATCAGACATTACCTTGTTTAGACAAAGGCTATGGATCAGACATTACCTTGTTTAGACAAAGGCTATGGATCAGACATTACCTTGTTTAGGTAAAGGGTATGGATCAGACATTACCTTGTTTAGGTAAAGGGTATGGATCAGACATTACCTTGTTTAGACAAAGGGTATGGACCAGACATTACCTTGTTTAGGTAAAGGGTATGGATCAGACATTACCTTGTTTAGACAAAGGGTATGGATCAGACATTACCTTGTTTAGGTAAAGGGTATGGATCAGACATTACCTTGTTTAGGTAAAGGGTATGGATCAGACATTACCTTGTTTAGACAAGGTATGGATCAGACATTACCTTGTTTAGATAAAGGGTATGGATCAGACATTACCTTGTTTAGGTAAAGGGTATGGATCAGACATTACCTTGTTTAGGTAAAGGGTATGGATCAGACATTACCTTGTTTAGACAAAGGGTATGGATCAGACATTACCTTGTTTAGGTAAAGGGTATGGATCAGACATTACCTTGTTTAGGTAAAGGGTATGGATCAGACATTACCTTGTTTAGGTAAAGGGTATGGATCAGACATTACCTTTTTAGACAAAGGGTATGGATCAGACATTACCTTGTTTAGACAAAGGGTATGGATCAGACATTACCTTGTTTAGACAAAGGGTATGGATCAGACATTACCTTGTTTAGACAAAGGGTATGGATCAGACATTACCTTGTTTAGACAAAGGGTATGGATCAGACATTACCTTGTTTAGGTAAAGGGTATGGATCGGACATTACCTTTGTTTAGACAAAGGGTATGGATCAGACATTACCTTGTTTAGGTAAAGGCTATGGATCAGACATTACCTTGTTTAGGTAAAGGGTATGGATCAGACATTACCTTGTTTAGGTAAAGGCTATGGATCAGACATTACCTTGTTTAGGTAAAGAGTATGGATCAGACATTACCTTGTTTAGACAAAGGCTATGGATCAGACATTACCTTGTTTAGACAAAGGTTATGGATCAGACATTACCTTGTTTAGACAAAGGTTATGGATCAGACATTACCTTGTTTAGACAAAGGGTTATGGATCAGACATTACCTTGTTTAGACAAAGGGTATGGATCAGACATTACCTTGTTTAGGCAAAGGCTATGGATCAGACATTACCTTGTTTAGACAAAGGGTATGGATCAGACATTACCTTGTTTAGACAAAGGGTATGGATCAGACATTACCTTGTTTAGACAAAGGGTATGGATCAGACATTACCTTGTTTAGACAAAGGGTATGGATCAGACATTACCTTGTTTAGACAAAGGGTATGGATCAGACATTACCTTGTTTAGGTAAAGGGTATGGATCGGACATTACCTTTGTTTAGACAAAGGGTATGGATCAGACATTACCTTGTTTAGACAAAGGGTATGGATCAGACATTACCTTGTTTAGACAAAGGGTATGGATCAGACATTACCTTGTTTAGGTAAAGGGTATGGATCAGACATTACCTTGTTTAGGTAAAGGGTATGGATCAGACATTATCTTGTTTAGGTAAAGGGTATGGATCAGACATTACCTTGTTTAGGTAAAGGGTATGGATCAGACATTACCTTGTTTAGACAAAGGCTATGGATCAGACATTACCTTGTTTAGACAAAGGTATGGATCAGACATTACCTTGTTTAGGGTTAAAGGGTATGGATCAGACATTACCTTGTTTAGGTAAAGGGTATGGATCAGACATTACCTTGTTTATGTAAAGGGTATGGATCAGACATTACCTTGTTTAGGTAAAGGGTATGGATCAGACATTACCTTGTTTAGACAAAGGGTATGGATCAGACATTACCTTGTTTAGGTAAAGGGTATGGATCAGACATTACCTTGTTTAGGCAAAGGGTATGGATCAGACATTACCTTGTTTAGGTAAAGGGTATGGATCAGACATTACCTTGTTTAGGTAAAGGGTATGGATCAGACATTACCTTGTTTAGACAAAGGGTATGGATCAGACATTACCTTGTTTAGGTAAAGGGTATGGATCAGACATTACCTTGTTTAGTAAAGGGTATGGATCAGACATTACCTTGTTCAGAAAAGGTTATGGATCAGACATTACCTTGTTTAGGTAAAGGGTATGGATCAGACATTACCTTGTTTAGGTAAAGGGTATGGATCAGACATTACCTTGTTTAGGTAAAGGTATGGATCAGACATTACCTTGTTTAGGTAAAGGGTATGGATCAGACATTACCTTGTTTAGTAAAGGTTATGGATCAGACATTACCTTGTTTAGGTAAAGGTATGGATCAGACATTACCTTGTTTAGGTAAAGGGTATGGATCAGACATTACCTTGTTTAGGTAAAGGGTATGGATCAGACATTACCTTGTTTAGGTAAAGGGTATGGATCAGACATTACCTTGTTTAGACAAGGTATGGATCAGACATTACCTTGTTTAGGTAAAGGGTATGGATCAGACATTACCTTGTTTAGGTAAAGGGTATGGATCAGACATTACCTTGTTTAGAAAGGGTATGGATCAGACATTACCTTGTTTAGGTAAAGGTATGGATCAGACATTACCTTGTTTAGACAAAGGGTATGGATCAGACATTACCTTGTTTAGGTAAAGGTATGGATCAGACATTACCTTGTTTAGGTAAAGGTATGGATCAGACATTACCTTGTTTAGACAAAGGGTATGGATCAGACATTACCTTGTTTAGTAAAGGTATGGATCAGACATTACCTTGTTTAGTCAAAGGTATGGATCAGACATTACCTTGTTTAGGTAAAGGGTATGGATCAGACATTACCTTGTTTAGACAAAGGTATGGATCAGACATTACCTTGTTTAGTAAAGGTATGGATCAGACATTACCTTGTTTAGGTAAAGGGTATGGATCAGACATTACCTTGTTTAGGTAAAGGTATGGATCAGACATTACCTTGTTTAGCAAAGGGTATGGATCAGACATTACCTTGTTTAGACAAAGGGTATGGATCAGACATTACCTTGTTTAGACAAAGGGTATGGATCAGACATTACCTTGTTTAGACAAAGGGTATGGATCAGACATTACCTTGTTTAGGTAAAGGGTATGGATCAGACATTACCTTGTTTAGACAAAGGGTATGGATCAGACATTACCTTGTTTAGACAAAGGTATGGATCAACATACCTTTAGACCAGTTGTTTAGGTAAAGGCTATGGATCAGACATTACCTTGTTTAGGTAAAGGGTATGGATCAGACATTACCTTGTTTAGGTAAAGGCTATGGATCAGACATTACCTTGTTTAGGTAAAGGTATGGATCAGACATTACCTTGTTTAGACAAAGGCTATGGATCAGACATTACCTTGTTTAGGCAAAGGTTATGGATCAGACATTACCTTGTTTAAAAGGTAGGATCGACATTACCTTGTTAGTAAGTATGGATCAGACATTACCTTGTTTAGACAAAGGTATGGATCAGACATTACCTTGTTTAGACAAAGGTATGGATCAGACATTACCTTGTTTAGGACAAAGGTATGGATCAGACATTACCTTGTTTAGACAAAGGTATGGATCAGACATTACCTTGTTTAGACAAAGGGTATGGAAATTCCAGAAAGCATTACCATACCTTGTTTAGACAAAGGTATGGATCAGACATTACCTTGTTTAGACAAAGGGTATGGATCAGACATTACCTTGTTTAGACAAAGGGTATGGATCAGACATTACCTTGTTTAGGACTAAAGGTATGGATCAGACATTACCTTGTTTAGACAAAGGGTATGGATCAGACATTACCTTGTTTAGGTAAAGGGTATGGATCAGACATTACCTTGTTTAGACAAAGGGTATGGATCAGACATTACCTTGTTTGGGTAAAGGGTATGGATCGGACATTACCTTGTTTAGACAAAGGGTATGGATCAGACATTACCTTGTTTAGGTAAAGGGTATGGATCAGACATTACCTTGTTTAGGTCAAAGGTATGGATCAGACATTACCTTGTTTAGGTAAAGGCTATGGATCAGACATTACCTTGTTTAGACAAAGGCTATGGATCAGACATTACCTTGTTTAGACAAAGGCTATGGATCAGACATTACCTTGTTTAGACAAAGGGTATGGATCAGACATTACCTTGTTTAGACAAAGGTATGGATCAGACATTACCTTGTTTAGACAAAGGTTATGGATCAGACATTACCTTGTTTAGACAAAGGTTATGGATCAGACATTACCTTGTTTAGACAAAAGGTATGGATCAGACATTACCTTGTTTAGACAAAGGTATGGATCAGACATTACCTTGTTTAGACAAGGCTATGGATCAGACATTACCTTGTTTAGACAAAGGGTATGGATCAGACATTACCTTGTTTAGACAAAGGGCTATGGATCAGACATTACCTTGTTTAGACAAAGGGTATGGATCAGACATTACCTTGTTTAGACAAAGGGTATGGATCAGACATTACCTTGTTTAGACAAAGGGTATGGATCAGACATTACCTTGTTTAGTAAAGACTATGGATAACTACCTGTAGAAAGCTAGGATCAGACATTACCTTGTTTAGGTAAAGGGTTGGATCAGACATTACCTTGTTTAGACAAAGGTTATGGATCAGACATTACCTTGTTTAGGTAAAGGGTATGGATCAGACATTACCTTGTTTAGACAAAGGTTATGGATCAGACATTACCTTGCTTAGACAAAGGCTATGGATCAGACATTATCTTGTTTAGACAAAGGTTATGGATCAGACATTACCTTGTTTAGGTAAAGGCTTGGATCAGACATTACCTTGTTTAGACAAAGGTATGGATCAGACATTACCTTGTTTAGTAAAGGCTATGGATCAGACATTACCTTGTTTAGACAAAGGGTATGGATCAGACATTACCTTGTTTAGACAAAGGGTATGGATCAGACATTACCTTGTTTAGTAACGGGTATGGATCAGACATTACCTTGTTTAGTAAAAGGGTATGGATCGACATTACCTTGTTTAGACAAAGGGTATGGATCAGACATTACCTTGTTTAGACAAAGGGTGTGAATCAGACATTACCTTGTTTAGACAAAGGATGGATCAGACATTACCTTGTTTAGACAAAGGGTATGGATCAGACATTACCTTGTTTAGACAAAGGGTATGGATGAGATATTACCTTGTTTAGACAAAGGGTATGGATCAGATATTACCTTGTTTAGACAAAGGGTATGGATCAGACATTACTTTGTTTAGACAAATGGTATGGATCAACATTACCTTGTTTAGGCAAAGGGTAGGGCACACCAAAGAAGTCAGTGTAGTAGTCCAGAGTTTTCACTGCCACATCTAAAGCGTAGTGGGCCTGGTCAATCTGGTCCTCTGGGGCAAACACACGTACCTGGGGGAAAAAAGGAAACTGACAGTTGATCATGACACAAAACGGCAAACAATCATGCTGAGATGACAAGATCAACACCAAATAGACTTCCATTCATTCCTTTTTTAAGTGACTTTCTTCAGCACCACTTTTGTGTTACAGCCCCGATACCACTATGTCCAGTTCCACGATACACCTCCCACTGAAACTGAGGTTAACCCTTTGACTTCCCGCACCCTATCTACAACTGCAAAAACTTTACCCTTTGACTCTCTCACCCTATTCACCCGCTTCCTGCAGGAAGCTGGCGGATAGAGCAAGGGAGTCAAAGGGTTCAGTTTTTGTTTTGGTGGCGTGGTTGACAATACAGGACGCTGGTGGATAGGGTGCGGGAGTCAAAGGGTTAACATGAAAGTAGGGCATGAAAAGCCACAATATGATGCATGAGAATAGAGTTAATGATGATGTTGCCAGGAACTTGCAATTCTAACTGAGAATGAGTGACAGGGCTTTACCCTGTGCTTAATCTCATATGATATACCCTAGCGTAAACTTGGCTCCAAAGATGCAAATATTATTATGTAGCAGCATTTGCCAGGAAATTTAAGCAACACTCTCAATGACACATGCCCGGGGAAGTGGATGAGACCTGAGTGAGTACTTGTACAATGTGAGACAAAAGCACTATATGGTGGACTCCTTAAGGACCCTCTTACGAGATGTCCCTCCTGATGCAATTTTCCAGTTTTCACAAGAGATCAATAGTAATTACCTGATATGATTTTACGTCTGTTTTTCTTTAATTGCGTTTTAGTTTTGCAAGATTAACGGTGCACATGGCTTTTAACTGTTGTCTTCTTTAATCTTAAGGGGTTGTCATTCTTGACATGGTGTTAGCCCCGATATGCCTCTAGTAGTTGGCTGGACTAAAGCAATATGAACTTGAACTTGAGTGAGTGGTCCCAATTTTTCCAGAGATCCCACAACAAACTCAACTCTGGATAGGTGCTGAGTGGGGCTGGGAAAAAACACATTGATATAAACTGTTGCAGGATCAAATCTCCAACTTCCCAGTCATCATTCCACTTCACCACAGTTTAACATCTCTTTTTTACAATGTACCAGCAAGTGATGTAAAAAAAATTGTCACATTGTGTCATATAACTATACAGAGAACTTAATCAATAGATCAAAAACCAGAAATGCAAACAACAATGCTGAAAATGACAATCTGAACACAGAGTTGATCTCCATTCATGATTTCTTTTCCTTTAATGATGTATCAGTAAGTGGTGTCAGTACATGGTAGACCAATGTAAACATCCATCCGTCCATCCATAATCAAATCAATTCAATTTTTAGCAGAGCTAATGAAAATATCATGGTGATTCAATACAACATCACTTTATCAAGACTCCCTTACCCTATCCACCAAACGCAAACACTTAACCCTTTGACTCCCTATCTTATCCACCAGCTTCTGCAGGAAACTAGTGGATAGGGTGAGGGAGTCAGAGGATTAAGTTTTTATTCTGCTAGCCTGGTTGACAATGCAGGGTGCAGGTGGACAGGGTGTGGGTTAAAAGGGTTAAGGAAAAAGACAGGTGTGTTTTACCAAAGTGTTCTGCTTGGTGTGGGAGCTGATGTTCTTGAAGTCGCAGACCACAAAGGCCACAAGATAGGTGCTCATCTTCTTGCTTGTCTCGTGTTCATCCTTCAAAAGCTCCCCCTGGTACGGAGATGTACTTTTCAGTGGCATGTTGAAGAGGGTGATGTATTGTGGCTCACGCACAATCGACAGGCTGAAGTTTGCTTTCAGGTCTGGCTCGTCAAAACAGGGGAAGGCTGCTCTGGCATCCGTGGGCTCAAACTGAGTGGTGGCGATCAATCTGAATTAAACAGAAAAAGTAAAAATATGTCAAAGCCATGCAAGCATACAAAGTTGAAGCATGCTGACAGTGCAGCAGTATTATGCTGCCTCCACAATGAAGGCCAACCTACTAGATGTAATATATATTGACACACCTGAACCAAGGTGAATATCAATATGCCTCAGATGGATATCTAGATCATATTAACACATAACGATTAAAAATTAACAACTATGCCTTAGACGGATATCTAGATCATTTGAATACATAACGATTATAAATTAACAACTATGCCTCATAATCATATAGATATCTACATCGGATATCTACATCATACGAACACAGGACAATTATAAATTAACAACTATGCCTTAATTGGATATCTAGATCATTCAACACAGGACAATTAAAATTAACAACTATGCCTCGATGGATATCTAGAGAGAAAAAATTAAACAACTATCCTTAGATGGATATCTAGATGATATGAACACAGATGTTTAACAATTAACAGTATGCCTTATAAGTTAGATGGATATCTAGATGATATGAACACAGGATGTTTAACAATTAACAGTATGCCTTATAAGTTAGATGGATGTCTAGATGATATGAACACAGGATGTTTAACAATTAACAGTATGCCTTATAAGTTAGATGGATGTCTGAGATAAACGATTTAATTAACATATCCTATAATTAGATGATTCTAATATAGAACACAGATTAAATAACAACTATATTAATGATTCTAGAGAAAAAAATTAACAATAACAGTATCCTTAATTAGATGGATATTAGATGATATGAACACAGATGTTTACAATTAACAGTATGCTATAATTAGATGGATTCTAGAATAGAACCAGGATTTTAACAATTAACAGTAGCCTTAAGTTAATGGATGTAATATATGAACACAGGATGTTTAACAATTAACAGTATGCCTTATAAGTTAGATGATTGATATATGAACACAGATGTTTAACAATTAACATATGCCTTATAAGTAATGATCTAATATATGAACACAGGATGTTTAACAATTAACAGTATGCTTAAAGTTAGATGGATTCAGATGATATGAACACAGAGTTTAACAATTAACATATGCCTTATAAGTAAGGATTCTAGATGATATGAACACAGGATTTTAACAATTACAGTAGCTTATAGTTAATGGATTCTAGAATAGAACACAGATTTACAATTAACAGTATGCCTATAATTATGATTAGATGATATAACACGATGTTAACAATTAACAGTAGCCTTAAAGTTGAGGAGTAGATGATATGAACACAGATGTTTAACAATTAACAGATGCCTTAAATTAGATGATGTAGATATATGAACACAGGATGTTTAACAATTAACAGTAGCCTTATAAGTTAATGGATTCTAATATATGAACACAGGATTTTAACAATTAACATATGCCTTATAAGTTAATGGATTCTAATATATGACACAGGAGTTTAACAATTAACAGTATGCCTTATAAGTTAGATGGATTCTAGATATATGAACACAGGATGTTTAACAATTAACATATGCCTTATAAGTTAATGGATTCTAGATATATGAACACAGGATGTTTAACAATTAACAGTATGCCTTAAAGTTAGATGATATCTAATATATGAACACAGGATGTTTAACAATTAACAGTATGCCTTATAAGTTAGATGGATTAGATATATGAACACAGATGTTTAACAATAACAGTATCCTTATAAGTTAATGATTGTAGATATGAACACAGAGTTTAACAATTAACAGTATCCTTATAAGTAGATGGATTCAGATGATAGAACACAGGATGTTAACAATAACAGTATGCCTTATAAGTTAGATGGATTCTAGATATAGAACACAGATTTTAACAATTAACAAGCCTTATAAGTTAGATGGATTAGATAATAACACAGATTTAACAATTAACATATCCTATAAGTTAAGATTCTAGATATGAACACAATGTTAACATTAACAATGCCTATATAGATGATTAGATATAACACAGGATTAACAATTAACATATGCCTTAAGTAGATGGAATCTAGAATATAACACAGAGTTTAAAATTAACAGACCTATATTAGATGAGTCAGATATATGACACAGGAGTTTAACAATACAGACTAAGTTAATGGATCTAATGATATGACCAGATGTTTAACAATTAACAGTAGCCTTATAATTAGATGATTCTAATGATAAACACAGAGTTAACAATTAACAATGCCTAATTAATGGATTCAGATGATAAACACAGAGTTTAACAATAAATATCCTTATAAGTTAGAGGATTCTAATGATAGAACACAGATGTTAACAATTAACAGATGCCTTAAAGTTAGATGATTTAGATGATAGAACACAGGATGTTTAACAATAACAAGCTTAATAAGGATGTAGATAATAACACAGAGTTTAACAATTAACAGATCCTAAATTAATGGATTCAGATAATGAACACAGATGTTTAACAATTAACAGTATGCCTTAAATTAGAGGATTAGATATAGAACCAGATGTTTAACAATTAACAGTAGCCTATAATAGATGGATTTAGATATATACACAGATTTAACAATTAACAGTATGCCTTATAATTTAGATGGATATCTAGATGATATGAACACAGGATGTTTAACAATTAACAGTATGCCTTATAAGTTAGATGGATGTCTACATCATATGAACACAGATGTTTAACAATTAACAGTATGCCTTATAAGTTAGATGGATATCTAGATGATATGAACACAGGATGTTTAACAATTAACAGTATGCCTTATAAATTAGATGGATATCTAGATGATATGAACACAGGATGTTTAACAATTAACAGTATGCCTTATAAGTTAGATGGATATCTAGATGATATGAACACAGGATGTTTAACAATTAACAGTATGCCTTATAAGTTAGATGGATATCTAGATGATATGAACACAGGATCTTTAACAATTAACAGTATGCCTTATAAGTTAGATGGATGTGTAGATGATATGAACACAGGATGTTTAACAATTAACAGTATGCCTTATAAGTTAGATGGATGTGTAGATGATATGAACACAGGATGTTTAACAATTAACAGTATGCCTTATAAATTAGATGGATGTCTAGATCATATGAACACAGGATGTTTAACAATTAACAGTATGCCTTATAAGTTAGATGGATATCTAGATGATATGAACACAGGATGTTTAACAATTAACAGTATCCCTTATAAGTTAGATGGATGTGTAGATGATATGAACACAGGATGTTTAACAATTAACAGTATGCCTTATAAGTTAGATGGATGTCTAGATGATATGAACACAGGATGTTTTACAATTAACAGTATGCCTTATAAGTTAGATGGATGTCTAGATGATATGAACACAGGATTTTTAACAATTAACAGTATCATGCCTTATAAGTTAGATGGATGTCTAGATGATATGAACACAGGATGTTTAACAATTAACAGTATGCCTTATAAGTTAGATGGATATCTAGATGATATGAACACAGGATGTTTAACACTTAACAGTATGCCTTATAAGTTAGATGGATGTCTACATCATATGAACACAGGATGTTTAACAATTAACAGTATGCCTTATAAGTTAGATGGATGTCTAGATGATATGAACACAGGATGTTTAACAATTAACAGTATGCCTTATAAGTTAGATGGATGTCTAGATGATATGAACACAGGATGTTTAACAATTAACAGTATGCCTTATAAGTTAGATGGATATCTAGATCACATGAACACAGGATGTTTAACAATTAACAGTATGCCTTATAAGTTAGATGGATATCTAGATGATATGAACACAGGGTGTTTAACAATTAACAGTATGCCTTATAAGTTAGATGGATATCTAGATGATATGAACACAGGATGTTTAACAATTAACAGTATGCCTTATAAGTTAGATGGATGTCTAGATCATATGAACACAGGATGTTTAACAATTAACAGTATGCCTTATAAGTTAGATGGATGTCTAGATCATATGAACACAGGATGTTTAACAATTAACAGTATGCCTTATAAGTTAGATGGATATCTAGATGATATGAACACAGGATGTTTAACAATTAACAGTATGCCTTATAAATTAGATGGATGTCTAGATGATATGAACACAGGATGTTTAACAATTAACAGTATGCCTTATAAGTTAGATGGATGTGTAGATGATATGAACACAGGATGTTTAACAATTAACAGTATGCCTTATAAATTAGATGGATGTCTAGATGATATGAACACAGGATGTTTAACAATTAACAGTATGCCTTATAAGTTAGATGGATGTGTAGATGATATGAACACAGGATGTTTAACAATTAACAGTATGCCTTATAAGTTAGATGGATATCTAGATCATATGAACACATAACAATAAAAAATTAACATACTATGCCTCAAATGGATATCTAGATCATATGAACACTTAATTAACAATTAACAACTATGCCTCAGATGGATATCTAGATCATATGAACACTTAATTAAAAATTAACAACTATGCCTCAGATGGATATCTAGATCATATGAACAGAGGACAATTAAGGATTTACAACTGGAATCTCTACCCTTACCCCTTGACAACTGACATCTTCCCCAAACCCAAGCTTTCAATGTGAGACATTCTGAGAACTGGGTGCTTAACCCTTTGACTCCCGCACCCTATCCACCAACTGCAAAAACTTAACCCTTTGACTCCCTCACCCTATCCACCAGCTTCCTGCAGGAAGCTGGTGGATAGGATGAGGAAGTCAAAGGGTTAAGTTTTTGCTATACTAGCATGTTTAATAATTTGGGATGCTGGTGGACAGGGTGCGGGAGTCAAAGGGTTAAAAGAACAGGTTTTCTTCAGTCCAGTTTGTAGTGTAAGTAAGTTACTATCCCTTGTTACCAATACCATCAACAAGTCACACACTGGATCCAATTTGGGTTCAAAATTGCTTAGAATATCTGAGAAATTACATCAAGCAAACAAATACCATTCTGTTTATGGATTACATACAAGCATTCCTGCATCTTGGAACAAACCGTTTCATTCTGACCTACCAATCATTTATTCAATGAACAAAATAACAGAAGAAAGAGGAGGATGACAACAGAAGAAAACAGATTCTGAAGTCAAAATACCCAACACACATCCAGCACTAAGCTTTCAAGATATTTGATTTCTTCTTCAGATGTGATAATGATGAAATGAGAAGATAGTATTGTACAGTCAGAAGAAAAACAGACGATGATGATTTAGGAGAAGAATAAGAAGACGAAAGGTGAGGTCGTGGATAAGGAGAACAACAACAACAATTCATAAAAGTGAGAACATGTTATTTTTTTCTCCCTATCAACAGTGATGTAACCACACGTAGACAGGCAGGTTATGCTTTATGCCAATGTGTAGTTTCTATTATAAAAACGACAATACTTTTTTTCTCGCAGGTATGTGAAAGACTTAAACGGAAATTACAATTTCCCTTTGCTATTATTGTCTTGCATTTGTTTTTCTTTCGTGTTTGTACATACACCTTGATCCAAAAGTATTTTGCTAAGTTTCAAAAAAAAAAAAAAAAAAAAAAAAAAACTGACAAAGAAAAAGACAGAAAATGAGAGAGAAAACATCATACCTTTTGTACTTACTCCTTGATCCAAAAGTATTTTTCTAAGTTTGAAAGGAAAAAAAAAGTGACAAAGAGAAACAAGAGAGAAAACATCATACCGTTTCTCCCCGGCGGCAGTTTTTGTAAGAGCTCTTGTAGAAGCCAGCCATCTTGCTGGCCAAGGCAGCCCTGAAATCTACAACAATGATGATCTTGCTGTCAGCTGCCAACTTCTGTTTGACTCTGACGTAGAACTGTTCGTTGGCCTTGTACTCCATGGTGTCTGCCACCTCCACCTCCACCTCTCCCCTAAGCACCGTCACCTTGGTCATGTTCAGATCCTTCACATGGAACACAAAGAAATCGGTGGCAGTCACCACAGAAGAAAGGATGCGCACGCTGCCGGAGAACACGGACTGTGAAATGTTGGGATGAAGGAAGATCTCATAGATGTCAGGTAACACAGAGCGAGGAAGACGGATATCCTTCCAGGGGAACGGACGCCCATCCGTGGAGATGTAGTCCTTGGTGGGTGTTGGTGTCCCTCCTTGAGATTCTTGTCCATGAGTCTGACAGGATTGGGATCCTGGGCGGGCAAAAGCGGCGATGACGGCGATGAGGAGGACAAAGATACCTATACCCACCAAGATGGCTGCCGCCCAGCGGCGAGTGCATGTAATCTGGCAGCAGCGCTGAGATCCTTCACGAAAAGGCTTTCTCTCCAGGATCATCTCTCCTGTCAAACAGTTACAACACATTAACGTTAGCAGTGTAGAATGGAAATGCCACTGGAATACCCTTTGTTTCCCTTCCTTGTTACAATTCATTTGCCCTCTGTAATCTATACTGCCCTCCCCAGAAAAGTGTGCTGCCACAATAAGGCACCACCTTGTTGCTTTGTCTGCATGCAGTTGATATTTTCTTTACCTTGAGTATGACAGTGGATTTTTCTACATGAAATTTGGAGAGACGATTCTTGTTGCCCATGTGTTCACTTATAGGTGTGAGGATCATACTGCACATGGAACCTCAGTGATCATCTTATCCAAGACTTGTGCCCAGCCCACCACTCTAAGTCTACTAGACAGGGGATGTAGAAAAGCCCCCATCTGATCATTTAACCTTTGACTCCCACCCTATCACCAACTGCAGAAACTGGTGGATAGGTGAGGGAGTCAAAGGGTTAGGTTTTGCTTTGCTAGCATGGTCGACAATGCAAGAGGTTGGTGGATCAGGGTGTGGGAGTCAAAGGGTTAAGGTTTTTGCTTTGCTAGCATGGTCGACAATGCAAGAGGTTGTGAGTGGGAGTCAAAGGGTTAGTTTGCTGCTACATGGTCACAGCAAGAGGTTGGACAGGGTGTGGGAGTCAAAGGGTTAAGTTTCTGCTTTGCTAGCATGGTCGACAATGCAAGAGGTTGGTGGACAGGGTGTGGGAGTCAAAGGGTTAACATAAAATGACTTGACCTTTAACAGGGTTAGTTACTGATAGTTGTCATCAAGACCTTGACATCCATGTAAGGCTTTGTCCAAGACAAGAGTCGGCTGCATGCCCGGCTCTGTCTCTTTTGTGCATGGCAGCCATGTGATGCATAGTCAGGTATCAATCTTTAGGCCCTGACCATTCAACAGTTTCAGTGTGTTCAGTCAAGATGGTGTCAAACTCAAAAGGTTTGGGCAATATCACTAAGCAATAAGTGACTTAAGCCATGTGACACAATGAAACCTGAAACAATTACGGTAAATGCAACAAGCCTGAGCATTAAGCCCTAAGCAGCTAGAGAACATTTCAAAGGCACTAAACACAAGACCAAATGGCAAAGGATTAATTTCAAATCTTCTGAAAGAAACCAGCGTCTCTAGGAGAAATATCTAATATATATGCGCAATCCATTTTTGTTAGCGTTAGCTTGTTATGGTTATTGTTGTTTAAAGCCCAGATGACTGAGTAGAAGCCATATCAGGGCTATAACTGCTTCAAAATATACAAAACATCAACAGGAAAAAAGAAAAGAAAAGACAATTAAGTACACATATCAATACATCTGAGCACATAATCTAAGGACATGTCCCTGATGTTGACCACTCTGTCCAATTTATTGCACAGGGGATTTACAAAACACTCATGAATACAAATTTAAGCATACCTTAGGACACCAAAACATATAAAAATGGGCATAAATTATCTAAAATTGCTTCCGCTTATCTCACCTCCCTACAACACAATACAGGTGAATGGACCAGCAAGGCAGAAAATGATAGGAAGAAATGATAGAAAGCAAAGGAACAAGGCAGAAACAAAGAGAGTGACAGAAAAGAGGGAATTTCTAGCACAGAATTTCCACAAGGTGGGGATATTATTTATACTGAAAGAGCCCCCAGCATTCCCACAGGGGGTGTTGTTAGCTTATCTGTCCTGTATGCTCTGTTAACTCTTTGACAACACATTAATGATTCATAATTAGCAAATATAAATTCCTTAGTCATGTGCAAACGACCCATCATTAATAGTATTCACCATTTCTTTTAAATGAAAATGTTGGTCAATGTATGGTACGACTAGAAAGCTTCACAAACAAGCTTTTGAATAATCAGTTCCTTTCACTATTTTTCAATTCAGCTAGTTTTGTGAAGAGTTCTTCTTAAGAGACCAAATTTCGCCTGAAAAACACCATTTTGCTTGTAAACATCAAGGCTGCAACAGACAAGCACTCAAGACTGGTACAACTACTCAGCATTAAAAACTGTGCCAGACTTCTTCAAGTGCCACTGAAAACTGTCAGCCCCTTTGCTATACCAGTGAAGTAAAGCCAGCAGGGATGTATCAATGCCCCAAACGCACATCTGTGCATGCATGCGTATGCGTGTCTTTTTGGATTCTTCAATGACTGTGCCATAAAACTGACTCATTAAGATCATAATGATGATGTATGAAACGGAGAATGTTGCAAGTAACATCTGAAATCCACCAGCATGGCAACAAACCAAATAATCGGCGCTGTGTAAGGTCACTGATTTTTCTTACTTGCGGCTACTACAAACTACTGCTAAAATGAGCAGATAGTCTGTCTCCATTTAATTTCATTGCAGACAGCCTCCACTGTCCAGTGTTTTCTTGTTTGTGTTCATTCAGAATAAGTGACTATTATTTAGGAAAGTGCTTCATCAGTGTACATAATTTGCAACATGAACGCTAACTGCTGAACTCTCTTTTCAATTCTATTTCACTTCAGTCACAAGAGACAAAATCAGATGAGGCAAAATCAGAAAGCAAGCAAAAGACAATGTAAAGGATGTGGTGCACTAGTTGAAAAAATTACAGCCACTGAAAAAGAGAATGTTAAAAAGACATGAAGTCAAAACCGTCTGGTGCTGGGGAGTAAGGACTGACAAAACAGGTGAGGTTGAAAGGGTTAAGGGGTTTCACCAGTCCAAGTTTCAAGGATATCAAGCAATCCTGTTGATCACTATCACAAGACCTCTGTCTATATATACACAAAGGAAGAGAATATCCTGACATTTCAGAATTATGTCCCTAGTCCCACAAAGCATACAGGTTTCCCCCTCTCCACCATCCACCCCATCTCACCCCACCCCACCTCCTCACAATAAGGGAGCTTGTTAGCATGACTTGATTCTTTTCTCTGTTTTCATGAAAACAGATATATGACTACCAGGGGGTTGCATTTTCAAGAAGAGTTAACTGCAGGTCACAGTGTTCAACTTGAAGAGAGGGGAAAACAGGTGGTTTTTTTCCTACCTTGTAATTGGTAAGGACACACACACAAACAGACAAGCAAACAAAAAAACAAAAAACGACAGAATGAATTCCATAGAAACCTTCGAGGCTGATACTGCTCAAGAGATGGTGAGATAGGTTTAAATCAACCATCCCAGAGCACTGTTTAGTTTTACTTTAGTGTCCTAAACCCCCATTTAAACTGCAACTTCAAACTGACCCCATCACCAACCTGCCTCTGCAGTCAAAAGGCCCAAACAGCTGAACACATAGTAGAGCAATGTCGCCTCTATCAAGTACAGCAACAGGAAAAAAATAACTGACTATGGCAGCCAGCAGGAACTAAAACAAGAAACAAAAAAACAAAACAAAAAGGAGAGAAAAAAAAAAAGAGAAAAAAGCTAAAATCAATCATAGATATGGCCTGACCATGTAGATGGTGAACAAATGAAGAAAGTCCTCCAGAAGGAAAGAAAGCCTTCAAGAAGGAAAGGTCCTCCAGAAGGAAAGAAGGTCCTCCTGAAGGAAGGTCCTCAGAAGGAAACAAGGTCCTCCAGAAGGAAGGTCCTCAGAAGGAAACAAGGTCCTCCAGATGGAAACAAGGTCCTCCAGATGGAAACAAGGTCCTCAGAAGGAAGGTCCTCCAGAAGGAAGGTCCTCCAGAAGAAAACAAGGTCCTCCAGAAGGAAACAAGGTCCTCCAGAAGGAAACAAGGTCCTCCAAAAGGAAAGAAGGTCCCCCAGAAGGAAAGTCCACTATGCTCCCCAAGCAAATGATGATGGTGCTACATAAGTCTTTTTTCTGTTTACTTGTGAGGAGGACTAGATTTGCTGTACTTCGATGACATAAATAAAGGGACAATAAGGAATTTTCATTCTAAATTAACGATTTGCAATATCTTTACGATATCTGGGTCATATGTTCATCTGTGTTCAGTATATGTTCATTCATGCAGATCTATCTCTAGGAATCACTTCATCACTTTTCATATATATGATATCGTTTTCTTTTCTTGTGTAATACCATGCTCATATCATTGATACACTGTTGACTTGTGTCTTTATGTACAACATTTTCTATAAAGTGCAAAGAGCTTAGGGGCTTGCTTCCTCAATTGCTGTGCTATATAAGATTTACGGATGTTGTATTGAGCAAGCTATGAACATACTTTTATTAAAACAAATACGGTCTCCAAGAAGCACAGTTGACAAGAGCACCACAACCATCACACACCACCACCACCACCACCACACCAAACCACCACCACCACCACCACAACCATACCACCACCACCACCGAAAGATCCCAAATCACTCTACCTCTCGTCCTACCAAAAAAATCACTTCACAGAACTGAAGTGGTTTACTTTTCTGTACTGTGGATACATGAATCAGAAACTTTTACTACGACAACTAATGAAGAGAACCTTGTCAGGCCTGGCTACTTCTCTTACAATATGAACAAACCAGAGTAAAGACTACTCCATCAAAAAGTGAGAGGTGAGACAAAATATGCAATATTTAGATAAAAAAAATTGTTGTTTTTAACACTACATTTTGGGACGATCTCTACTACAAAGCTTTCTTTGTGTACAGTGCTAATCATTCACCTGGGAAAAAAAAAACCCACTGGAACAGAACAAATCTAAAGAAAAATGAAAAATACCCATAAAAAATACCAACAGCCTACAGATTCCACAAGGGAACATTTTGACGGCAGACTGAGCAACCCACATTTTCTTGTCCAAACCTTCTCAGATTTACTTTCTACACTACAAGGACACTGGTGCTGATTTGAATAAAAGAGAAAATGTAGGGGTCCTGCGGCATGCTTTCTGTGTGTGTGTGTGTGTGTGTGGGGGGGGGGGGGGGGGGTATGGTGTGTGTGTGTGTGTGTGGGTGTGTGAGGGGGGGGTGTGTATTTTTTGTTGTGTGTGTGTGTGTGTGTGTGTGTGTGTGTGTGTGTGTGTGTGTGTGTGGGTGTGTGTGTGTGTGTTGTGTGTGTGTGCTTGTGTGTGTGTGCCTGTTGTGTGTGTGTGTGTGTGCATGGTGTGTGTGGTTGTCAAACTGTACCAAGTGTGTGACCCTTAGTGTAAACCACTGTATCTACCAACCATCTGTGTTGTACTCTACTTTGAAGATCAAAACTGTACAATTATTACCAGGAAAAACCATGTAAACTACCTAACAACATCGATTCTACTTTTTGGAAAAGAAAAAAACTGGATAACAATTTTCCAAGGAAAGGGTCCATGTAATCTGAGAAAATCGATTCTTTTTGCTGCAGAAATTCACGTAACATCAAAAGTATTGTTATTACTGTGGTTAGAGCCCAGCCGACTGTGCAGAGCCATATCAGAGCCACAGTCATCGCAAAATGCAGTTAATACCTCCCGGCTTTAAAAAAAGAAAATCACAAAAAAATGCAAAAGAAAATGAAGTCCACATATCAATGTTACTGTTACTGTTATTTTTGTTTAAAGCCCAGCTGACTGTGTAGAGCAATATCAGGGCTATAACCTGTTTCAAAACATACTACTTCAACAAGGAAAAAAGCAAGAAAGAAAATTAAGTATACATATCAATGCATTTGCGCACATAATCTAAGGACATGACCCTGGTGCTAACCGCTCCGTCCAATTCACCATGTAGGGGATTTAAAAAAGTATACATGAATACAAATTTAAACAAAACTAAGGACACTAAAATATACATAAAAACGGGTCTAAATTACCTAAAACTGCTTTCGCATATCTCATTGCCCTAGAGCCAAAAATGCACTTAAATAAACGTACCCAATTATCAATCCGAAGAGAAAGTATGTAAGATTTTGCAAACACATACAGGTGAATCTGAATGGACAAACAAGGCAGAAAATGATAGGAAGAAATGACAGAACACAAAGGAACAAGGCAGAAACAAAGAGAGCAACAGAAAAGAAGAAATTTCTAGCACAGAATTTCCAGAGGGTGGGGATACTGTTTATACTGAAAGAGCCCCCATCATCCCCACAGGGGCACACATATCAATGCATTTGTGCACTAATCTAAGGATTTGCCCTTGTTTATCACCAGAGGGCTGAAAAAATCAAACCCCAAATACAATGTTAACATAACTAAGGACACCAAAAAAAAACAAAAAAAACCCAGCCTAATTACCTACAATTGCTTCTAATCACATTTCCTTAGAGATAAAAAAAAAAGGTAGTGTACAACATGTACGTATGTCCCCAATTATAATCTAAACAGATAGTAGTAAGACTTTACAGAATGCATACAGGACCATCAAGGCAGAAAATGATAGGAAGAAGCAACAGAAAGCAATGGAGCAAGGCAGAAACAACGAATGAGACACAAAAGAGGAAATTTCTAGCACAGAATTTCCAGAAGGTGGGGATACTGTTTAAATTGAAAGAGCCCACAAGGACGAATGACTGTGACAGTTTCTGTTCTCACACACATATTACATATAACCCATACATATTCACACACACACAAAATCTCAGAGCGTACATACACACCCACCCCTCCCCAACCCCTAGCATTATTTAAACTGAGACAGCATTACTGTCTTATCTCTCCAGTGTACTATGACCTCAACATTCACACAAAACAACAGCAGGAACAAAAAGAAAAGAACATAGAGAAGAGGACTAACATTCAACTGAATCCTGTCCCACCGTCTCAGTACGAGAGTATTCATACTTAAAAGAGTTCAGTTTCACAATCTGACTTCTAAATCTGGCAAGAGGCCATAAAACACACTTCAACTGCTTAAATTACTGACTTCTCTTGTGATTCCTTGTAGGTTGGACCAGAATAACTAGCATAGTATCTGCAGGTGGCTGTCAATATCTATTTGTGTGTTGTTTTGTGTGAGTTGTGCATTTATGTATGTGTATGTGAAAGAGAGAGAGAGAGAGAGAGAGAGTGTGTGTGTGTGTGTGTGTGTGTGTGTGTGTGTGTGTGTGTGTGTGTGTGTGTGTTGTGTGTGTGTGTGTGTGTGTGTTTGTATTTGTGAGTGTTTGTGTGTATGTGTATGCGTATGAATGTGTATGTGTGTGTTTGTTGGTTGTTGTGTGTGGTGTGAGTGTGAGTGTGTGTGTGTGTGTGTGTGTGTGTGTGTGTGTGTGTGTGTGTGTGATTGTGTTTGCTGTTTGTGTGTGTGTGTCTGTGTGTGTGTGTTTGTGTGCATGTTTGTGTTTGTTTGTTTGTGTTGTGTGTGTGTGTGTGTGTGTGTGTGTGTGTGTGTGTGTGTGTGTGTGTGTGTGTGTGTGTGTGTGTGTGTGTTTATTTTTTCTTTTGTGTGTGTGTGTGTTTGTGTGCATGTCTGTGTGTGTGTGTGTGCGTGTGTGTGTGTGTGTGTGTGTGTTGTGTGTGTGTGTGTGTGTGTGTGTGTGTGTTGTGTGTGTTACATGTGTGTGTGTGTGTACATGTGTGTGTGTGTGTGTGTTGTGTGTTGTGTGTTGTGTTGTGTGTGTGTGTGTGTGTGTGGTTGGTTGTGTACGTGTGGTGTACATGTGTGGTGTTGTGTGTACATGTGTGTGTGTGTGCACCTGTGTGTTCAAGCAAGGTTATGATTCAACTATTCAGTATACGCATCATAGGTATTAGGTATATAATTCAGGTTGGCTATGATACACAGATACATGTTCAAGTGGTCTACAATGTAAAGTCGGTGGAATTGACTGGCTCAGATAATGTGTTGTTCAAGTAGTCACACTGTGAACGCCAATAAAGTTGGTTGACTCAGATACAGTGTAATGTCCTCAGATGGTTTTGTGCACACCAATAAAGTTGGTTGACTCAGACACACATGTATGTGTTGCTCAGATGGTTTACACTGTGCACGCCAATAAAGTTGGCTGGCTCAGGTACACATATGCATGTTATTCACATGATCCACACCATCCACACCAGTATGTTGGTTGGCACAGATGCATCATTGCATGTATCTGAATTGTTCAAATGGCCCACACTGTGTGGGCCAGTAAAGTTAATGCACAGTTTGTACACTCCAACCTGAATGGTATGTTGGCAGTATGTGTACGCTGATGCGTACATGACTGTCTGGAGTGTATATTACAGGTGCAGGCCAATTTGACAGATTTCACAAACATACTGTCCTTTCACACTGAGTTGAACTAAAGTGAACGCTGCTGTTTCTACATACGTATGCATGTGTGAGGGGTTCTACATGTACACATTTTATGCTGATCAATAAAATGTTTATGTCTTTACACATGCTGTTACTTGAAATGTTCTGACAAAAAATAACTAATGGTAGTCACTTTCCACATTAAAACATCTGACACGTTCATCATTAAGTCTGTTCGTCTTCTCATGAAAAAATAAAATATCCAAAATACCCATTATTAGTGTTTAACCCTTTGACTCCCGCACCCTATCCAACAACTGTAAAAACTTAACCCTTTGACTCCTTCACCCTATCCACCACCTTCCTGTGGGAAGCTGGTGGATAGGGTGAGAGAGTCAAAGGGTTATGTTTCTGTTTTGCTGATGCTGATGGACAGGCTGTGGGAGTCAAAGGGTTAAAGCCAAGCTGACATCAGGGCCATCATCACCTCAAACAACACACATCTAAACACACTGATGAAATTAGAAATGGAAATTAAGTACACGTGTCATTGCATTCATGCAAATAATCTTGGGATGTACTTCTGACACTGGCCATTCCACCCAATTCATCCCTAGGTGGATTAAAAAAAACAACAACAACAAAACCTGAATATGCTGCATAACAGTCTAAAACTGCTGCTAACCAGTTCATATTTACTTGGTGCTAAAAATGAAACTATTATGTAGGCCTACCCAATTCGCATCAGGGAAGTTACCTTTGCACCCATCTTTTTTTTTGTGTGTGTGTGTGTGTGTGTCCCATTTTCTATGCCACTTTAATGGCCACAGAAGCTGGCAGTTTTTATAACAAAATGATGATGACGTCGATGAGGATGATAATCATGATGCCATGGAGTCCCACCTCGGACTGAGACTGTGTGACAGGGCTGTACTCTCTCTACGCTTACTATCATAATAAATCCTGGCATCAACCAGGCCCGAGAGATACAGACACCTGCAGTACTGGTCAGAAGATTTGAGCAACACCCTCAATGACACATATGTGAAGTGGATGAGACTCGACTGTGTGGTCCCAGCCTTCCCAATGAGCCCATAGCATGCCCAACTCTGGGTAGGAGCTGGTTAGAGCAGAAAACTCCTACAATGATTTTTGAAAGGACTGATGGGGATTTGAACCCACAACCTTCCAATTAGTGGACTGCTGCGTAAACCACTACACCATGCTGACTGGTTCAATGATCAATCTTAAGAGAAAAAGCATTTAAGGCTTTTCAGAAACATACAAGTGAAAGGACCAGTGAAGCAGAAAATGGGAAATACAGAGATGGCAGAAAGCAAAGAAGCAAGGCAGAAAGTAAGTGACAGAACACAGAACAGATGAAATTTCTACAACAGAAAAATCCACAATACTCAAGCGTATCACGTATTCACAATCTAGACTACAACATCAAAGTATGAAGGCTACCCTGTCATTTACTATATTGACAGAAGGCTGAAAGTTTGCACGACCCACAAACATACTGCAAGTAAATAGGCTACAGAAGAAATAATGACACTACAAACATGCACACCTCAACAATCAATACAACAACTATAGCAATATGACAACTTACTGTCATCCATTTCTACAACATCCATGGCAAAGACAAGATGTGTTCAGTGACCACCACTGACAAGCAACAGGCAACAGACACTGGGACAGAAAAAGCTGACTTGAATGGGCCTTACACACAGCTCCGGCTTCACTCAACGTCAACCTACCACCACCCCATCCCCCATCACCCTCCTCACAGCACACCAGTGAAGCCTTCCTTGTTTCACGCCTGAGGTGACACAGTTTATTTGCATGCGGCTGCTCAGCAAAGCAGACTAGAAGACACACACCTATCTGAACTGTCAACACACCTTGGCTTTTACAAAAGATGGCAAGCTGACTTCACGAACTGTCTGATCACTCCTTATTGATTTTTAACCCAATGTGCAATGTAACAAGAGTGCTGTGTACACTATACAGCCCAACAGTTGTATTATTACCTTTCCAAAAATCTATTACAACGCTTTCAAAACGAGAAAGTGTTGTGTGTGCATGTGTATGTGTGTGTACTCATCGTTATCTTTATAAAGTTTATTGTTTAACCCTTTGACTCGTGTACCTATCCACCAACTGCAAAAACGTAACCCTTTGACTCCCTCACCCTATCCACCAGCTTACTGCAGGAAGCTGGTGGATATGGTGAGGGAAACAAAGGGTTAAGTTTGTTGTCCTTTTTATCCATGGATGGCTGGCAATGTAGGATGCTGATGGACAGGGTGTGAGAGTCAAAGTATTAAAACCAAGTCGACTATGCAGAGCCATATCAGGGCTATAATCCATTCAACACCTCTGAACCTGGAGAAAAAAATAATGGGAAAGAATACCAGGTACACATATCAATGCATTTGTGCACGTAATTCAAGGATATGCTGACCACTCCATCCAGCCTATCACCTGGGGGTTAAAAAAACAAACCCAGAGACAAATATATACAAACATGACTAAGTACACTCAAACATACATAAAAACTGGCCTAAACTACCAAAAATTGCCTCTGCACATATTTTCATAGAACAAAAAAAATGCATTAGTATAGTATACATGCCCAATTATCAGTCATACCAGAAAGTATGGAAAGCGTATGGAAAACATACAGGTGAATGTGCCAGCAAGGCAGAAAATGATATAGGATATCCAAAATAAGTACGACTGCCCGCGTCCAAGCAAACAGGAACCAGAAGAATAAGTAAACCAAAAAAAAAACGCATATTCAATTCAACAAGACAAGACAAGCACAAATTTTCGGCCAACCGGCCTATGTCAAGCGCGAATGCATGATCACAAACAGACACCAAACAACGGATAATAAGAAAAGGACTAAAACTTCCCTGTCGCCTCGTCCAGTGGATAAAAAGGGACACACACTTCCCTGCTGCCTCGTCCAGTGGATAAAAAGGGACACAGTCCAGTCCCTTTTTATCCACTAGACAAGGCGGCAGGGAAGTTTTAGTCCTTTTCTTATTATCCGTTGTTTGGTGTCTGTGATCGTGCATTCGCGCTTGACAAAGGCCGGTTGGCCAAAAATTTGCACTTGTCTTGTTTTGTTGTATTGAATACACATTCTTTTTGGTTTATTTGTTCTTCTGGTTCCAGAAAATGATATAGATGACAGCAAGCAAAGGAAAAAGGGAGAAACAGAGTGACAGTAAAAAGGTAATTTTCAGCACAGAATTCTCAGAAAATGAAGATACTATTTATACTGAAAGAGCCCCAGGCATCCCCATGGGGGAAACTTGTCAGTATAAGCACACAGAGGCGCAAACAGATGTATACATGTATGCGTAATTTGGACGGGTACATATCATACTCATTTGTTTTGATTTGATTTGATTTCTCTCTCTCCCTCTTTCTCTCTGTCTCTGTGTGTGTGTGTGTGTGTGTGTGGTGTGTGTGTGTGTGTGTGTGTGTGTGTTGTGTGTTTGTGTGTGTGTGTGTGTGTGTGTGGGGGTGTGTGTGTGTGGTGTGTGTGTGTGTGTGTGTGTGTGTGTGTGTGTTGTGTGTTTCTTTTGTAACATATATCATTATTTTTTTTTCTGAGTTCATCATACTTATTTGTTTGTTCTGGTTCGATTTCTCTTTCTTTGGTGTGTGTGTGTGTGTGGTGTGTGTGTGTGTGTGTGTGGTGTGTGTGTGTGTGTGGTGTGTGTGTGTGTGTGTGTGTGTGTGTGTGTGTGTGTGTGTGTTTTATTTTTATTTTTTGCTTTGTAACATATACCAATACCATTACTATTATTATTTGTTCTGATCTCATTTCATCATACTCATTTGGTTTGATCTGATTTCTCACTTTTCCAAAAAAAATTCTTTTTAACATACATCATCACTATTTGTTTGTTTTGATCGACTTCATCATAGTCATCTGTTCGCTCTGATCTGATTTCTCTCTTTGTTTTTCAAGTTACATTATATCATCATCGTTAATATTTTCTAATTCTAAAACTGAATTTTGATTTTCAAACATCAGGTATCATGTAAACATTAATGTGCATAGATTTTTTTTTTTTTTGGGGGGGGGGGGGGGGGAGTATTTTTCTTAAATTTGTGGGTGAGGAGGGAGAGGGCAGAGAGATGTGTATATTTTGATTACTTTTGAATGTGTACTTTTTTTTTTTTCAATGCCAGGCTGGGCATTGTGGGCAATGACCAACTATGTGAGCAAAAGGTGGAAATTTAAGTAGGCTAAATGTCTTCACATTGTTTTAGACATGTGTACTGCAAAAACAAAAAAATGTTTTGACTTTACAGGTGTAATATTGTTAAATTCTGCAGGACAAAAAAATTCACAGAAATCATTAACACGCACATGCATCACAATGCGCATGCACAAACAGCAAAAAAAAAAACCAACAACAACGGGAAAGAGA
>JAPXFY010000035.1:7293558-7441058 GCA_030674185.1 Monoplex corrugatus
CACCACATACTGAATAGGGCTGTAGACATATGACACACCACATACTGAATAGGGGCTGTAGACATATGACACACCACATACTGAAAGGCTGTAGACATATGACACACACATACTGAATAGGGCTGTAGACATATGACACACACATACTGAATAGGCCTGTAGACATATGCACACTACAACATACTGAACTAGATGGGCTGTAGACATATGACACACACATACTGAATAGGCCTGTAGACATATGACACACCACATACTGAAACCTGTAGACATATACACACACATACTGAATAGGCCTGTAGACATATGACACACCACATACTGAATAGGCCTGTAGACATATGACACACCACATATGAATAGGAGCCTGTAGACATATGACACACACATACTGAATAGGGCCTGTAGACATATGACACACACATATTGAAAGCCTGAGACATATGACACACCACAACTGAATAGGCTGTAGACATATGACACACACATACTGAATAGGCTTAGACATATGACACACACATACTGAATAAGAGCTGTAGAATATACACACCACATACTGAATAGGGCTGTAACATATGACACACCACATACTGAAAGGCCTGTAACATATGACACACCACATACTGAATAGGCCTGTAGACATATGACAACCACATATGAATAGAGCCTGTAGACATATGACACACCACATACTGAATAGAGCCTGTAACATATGAACACCACATACTGAATAGGGCCTGTAGACATAGACAACCACATACTGAATAGGCCTGTAGACATATGACACACCACATACTGAATAGGGCTGTAGACATATGACACACCACATATGAATAAGAGCCTGTAGACAATGACACACCACATACTGAATAGGCCTGTAGACATATGACACACACATACTGAATAGGCTGTAGACATATGACACACCACATACTGAATAGGGGCTGTAGACATATGACACACCACATACTGAATAGGCCTGTAGACATATGACACAACCACATACTGAAAGGCCTGTAGACATATGACACACCACATACTGAATAGGGGCTGTAGACATATGACACACCACATACTGAATAGGGCTAGACATATGAACACACCACATACTGAATAGGCTGTAGACATATGACCACCACATACTGAATAGGGCCTGTAGACATATGACACACCACATACTGAATAGAGCTGTAGACATATGACACACACATACTGAATAGGCCTGTAGACATATGACACACCACATATGAATAGGGCTGTAGACATATGACACACACATACTGAATAGGCCTGTAGACATATGACACACACACACTGAACAGGCTTGTAGACATATGACACACCACATACTGAATAGGGGGCTGTAGACATATGACACACCACATACTGAATAGGGGCTGTAGACATATGACACACCACATACTGAATAGGAGGCTGCAGACATATGACACACCACATACTGAACAGGCCTGTAGACATATGACACACCACATACTGAATAGGGGCCTGTAGACATATGACACACCACATATGAATAAGAGCCTGTAGACATATGACACACCACATACTGAATAGGAGCCATATGACACACCACATACTGAATAGGAGCCTGTAGACATATGACACACTACATACTGAATAAGGGCCTGTAGACATATGACATACCACATACTGAATAAGAGCCTGTAGACATATGACACACCACAATGAACAGGCCTGTAGACATATGACACACCACATACTGAATAGGCCTGTAGACATATGACACACCACATACTGAATAGGGCCCGTAGACATATGGCACACCACATACTGAATAGGCCTGTAGACATATGACACACCACATACTGAATAAGAGCCTATAGACATATGACACACCACATACTGAATAGGGGCCTGTAGACATATGACACACCACATACTGAATAGGTCTGTAGACATATGACACACCACATACTGAATAGGCAGCCTGTAGACATATGACACACCACATACTGAATAGGAGCCTGTAGACAATGACACACCACATACTGAATAAGAGCCTGTAGACATATGACACACCACATACTGAATAAGAGCCTGTAGACATGACACACCACATACTGAATAGGAGCCTGTAGACATATGACACACCACATACTGAATAGGGCCCTGTAGACATATGACACACCACATACTGAATAGGGGGCCTGTAGATATATGACACACCACATACTGAATAGGAGCCTGTAGACATATGACACACCACATACTGAATAGGAGCCTGTAGACATATTAGTTATTACAACACATCTCAGCAGAATCCACCGAAAAGGAAGAAATCAAACATAGGATAACCCTTGGCTGGCAAGCGTTTGGAAGAGCAAGTTCGGTTTTCAAGAATAACAAAATTCCAACTGTCCTGAAACGAAAAGTATTCAACAATGCATTCTGCCCACAGTCACCTACAGTGCAGAAACGTGGAATCAATGAAAAAAATCGCTTTGAAACTAAGAATCATGCAGCAAGCACATGAAAGAATCATTCTTGGTATCACCTGCAAAGATTGTAAAATGGCTCAATGGATCAGAAAAAGAACAAAAGTGCAAGACGTCCTGGAAACCATCAACAAACTGAAATGGAACTGGGTAGGACATCTGACCCGGAGAATGGACAATCATTGGACAACAAAAACCATGTTCCAGATTCCAAGAGACAGCACTCGCAATGAAGGAAGTCAGAAAACTAGATGGAGAGACCACGTAGATGGATGTCAAGAACTGGAGAGGAAAAGCGCTGGAAACAAAGTGAATGGAAGCAGCTGGGGAAGGCCTATGTCCAACAACAGATTTTCGACGGCTGAAAGATTCTAGACACACTACATCAGTACATGTTGAATAGGAGGCCTGTAGACCTACAGTGGGGTCTGCCTACAATGCAATTCAAGGGAGACCGTTATGTGTTTGTTACAGCAGTAGTTCATAGTAGCTACAAGTAAGAAAAATCAGTGACTTTAACACAGGCTGATTGTTTAGTGCCTTGCTGGTTGAGTTCAGACATTAATCGCAACATTCCCTATTTCGTATGTCATCATTGTGATCTTTATCAGTCAAAAAAACACACATGAGCGCGTAAACACACACACACACACACACACACACACACACACACCACACACACACACACACACACATTCACACACAAACACACACACAGCATATACACATCACTGCTGGCATTATGTCACACATCACACTAATCCCTGTGCTTTAAAAGAAGCGCACAATTCTGAGCAGTTGCACCACCCTTAGGCACTTATTCTTTGAAGGCAAGACTTTAACATAGCAAACTTGGCACAAAGAGGAATTTGTTATGCACAATGCAGATTTTGTTCGTTAAAAAAGTATAAACAAGAGAGGAAGAGATAGAAAAGAGTGGGGAAAATAAAAGAGCAAATTATTGCTGGAAATTCATTGTAGGCAGGTTCATTACAGGTGGACTCCACTGTATGATACACCACTTGAGGAACAGAAAATCTACAGACATATATGACAAATCACTAGCTGAATAGGAAGCCTGCAGATACACTACAGTGGAATCCTCCTACGATGCAGTTCAAGGGAAATGAATGTGTTCATTCTTTAGAGCAAAAGTTCATAGTAGCTACAAGTACAAGTAAGAAAAATCAGCAACGTTACACAGCGCTGTTTGTTTGTTGTCTTGCTGATAAGAGTTTGGGCATTGTTCACAATATTCCCTATTTCATACATCAACATTATGATGTTCACCAGTCAGTTTTATGTAGCCCTGATATGGCTCTGCCCAGTCGGCTGGGCTTTAAATTAAACAAAAACAATAATATATATGTTACATCAGGACAGGCACTGCTAACACAACTCCACTTAAGTGACCCAACAACAGTGTAGTCTCCTCTGGTGTGTGGCCCATGGCAGCTTGACACTGTTGGCTCCTATGGACTTACTGGAATGTGGACCAGGACTGACTGTGGTGTGTTGAAGGGCTTAAAAGAGCAGCACAGGGTCAATCAATGCTATTAAAGTGGCATGGAAGACAGGGGGGGGGGGGGGGATAAAGAAAAATACCTGGTTGCATGTGACTGACATTTTGCGCCAGGTGTATTGTGTTGTGCTGTGTTCTGTTGTGTTGTTGTTGTTACGTTGTATTGCGTTGGGGTGTGTGTGTGTGTGTGTGTGTGTGTGTGTGTGTGTGTGTGTGTGTGTGTGCGCGTGTGCGAGTGCGAGTGCGAGTGCGAGTGTGTTGTGTGTGTGTTGTGTTGTGTTGTGTTGTGTTGTGTTGTGTTGTGTTGTGTTGTGTTGTGTTGTGTTGTGTTGTGTTGTGTTGTGTTGTGTTGTGTGTGTGTGTGTGTGTGTGTGTGTGTGTGTGTGTGTGTGTGTGTGTGCGTGTGCGCGCGCATGCATGCAAACATGTGTGTCAACTGAATGTCTGCGTAAGAGGAAGCATGTTTATGTGAGTATATATACTGCATATGTCTGTGCATATATATGTGTGTGTAGTGTGAGTGTGTGTGTGTGCAAGTACATGAATTAGACAGAAAGAACACCTGACCATCAACATCTTTAACAACAGAAGGAGAACACTACAAACACAATAGACAAACCATATAAAAATCTTTCCCAGGTGCAGTGTCCCGAAACGTGTAAGTTACCCTTCACAGGGCAAAAATGGCCAAAAAGCATCTATCTGCTATTAACCCTTTGACTCCCTTACCCTATCCACAAACAAATAATTAAGCTAACCCTTTGTTTCCCATGACCTATCCACAGCAGTTGGTGGATAGGGTTAGGAAGTCAAGGTTAAGGTTTTGCTTTGGAAGCATAGCTGACAATGCAGGATGCTGGTGGACAAAGTGCAGGAGTCAAAGGGATTACACATTCACACTGGCCACAGACCGCATTACTTACAGGACAAAAAATTCAAAAAGTCCTGTATAGTTGTAGATTATGGAATGTTTTCAGCATCCGTCTTTTTTTTAACTAAACCAAGCTGTTAGACCATACAATCTCCTCAATGCTGAGTAGGCTAAGTTAGAGGTACCATGCCTGCACACACCTGACAAAATAGAGCTCCATACAAATGTCTACGTGGTCATCAAAGGAGATCAGCGATCATTTTTCAAAGTCCCTTCTGAAGGGAGCAACGCCAGGACCTATCATCATCATCATCATCATCATATGCCCTGCCGCATGGTGTTGGTGATCATGGCCCTTTACAAAATCTATTCCCTGTCGCTGCAAGTACATCCCCCACCTTCTCTGTCCTCAGTCACCCTGCATGTCCCTCCCATATTTTCTCCCTGGGTCTACCTGGTGTTCTCTTTCCCTCCAGCTTTCCTGTTTTGACCAGGTGCTCTAATTCCCCTTTCCTCATCAGTTGTCCCATAAATGTTGCCTGTCTTCTCCTAACCTTCTTTACCAATGATCTTCTCGCGTCTGCCTCCTTCAAGACTGCCTCGTTTGTTTTCTTTGCTGTCCATGAAACTCTCAACATCCTTCTTAGAAACCACATTTCAGTTGCCTCAATTTTGTTCTGACTTTGCATGTTGACTGTCCACCCCTCACACCATACAACAGTATCAGTTCTATAAAACATTCAAGAACTCTCTTCCTGATATTAATTGATCTATAGGCATTTGTTGGTAAGAACGCTTTTCATCGTCTTGAATGCTGTTTTGGGCCACGTCCTATGCCTTAACAATATCCACCCTCAAAAGACAAAAGAACAATTTATTACTCAAGGATACCAGAATAGGTCCCACTCCAATGGGACCTATCTTACACTTACAGTTAGTCTCTCAGCAACCGGAGGCCCCTCCCAATTGTCTTGTTGCAACACAGGATGCAACTGGCTACTATTAGTACTAATACTATATCTCCTGAGTCCTCCAACAACCAAGCTCCATGGCAACAGTATGAACTACTCAAAACGGCCACATTTACTGCCAAATGTGACCTGACCATGCAGATAGTGAACAAAAGAAGGAAAATATCCTGAGTGGAGGCCTAGTGATTATCAATATCTACATAAAAAAAGTTACTGTCATTATAATTGTTGTTTAAAGCCCAGTCAACTGCACACAGCCATATCAGGGCTATGACCATATCAGAAAGTACACATCATTCAAAGAAAAAAAACCTGAAAAGAAAAACCACCTGGTAAAGAAAATTAAGTACACATATCAATGCATTTATGCACATAATCTAAGGATATGCCCCCTGTTGTTGACCAGTCTGTCCAATTTATTACCACAGGATTTAAAAAACCAAATCTGAATAATCAGTGAATTATAGTTTATACAAATGTAGACATAACTAAGGACAATAAATCATACCTAAAAACTGGCTTAAATTACCTTAAATTGCATCTGCACATCACATCTTCTTAGATCCCAAAATGCATTTAATACATGTATGCACCCAATCATTAATCCTGACACAAAGTATGTAACATTGTAAGGCTTTACAGAACACAGACAGGTGAATGAACCAGCATGGCAGAAAATGATAGGAAGAGTCGACAGAAAACAAAGAAGCAGTAAAAGTGAGAAGCAGAAAAGAGGAAATCCCCAGCACAGAATTTCCAGAAGGTGGGGGAGGGGCCTAAGAAGTGACAAGTCCCCCAAAATTTACCCTTTCTGCATCAAAAAACAGCAAGACATACTTTCTATCCTTTGCTCCCAACATGAGATTTCCTGTGCAAAACGTGCCTGCTGCAGAGTAGAGTGCCGCTGGCGCAAATCCAAACTCACTGTACATAGGCAACTTTTCCAAGCCTCTAAAACAAAAGTATCCACCCTCATTGCTCACTGTACATAGGCAACTTTTCCAAGCCTCTAAAACAAAAGTATCCACCCTCATTGCATCTGCAAAAACAAGCTATTTCCAAACCAAAATCCTGAATGCCTCTTCTTCAAAAGAACTCTTTACAACCATGAATCATCTCCTTGGCACACAAAAAGATTTACCTCTCCCAACAAAACACACAAATGAAGCAGAAAAGAGGAAATCCCCAGCACAGAATTTCCAGAAGGTGGGGGAGGGGCCTAAGAAGTGACAAGTCCCCCAAAATTTACCCTTTCTGCATCAAAAAACAGCAAGACATACTTTCTATCCTTTGCTCCCAACAATACAGATTTATTTTACCACTAGAACTGGTAATGTACACCCTATAGACATACATGATGCTTTTGAAAATGATGACACGATAATTGTACTCTGTGTGTGTGTGTGTGTGTGTGTGTGTGTGTGTGTGTGTGTGTGTGTGTGTGTGTGTGTGTGTGTGTGTGTGTGTGTGTGTGTGTGTGTGTGTGTGTGTGTGTGTGTGTGCACATGAGTTTGGTTGTATATCCCTGCCTCTGTGTACATGTGTATATACGCACCTGTACACATGTAACTATTGTAAGCCTACCTACACACATATGTACATTATATACACACACACACACACGCACATATATGTCTGCATGAAAATAGGTCTAGATTATATAGTTTGTATTTTTCATGGAGATTGCATTTCTCCCACCATCTCCCACTGCCCCCCCCCCCCCTCTCTCTCTCTCTCTCTCTCTTTGTCACATCATCTCCCTGTTTTATCCTGACCCAAGTACTTCAAGTAAAGTGAACAAGCTTGGTGATTCATGTCAGTTAGAAGAGGCACTTCTCAGCTCTATTAGCAGGGTGAATGTTTCATCATTTTAATGTGTTTGCTAATGGCATTCCTGGGGCTGAGGTGATTCTTATCTAAGTCTGTCTAGCCACTTAACTGGTTGTGCCAAAGATCAGGCCAGTCTGAATTTGCTGGGACACTTAGCTGGAGGAAACATCTTTCCTGATTATCTTGTCTGTGGCTGTGACCAGAAAGCACATTTTGAGTGTCTTTTCCCTGGTCTGATGTTTGCCGTCTGTTGCATAACAGGATCCTGTCATCTCTGTCCTGTCTGCTACGGGCACATGGGAAAAAAAAATGAAAGAAAAGGAGAGAAAGAGAGAGACAGTTGTGTGGATTACTTTTTCATGCACCTGTGCTTTCTGTGTGCTGTGCTACTAAAGAACTACAGTTCTGACGTCATGAAGACTTTTCCAATTACGTGTGTTTGTCAAGATGAACATGTGGCTTATGAAAATGACCATTAGCCATTATGCGATAAGTGCATGGTACCATGGTTTGTTAGGAGGCGCATGCTGGCCCGGTACCTCTGTCTTCAGCCTTCTAGGTTTTCTGTAGGGGTTGCCCCGCCCTTAGCTCCTGGCCCGTACATCCTGCCTTGGGAACACAGGGGGGATTGTTTCTCCAGGGATCCCACCCCGAAGCTAGGGCTTATAGCAGCCCTTACCCGCTGATGAACGCGTCATAGGACACCTGGGGCATTTTTTAAGGATAGCAGCGCCATCTGCTACCCCACCCTGTCCTGATAGGAACACCGCCAGTTTGGTCCGGGACTGCTTATTTGCTAGCAAGCTAGCTTATTCACAGCCACCCTCCATATCTGAAGGGCTTCACTATCCGCCACCTGTGACCCACCTGGGTTGGGGATGGTTGCCCCGCGACTGAATTGGAAGTCGGCCTTTTCTAAGCGGCCTCCATGATTCAGGCTACAGACTGTGACTGCAGACAAGTTGTCTGCAGGCATACCAGAACAACACGCTCCCCCTCCTGTCTGGAGCTCTGCACCAGAATGCCACAACTAGAAGAGCAGTTCTGCAATGGATTCCAGCCCACTGCAGAGTCTCCGGGAATGAGCGAGCTGATATTGTTGCTAAGGAGGGAGCCAGAGAAGAACAACCAAACAATAGCGTCAGCTACAGTGAGAAGAGGAGCATCATCAGGGCGCTTTCCATGCCGAGACGACACAGGGATGACTACTACCTGTTGTCTTACATGTAATGCATATATGCATAATGGAAAACAAAAGACCTGACTGTAGTGGAGAACTTATGTGTGGTGAGTGATTGATCGAAAGATGCTGTGATTCATTTTTAAGTCAGATTTTGTGAAATTCTGTTAAAATGGATTGCTGCTTTCTCGCAGTCTCTGCCTTTCTCCCATCCTTCTTTCGAGCACGTTGAAGTATCCTTCCAATCCACCCTCACCCCATCACCTTCTCCTGTGTCTATCAACCTCCACCTAGCTCTGCCAACAAGCTCACCCCATCCACGTTTCTCTCTGACTTTGACCAACTACTTGACTACTACTGCCTCTTACCTGGAAATCTCATCATTCTAGGTGACATCAATGTCCACTATGACAACACTCACCGTTATGACACAAGACATATCATCAACTCACTGTCCAATCACAATATGACTCAACACATTTCTGAACCAACCCATCAAAAAGGTCACACTCTTGACTGGATCATTTCTTGTGATCACAACAATTCAGCTACTGACAACTGCTTAGTTCTTTCTACCCCTCTAACTTCAGCCCTTCCATCTGACCACTCTGCAATTCTCTGTTCTCTTGACATTTCTCCTCCTTCCCGTACCACGCACACAGTGACTCGACGCAATCTCAAATCTATCAACCTCTCCACTTTTTCATCTGATGCCTCCCGTCTCCTTTCTGAAAAGTCACATAACCTTGCCGATGAATTCTATACTACTCTCCACCATCTTCTGGACACTCATGCTCCAGCCACAACCCGTCTTTTACCTGACCGCCCCCCTACCCCGTGGCTCACTCATGAGATTTCCTGTGCAAAACGTGCCTGCCGCAGAGTAGAGAGCCGCTGGCGCAAATCCAAACTCACTGTACATAGGCAACTTTTCCAAGCCTCTAAAACAAAAGTATCCACCCTCATTGCATCTGCAAAAACAAGCTATTTCCAAACCAAAATCCTGAATGCCTCTTCTTCAAAAGAACTCTTTACAACCATGAATCATCTCCTTGGCACACAAAAAGATTTACCTCTCCCAACAAAACACACAAATGAAGAACTCCCATCTGTATTTTCCCAAGCATTTCACCACCAAAATACAAACTCTTCGTGACAGGCTTGACAGGACACCCTGTCAACCATGCCTACCTGACCCTTCATTCTCTGGCACACCTCTTACTACTTTTACCCCAGTCTCACAAGAAGAAATTCTCAACACAATCAGATCCATGTCGTTCAAAACCTGCGAACTGGATCCTCTTCCAGGTTCTCTCTACTCCGACTGTCTCCCTACTCTCCTCCCATTCATCACTGACATCATCAACACTTCTCTTCAAACTGGGACTGTCCCAGATTCTTTCAAGTCTGCTATTGTTCACCCTCTCCTCAAGAAATACAATTTAGACCCAAATGAACTGAAAAATTACCGGCCTATCTCTAATCTCTCTTTCTTGTCAAAACTCCTTGAAAAAGTTGTCCTCAACCAGCTGAACTCTCACTTGTCTGCCAGCAATCTCCTCAATCCTTTCAGTCAGCCTACCGCCAGTGCCATAGCACATGAAACTGCCCTACTACACATTCTCAACAATCTCCTCCTTACAACTGATACTGGCAAAGTCTCTCTCCTCACACTCCTTGATCTGTCTGCAGCCTTTGATACCATTGATCATGGTATTCTCCTTTCTAGACTCCATCATACTTTTGGCATCTTGACATTGCTCTCTCCTGGTTCACTTCATATCTATCAAACAGAAAACAATTTGTTTTCATCAATGGCACTTACTCTCAACCTGCATACCTGACCTGTGGTGTGTTCCACAAGGATCTGTCCTTGGCCCTGTTCTTTTCACTCTTTACACCTCCCCCCTGTCCACCATCATCAACTCCCACTCTATAAAACACCACTTCTATGCTGATGACACCCAACTTCAAGACAGTGACTCACCTGACAATATACAGCGCCTCTTGACTCGCACCACTGAGTGTTACTCAGACATTAAGAACTGGATGACATACAATAAACTTCAGCTTAACGACGACAAGACAGAAGCTATCCTCATTGGCACCCGTCAGAAACTTTCTCAGCTGCCTCCTCTTTCTCTCCCATTATGTAACACATCAGTCCCAATTTCTGATTCAGCTAAAAACCTTGGTGTCTGCATTGACTCTACCCTCTCCATGAACAACTTTATTTCTCAAACTGCCAGATCTTGCTACTATCACTCCATCGTATAAGCCTGATCAGGAAGTATCACTCTGTCGAAACAATTGCAAAACTCGTTCTCTCCTTCATAATGTCTCGCATTGACTATTGCAATTCACTCCTGTCTGGTCTTCCTGCCTCCACCATTCACATCCTACAACGCATTCAAAACAGTGCTGCACGCCTTGCACTCAAAAAGAAAAATGCTGACCACATATCTCCTCTCCTGGCACAACTTCACTGGCTCCCTGTATCAAAGCACATACAGTACAAACTAGACACCATGTGCTACAAAAGCCTCAATAACGCAGCCCCCGATTACCTGTCAAGCCTACTTGAGATCTATCTTCCCTCACGTACCCTCCGCTCTGCCTCCGATCCTCTGACTTTTCGCTTTCCACGCACTAAGCTCAATACCTATGGTCCACGAGCCTTCTCTGTTTCTGGTCCACTCTCCTGGAACAAACTTCCTCTCTCAGTCCGTCAGCAACCTACTTTTGTCTCCTTCAAGTCCGCTCTCAAAACTCACCTTTTCTCCTCTGCATAAAATCCTGACCTCACTCAACCCCCTCTGCAGCCTGTCTCCACTCGGAGGGGAATCACATTGTAATATATAATTGTATATAATATGCTCTTTATAATTTTCCATTGCTTTTATTCTTTCTCTCATTTATAGCCGTGCGTGTGTGTGTGTGGCTGTGCGTGCGTGCGTGTGTGTGTGTGCATGCGTGCGTGTGTGTCTGTTTCAGGCGCTTAGATTTGATTTTATCAAGATTTTGCCTATATAAATATTGTAATTATTATTATTATTATATAATCATAATAATAAAGCAGCATCCAGCTGAACAGAACTTAACAGCTGAACTGAACAGAACATTCAAAATACATAAGTTTGATAATATATTATGCCATTGTGTGCCATTTCATGTTTGCACTCATTTGCTCATGACAGGGTCATAACACACAAAACACACACACACACACACACACACACACACACACACAAAACACACACACACAAAGAGCTACACTGATTGTACATACTGACCACACACACACACACACAACACACAACACACACACAACAACTACACGATGTACAACACCCACAAACACACACACACACTACACTATTGACATACGACCACACACACACACACACACACACACACACACTTACCTGGTAGAAAAGACACTTGTTCCACTTCATCTTCTGCATCCATGTCAGACACTGACTGAGCGAGCTATCCAAAGTCCTTACACCGGAACGTTCGTCTCAGTGGCAGAAGAGAGATGTGTGGGTTCTGGAACAGCACATTTTGAACACCAACTGCACCACCAAGAAGATCAATGATCTGCACCGGTGTTGTAAGCTGCTTAACAGTATACAAGCCAGCACATGACTCACATCTATGAACACGAATCTTGACCTAACCAATGTCTTCTTGGAAGCAGATAACACGCCTGTGAATGGCTTGTGACCGGTTGGTTGCTCAGCTGGCTGGAACTTCTGTTTGCCATGTAATTATTCAGTTTACTTACTCACTGTTTCATTTATTCAAAACTGTCAATTTTGGTTCTGACTCCAATAAAAGCTTTCGAGTTGGTAAGTACCAGACACGTTCACAATGATGCAATCTCAGTAACTGGGGGAAAATCATTTTAAAAAGTTCTTGTAAAACACTGGCAACATAAAAATGAATTTAACTGCAAAGATTTTCAACTGTGCAGTAAGAGAGAGAGTGTGTGTGTGTGTGTGTGTGTGAGAGAGAGAGAGAGAGAGAGATAGAGAGACAGAGAGAGAAACAGACACAGACAGAGAATGTATACTGTAAGGGTGGAAGTTTGGTTGTGTGTGGAGGGAGGGGGGGGGATATCTCTAGCAGTACATCAAGACTTCAGATAAATTTTTCTACTTGGGCAGTACAGTGAGAAACAATGGATCTCTTGATGTAGAGTTGACACTGCATAATTATCTGCAAGGCTAGCTCTGCATTTAGAAAGCTGACAGCTCTAGAGGTTGTAAGACCATGGGGAATCAGGCTCATTGCACAGACTGCTGAGTACAGAGCAACATTTCTGAACACTGCTGTACTGCTGAGTAACCTGGAGTGATGATGCATTCAACAACTGAAGCAGTTCCACTGAAGACATCTACATGAGGCACACAGCAAGATCTAGTATCCAACTTTCAACTTCTGAAGAAGAGTGGCTTGCCAAGCATTGACCATCTGCTCATCAAGTGCCAGCTTCCTTGGACAAGACATGCTGTTTGTAAGAAAGACAAATGGATCCCAAAGGCAAAGATGCTCTATATACAGAGAGCTGAAACAAGGACACCATCCCAGGGAAGACCATTTAAGTGAAACAAGGATACTCTGAAGACCAACCTCATCAGTTGCAGCATCAACACCACAAACTGGTAAGACACTACTAGCAACAGATCATGCTGACAAAAACAGTGCATGCAGAGCACCATCAGACTTGAATAGTGCAGAACAGCCACTACTCATCAGAAAAGAGACAAGCAGAAACAGACCATAGAGCTGCAGGCCTCTTTTCCATGCAGAGCCTGAAGAAGAACATGTATAGATCTACAGGAATGGTCTTCTATCCCAAATGAATACCCACATCAAGTGCTGAAGGCAAGTATGACTATTCCTCTGTTGAGTTTAGAGTTTGGAGTTGATTCAAGTGGGATATATTACACTTAGACAATTCCGCATGCACAGAGTCTAGAGTGTGGAGTTCATTCGAGTGGGATTAATTACATTTAGACAATTCCGCATGCACAGAGTCTAGAGTGTGGAGTTCATTCGAGTGGGATTAATTACATTTAGACAATTCCATATGCACAGAGTCTAGAGTGTGAAGTTCATTCGAGTGGGATTAACTGCATTTAGACAATTCCATGCACAGAGTCTAGAGTGTGGAGTTCATTCGAGTGGGATTAACTGCATTTAGACAATTCCATATGCACAGAGTCTAGAGTGTGGAGTTCATTCGAGTGGAATTAACTACATTCAGACAATTCCATATGCACAGAGTCTAGAGTGTGGAGTTCATTCGAGTGGAATTAACTGCATTTAGACAATTCCATATGCACAGAGTCTAGAGTGTGGAGTTCATTCGAGTGGGATTAACTGCATTTAGACAATTCCATATGCACAGAGTCTAGAGTGTGGAGTTCATTCGAGTGGGATTAACTGCATTTAGACAATTCCATATGCACAGAGTCTAGAGTGTGGAGTTCATTCGAGTGGAATTAACTGCATTTAGACAATTCCATATGCATTACACCCAAATCTGCCGGAAATAAACTGGCAGACTCCCTGAGCCTGTGCCAAACCCTATGTGCTGCCAAGGTCTTGAAATGGACAAGGGGGGGGAGGTGCGAGAAGGAACCTATAAAATACTAAGCTGACAGAACCAGAATGATGGAAACATTAAGATGGGCAGCGAACAGGCCAGTTTTTGATGTTGCAGGCTGGGGTTAACTTGAGATATCAAACCTTAGTACTTGGACCTATCAAAAGAACCAACCAACCCACAAATCCATTGGGTCAACAGGAAAGTTTATCATCATTTTCTGCTGGTTTTTGAAACAAACTTTTACAATAAAGTGGTAATGTCTTCACTCCAAGTCACTAGTGTGATCTGCACTTTTTTCAATTCAAATTTTTGTCCGTTCTATTCAACAGTTTCCACCAAATCCTATTTGAAATTCTTAGTTTTACCAACCTCCCTCAAAGATCTGTCATGGGACAGCCATAAAAATATTAATGATAATAACGCATATCTATTATGGCAACTTTTGTACAGGAGCCAATGTTTGATGTAGAAGAATCAACAGGGCTACATCTGACTGTCCCTTTTACTTAATAAAATGACAAAGAGAGCTGAATCGAATGTTCACTTCAAACTGTCTTTGCTTTTGTCAATTTTAAATGAACCTGAAGATTAAATAAATGCGTAGGGGGTGTAGAACCTGGCAATAAGGAAAAACTACAGTCCATCTGTTGTCAAAACCATGATGAAATACAGTGCCCAAAAACAGGAGGTCCCTAAACTCCACCTTTCCCAAACTGACGAAAAGAAAAACAAAAGTTTTTTAAATCTAGTTTCTTTGGGCGATGGTTGTTACTAACGCTGGCGTCACTGATCTTTTCATAAAAAAAACGTCTAGGGCTGTGTGATCTTCCTGCTGTTTATGCAGTTACTGTTAGAAAAAGAAAACGGTGAATCAAAAGAGGGCTAATTTCAAATACCAAATAATCATGTGCCTATGCCTCCCAAAGCGAGGACCCAGAGCTTGGGCAATTGCCGAGTTGGCCCTAAAGCAAAGACATACAGTTCTATTTATAACGTCTCTGTCCCCCACTTCCCAGGGATGGTTATTCCCGTCGGCCACATCACCTCACCTGAGGTGGGTATCGACGTAAAAACTGAACCAAATCAATCAGTCGAAAGCCTGAAGGGACTGAAGATGCACACACCTAAATGTTGAAATTAATACGCATTGCTTTCCACGTGTCAGATTGACCATGTCCATAGCATTAATTAATAGCTGCATATGTGGCCAAGTCTACAAAAGCGATGACGAATAGAATGCTGTCGTTGCTGTTTATCATGCACAGATTCAAGTCGTCTGCTTCTGCAGTAAAATGTCTCCATGATTCAGGGGAGACAACGCTTACTTCAGCTCGGTTTGTGCAGTTATCCGTCCACAACGCGACCCAATGACATTTTTAAAAAAAATTAAAAAGAAAAAATCCCGATCCCTCCAACTGATACGAGAAGCCAAAACTGCTGAATACACACTGGCATGATTTATTTATTTATCACGATAAATTCAGCCATAGAGAAGAAGTACTATTTATTTCATGTCTGCTCACACTTGTGATTTTAGACACAAGACATAGATGAAAATTCAAACAATTATTATAACAGTTGGCCAACAGGTGATTTGTTCATATACCTTTCTCAACAAGTGCTGATTTGAAACACTCCTTTTTTTTTTAATCTACATGACCTTGGTTTTGGTGCCATGGCTTCCAAATTTACCCATTTGTGACTCCTCACCTCTGACCCAAATTTGTAAAAAAAGATTCACTCAGAAACAGATATCTTGCTAACACATTTGTATAACCAACACGTGCACACGCAGACATACACCTAGAAACAATATTCCTTTTCTTCAATATTTAAAAGAAAACACTGAAGATCTGGTTCAAATTCACCCGAACCTAAAAAATGTTTGGGGAATTTTTTTTTCAGTTGCTGTTATGACACATTTGTGAGATCATTATAACCAACTTGGTGGGAGTGAGCGGACAACCCAGCCATTGCATTTTGCAGTTTAACAACTTATTTAGATTTTTTTCTTCTTTTTTTAATAAATGAAAAAATGTTTTAAGTGCACTAATTTTCATCAGACCTTTACAGATCAACTAGCAGGGCTGGAATAGGCGGTGTTCGTCTATGTAATTCAAAGATATGGAGTGAAAAAGTGATGAGCAAAACAGGAAATAATGCTGTTCATTTTCCAAATACACCAAACTGTTGTGAATTGTTATTCAGCAGCTCCCAGAGATGTCCTTTTCCTGTTTCAACATCTGCAGGCTGAGTGGCAGCAGTCCCCAAGAGAGTGTTCACTACTTTGGTGAACTCTATGAGGAGTTGCTGCGTAGAGTGTCAGAACAAGCATGGCAGTTAACACACATTATTGAACAAGTGACAGCATCCGAATGTCATGTCCTGTGATAAAAATTGACTGAAATCTAATACTGACACTTGCACTTATAATATATAATTGTATATGCTATGCTCTCTATAATTTTCCATTGCTTTTATCTTGCTTTTATTCTTTCTCCCCATTTATAGCCATGCGTGTGTGTGAGTGTGTATGTGTGTGTGTGTGTGTGTGCGTGCATGTGTGTGCGTGCGTGCGTGCGTGCTTGCGTGTGTGTCTGCTTCAGCGCTTAGATTTGATTTTATCAAGATTTTGCGCTATATAAATATTGTAATTATTATTAATTATTAGATCAATTTCTGCATCAAATGGAATGAAACTTCGTGAAATGTTCAATATAGCATACAATGGGATCCTTGCAAACTTTGAATGTATGGGCTTTCTTGGTTTGGAAGATATGTGTGTGTACAAATGATCTTAAACTGTTTATGCTTAGTTTAGTTGATTAGCCGTTTCGTGTCTTTCTTTGTGGAGAAGAACAGCGTAATGGTTCAGATGTGCGCCTGCCAATAACTAAACTCGAGGTTCCAGGGTTCGCTTCCCGTAGAGGCCCGACTTTTCTCCTCAGTTTGACCGGAAAATCAAACTGAATGTCTAGACCTTTGGAAGAGGACAAAAAACACGTCAAACCCGTATGCCTACTGGCTGTGCACGTTAAAGATCCCATGACAGTTGAAAATCATGAAGAGCAGGACATTGCCCGGCTGCCTTGGTATAAAACATTGGAGACATATGTTGATTTCCCAGGTCCCACCCCTTGAAGACCAGACTTCTTGCCTTTCTGAGGTCTTGGTTAACAAAAAAGTGAATATGAATATGAATTTGAAGTGAGGGCAAGGGAATGGGCGCCACCCTCGTGGTGCTGGCCCCAGGAAAAGTTGAGGTCTCTGCCACCTCACTCCCCTATGACCCCAGGGTTATGGAACCACCTAGGTAAGACCTCAGGACCTGGCCAGCTCATGGGTTTATGTGCAGGCTTAAGGCTTGTGCCATGATCATTCTGGATCTTCTCCATCACATGGCACCTGTGACGTTGGTGCATATGGAATTCATTCTGAGCGCAGAGACATCATCTTGGACAAACTGAATCTGAATTGAAACTGAAACTGTCTTTCTTTGGCTCTTTCTCAGCTTTAGACTTCTTCTGCAGCAAAGGTGGTGGTGGTCTTCATCTACATTTGGACTTCACAATACCCTGACTTTCTGTATTTTTATTCCAGTTGCAAGGTATGTTTGAATTAACTGTTTGATCCATCATCTGACAAAGTCCATGTAATTTGTGAATTGTTTTGTGTTGGAAGACGATTCCTCCGATGAAAGTCAGTTGTCTGTACATTCATAGGTATGGAAAGTATTCTACATTCTTATTTTTCTTTCCACGCTCTGCTTTTCCATACATTCTTCATAACTTTCAATGTTAGACCCCACCCTGGTTTTGAAAATCTCCCATCATCATATGGGATCGTGCCGTCATTTCCCATCACAAAACAACCAACCTTGCACACACACATACACTAGGTAATTACAAGCAGCCTCACACACACACGCACACACACATACACACACACACACACACACTCAAACACACACACGCTCACACACACACATACAAGCAACAACAAAAATCCAAATGAAAAAAACCCAAAACTCCATTTTTGTGTTAAGATCTTGTGTATATTTGGTTAGAACATGAAAATGCTAATTTTACAACGACATAGCACAGGACACCTCTTCAGGAAAAAATATGGGTGTGAAATGCATGACTTTTAATATCATGGCACCGTATACATTTCTAAATAAATCCTGCAATAATTAAAAAGTACTAGTACATACACAGCCATCCAAAAAACTGAACAATTTACTAAACAGCTTTAGTTTACTTCATACACCATAGCAATTAGCGCTCAGACGATTTTCGTACATACAACACCACAAAGGTCCTCTGATGGAAGACCAGATATTAATCATGGTAGATGCTGTAAGCTTGTGCACAGACCCTATGCACTGGAAAAACTTGAAAATTCATTTTCAACAGAACCATCTGGATGACTTCATAGGAATGAAGTAATCGCCAGTTAAACTGATGACATTCACGCTATGAAACCAGTCATTACGCTAAACCCTGAATGCACGTTCTTGTTACCATACTCTAACTCTGTTAAAGACTGTATCTTGTGCTGTCTTGCCACTGTCTGCATTCACTTTCTTTTTTTTTTCTTTTTTTTTTTGCACATATCCGCATCTCAATATGGCCAAACATTGGCTTATATACGAAGTTACTTTCAGATTTTGTCTCAAAGTATTCACCGTTTTGGGGGACTAAAACTGATGTGTTTCACATCCTGGAAAAAAAGGTGATTGATATTATCACTGTTTCCTAATATCAACAACAACAATTTCAGTTTCACAACCTTCAGCTGATCTTATTATTACATTTTTTTTTAGTGAACAAATGCATTCTAACAAATCAGCAACATGCGTGCACACACACGCACACACAAACACATGCAAAAAAAGGCATGCATGCATACAAGTTCACAAACTGCGTATTTCATGTGTAAGCACAAGTACATTCACAGGGAGCTTAAAACTTTCATATGTAAAATAATTCGTGCATAAAAAAGTTCCTTCAGAAACACTTAAAACATGAGATATGTTTCTTGGAATGTCAAATATGTTTCCCATTATCCAAAGCTCTAGTTAACATTAATGCCAATTTCACCTGTGAAACACTCAAGACATTGGACAGTGGAGTCTGGAGGTTGTTCATGAGTCATTTATCACATCCAGACAGTTCCATATGCGCTCAACCCAAATCTGCCAGCAATTATCCAGCAATTACACATGCACTCCACAAAAATCTGCCAGTAACTATTCAACAATTCCACATGCAAACACAACCATCACGCAAGCGCCAATGTCGTCTCATCCACAATGAACCGATCATCTCCCACACACACACACACACAACAACAACAACAAGTCAAGTACACTGACACTCTCATATGTATAAGTGTTTCATTGAGTATGACCTCAAAGGACAAATAGAGCAACAAAACTGGTCGTTCCTTAGGAATGAGACTTACGGTTTAAATAAAAAAAAACCATCATATGATCATATAATGAAATATACCAAACTCAGAAGTGCTGAAAAATGAAATACCGTGACAAAGACTGCCGTGAAATAAGCAAAGTTCTCTATGTGTGTGTTTGTGTATTTTTGAAAACGGGCAAATCAAATCTGGACACCAAGACTCTTTCACAGGGTTTGATCCACAAACTGAAATCTCTTTTTTTCTTTCTTTCTTTCTTTTTCTGTCTTTTTGTTTTGTTTGTTTTTGTTTTTGTTTTTTGTGTTTCTTCAATCTCAGTTTTCTTGGATACACGTATGCACATTGTTTTTGCCCATACTAAGCAGCAAATATGTTGCCACACAGTCTGCATACTCGTGTTCAGTGAGCATGCATGCTTGGTGTTTCTGTTCATGCATGCTTGTTTCATGTTCCATCACCCAGCCAATGACATCACTTAAGGGATCTTCAACCCTTTGATTCCCATACCCTATCCACCAACTGCAAAAAGTTAACCCTTTGACTCCCTCACCCTGTCCACCAACTGCAAAAACTTAACCCTTTGACTCCCTCATCCTATCCACCAACTGCAAAAACTTAACCCTCTGACTCCCTCACTCTATCCACCAACTGCAAAAACTTAACCCTTTGACTCCCTCACTCTATCCACCAACTACAAAAACTTAACCCTTTGACTCCCTCACTCTATCCATCAACTGCAAAAACTTAAGCCCTCTGACTCCCTCACTCTATCCACCAACTGCAAAACTTAACCTTTGACTCCCTCACTCTATCCACCAACTGCAAAAACTTAACCCTCTGACTCCTCACTCTATCACCAACTGCAAAAACTTAACCCTGACTCCCTCACTCTATCCACCAACTGCAAAAACTTAAACTTTGACTCACTACTCTATCCACCAACTGCAAAACTTAACCTTTGACTCCTCACTCTATCCACCAACTGCAAAAACTTAACCTTTGACTCCTAACCATATCCAGGGAGACAAAGGGTTAAGCTTTGCTTTGTTTGCAGGTGGAGACATAAGTATACACAGAACAAGAGGACTGCATTATTGTCAAAACCAAAGTAAACAACAACAACAACAAAACTACAGATACTCAATTCCACAAAAACACCGTGTTACAGTACAACCCAGCCAACTCACCATCACATCACTCGAACATTAATGAAAACTGATCCTGTTCATCTTGTGGGCAGTATCTATGTTTTTGTGTAGAGTGTTCTGAAGGAAGACAAAAACGGACATGGGTAGCACCTCCAAAAACAAAACAAAACAAAACAAAAACAAACAAACAACAACAACAACAAAACCTACATGACAAAATCCATGTTCTGCATAAATCATGAAAATTAAAGACATCACACACACACTGCAACAAACAAACAAAAAAGAAGCACCCTGACACACACAAACACACAACCCAGATGGTGTCTTCATTAAAAATTAATGTCATACGGATCATGAGTAAACCAGAACTTGATGACATTAGCTAAAAAAGACAATTATAGTCACATAAATTAAGAAGACAATTATATAATTCACATAAAACATGTCATTGAAAATAGCATAATTGTATGTCACATAAGATTTGTCAATGAAAATAATGTATACTATACATATACACGTAAAGGTTCAACAGAATATCACACAACCATAAAAGACATGACACAACCTGTGGAATAATTGCACAAGCAAATCAACAGATGTACCATTTTTTTTCATGCTTAAAAATTACAAGAGAAGATGTTAAGATCATGAGGTTGATACTACATTCATGTAAAGGAATGTTTGCATGCGTCTGCGCACGCACATACACACACACGTACATGCACGACCATGTACACACACACACATACACACACACACACACACACACACACACACACACACACACACACACACACAACACACACAGAAGTATACCACAATCACTGTCATACTAGTATTTGTTAGTGAAACAGCTTGGAATCTCTGTGGTGTTCTATGGTATCGTTTTTGTGTACAAAATTCATATTCAAGTAATGCAGCTCATAGCAACATGATCGTGACTTGCCCGTGATGTTGGACTTGTAATCCCCAAACGGATTCCTCCTGTAGTTGAACTTTCGGAAGTTGAATTTCTCCTCTAACGGTCGAAGAATGTTGTACATCTTGACAAAGTCTTTCTTCCTTGTAGGCATGTCAATCTTGGACACTTGGAACAGTTCTCTGGAGTGCATTTCAAAGCCAAACTGCTGAACGTTCCGCAGCGACCCCTCTTCATAGATTGACTTCAGCACTTCCCACTCTGAGTATTCAATATCGATCTTCACGTAGTTGATTGGTCGCTGAAAGAGAGTATGTCTGTAAGTACATGATTAACCCTATGACTCCCACACCCTATCCATCATCTGCAAAAACTTTAACCCTTTGACTCCCTCACCCTATCCATCAACTGCAAAAACTTACTGCTTTGACTCCCACACCCTATCCACCAACTGCAAAAACTTAACGCTTTGACTCCCTCACCCTATCTACTCCCTCACCCTATCCACCAACTGCAAAAAAATTAACGCTTTGACTCCCACACCCTATCCACCAACTACAAAAACTTAATCCTTTGACTCCCTCACTCTATCCATCAGCTTCCTGCAGGAAATTGGTAGACAGGATGCAGGAATCAAAGCGTTTAAGTTTTTGCTTTGCTAGCATGGTTGACAATGCATGATACTGGTGGACAGGGTGCAGGAGTCAAAGAGTTAAGTTTTTGCTTTGCTAGCATGGTTGACAATGCAGGATCCTGGTGGACAGGGTGTGGGAGTCAAAGGGTTATTATGTCACAGGAATATGCATTATATTTGTTTTAGAGTCACTTTATTGAAAGAGAGACTGTTTACTTCCTTAAAGTCCCTTATTCTGAATAAGTTCTTGTCAATCAAATTCATCCTCTTTCATCTATCTTTAACTGTGTAGGTTTTGAATCTTTTATTTCTATTAGTTTTCTTAATATACTCAAGTTTCAGCTAATTTGACAGGAAATGGTGCCATGAATCCATTAATCAGAACTAAGGATACAACAGAACAGTTATGAAGCTTATTTCATGACAAAAACCAGAAATGCACAAATAGGCTAAAAAACAGAACATACATGAATGCTTATTTCATGAACAAAACCAGAAAATGCACAAATAGGCTAAAACAGAACAATACATGAATGCTTATTTCATGAACAAAACCAGAAAATGCACAAATAGGCTAAAACAGAACAATACATGAATGCTTATTTCATGAACAAAACCAGAAAATGCACAAATAGGCTAAAACAGAACAATACATGAATGCTTATTTCATGAACAAAACCAGAAAATGCACAAATAGGCTAAAACAGAACAATACATGAATGCTTATTTCATGAACAAAACCAGAAAATGCACAATAGGCTAAAACAGAACAATACATGAATGCTTATTTCATGAACAAAACCAGAAATGAAAGATAGGTAACAGAACAATACATGCTGTTATTTACAAAACGAGATGAGCTAATGTCATGTTAGCATGTGTCGACACGAAAAGTGACAACAAATGACTGTACTATCTTGGATTCTGTTGGCCTCCAAGGCATAACTCATGGACAAATACTGAAGACAAAACTGTAGCTGGCCCGAAAGCTATCAATGGATTTCACACATCTATTCTGAAAGTTGGTGCCAAGAAATACAGCTTCTTTATACACATCATGCTCATACTGCCTACTTAATAAACTGTTTACTGTGGAACGCTACCAGATTTGTCTGAAAAGGTTGTAAATGTGTGTGTACTCAAGACCCAGCACTGTCCAAATGCTTTTTTATCAGGAAAAAGCGAAATATTACTTTAAAAATGACAGAGTATAACTTTCTGAAACTCCAAAGCAAGCTTGAACTAGCTTGGTGAAACAGCACAGGAGCATGGGTTAATCAACGAATTTTTGGTTAATCAGCGAGTCCTCTTCTCTCACTGGATGAAGTAGCAGGGAAATTTCAGTCTTTTTCTCCTAATTTTTGTATCTGGTGTTTTGTTTGTTTGTGATCTTACATTCAAGTTTGCCAGTTGGCCGAAAATTTGCGCCTGTCTTGTCTGGTTGTATTAAATGCACATTCTGATTCTATTTTCATGTTTTTCTGGTTCCTGTTTGCTCGAACACGGGCAGTCCCACTTGATTTGGTTTTTAATCAATGATTTACTAACAAATGAATCAATAAATTGATCTATCTGTCAATCAATCATCAATAAATCAATCAATCAATCAACTGACCTCTTCCAGCCCCTCCTCACGGATGAGTGTACCCAGGGTCTTCAACTTCCAGCCGCTGTATTCATACCGTTTTTGGCACCAATGCCGATTCTCTTGAACTCAATAAGAGGGCTTCTCTTCCCACTCATCTCCACAATACTGCAAAAAAAACAAAGCAAAAAAGTTAACAGTACTCCAGGTTTTCTTTGACAGCTCATTCTAACAACACTGTAATGGAAAAAACAATAAACTACAAACATTAAATTGCTACTACAGTAAACTAAACATTAAAAACAATTGTTATTGTTGTTTAAAGCCCAGCCGACTGTGTAGAGCCATATCAGGGCTTTAACTGCTTCAAAGCCTACAAAACTTCAACAGGAAAAAAAAGAGAAAAGAAAATTAAGTACACATATCAATGCATTAGTGCACATAATCTAAGGACGTGCCCCTGGTGTTGACCACTCTGTCCAATTTATCGCACAGGGATTTAAAAAACACACCTGAATATAAATTTGAGCAAACCTAAGGACACAAAAACATATAAAAAGAGTACAAATTGCCTAAAATTGCTTCTGCATATCTCATTTTCCTAGAGCCAAAAATGCACTTAATACATGTACCCAATTATCAATCCTAAGAAAAAGTACGTAAGACTTTACTGAACACATACAGGTGAATGGACCAGCAAGGCAGAAAATGACAGGAAGAAATGATAGAAAGCAAAGGAGGAAGAAAGAAACAAAAAGAGTGACAGAAAAAAGGAATTTCCAGAAGGTGGGGATACTATTTATACTGAAAGAGCCTCCGGCATTCCTACGGGGGGAATAAATACATGAAAGGTACATGAACCAGTAAACACGAAAACAGAGTCAGAACACGTATCTAATACAACCAGACAAGACAGGCGCAAATTTTCAGCCGACTGGCCTTTGTCAAGCGTAGACGGAAGATCACAAACGGACAAACACCAAATACAAAAATTAGGAGAAAAAGACTGAAACTTCCCTGCTGCTTTGTCCAGTGGGAGAAAATGACTAAAATCATATGTGATCTTACATTTACGCTCGACAAAGGCCAGTTGGCTGAAAATTTGCGCCCCGTCTTGTCTGGTTCTATTACATACGCGATCTTTTTCTATTTTCTTGTTTTTCTGGTTCTTGATTTTTTTAATGTGGGCATTGCACTTGTTTTGGATTACATAAAAAGTACAGTAAAATAAATAAGCAAGGACCTATGCATCACCTGGGGTCATAGGCCAACACTTTACAGCCGTAGATCTTGGCCACCGAGTCATCAAATTGCCAGTCTCTTCCAATCCTGTGTGCAGAAACATACATGGCATTCATTACTCATAAGGAAAATATCTTACGTCTGTCTACAAATACATTCGATATACACAAGACTACCACCACTGCAAATCTAAAAGGAATCCCCAGGACGCTTTGGCAGAAATCATAGGAGTTCCAGCGCCAGTTTTGGAAAACAAAAGCAAGTTGAACAGACACTACGAGTGAGATCACTACAAGTGTGTGTGTCTATGTGTGTGTGTTTATGTGAAATCCGGTTAAACTGGATTTTTTCTATATATTTTTTTTTAAGATAATAATGTTCATTTAGATTTTATTTTCAAGTTTCTTGTTACGTGGTCAGTTATACTTTGATAATTTTCTTAATTTCATGTACGCTATAGTTCTTATTCCTCTAACCTTTTCCCTCTCCTCTTTCCATCATCGTCTGATATCAATTATGTGGATAGACATTAAAGGAAATTGAACACACACACCACACACAACACACCACCACACACCACACACACACAAACACAAGCACACACATACACACATCAGGTATTTATTGTAGTCATGTAAGTTGTTTTCTTTCATTAAGCCTCATTGTTCTAACTCTTTTAATGTATTTTCTTGACTGTTTACATCCTAATTTTTCACAGCTCTTTTGAATATGTTATAATGAACTTTCAACTTCAAAAGATAATCGTATCCAACTGTTCCTCCTCACACCTCGCACCCTTTTTCTTTTTTAATCAGATATATTTTGAACAGACTGTGAAAAGAAAATTTTCGAGGGTTGACAAACAGTAACCCAGTATCTCGTTTGCTTCTCTTTTATAATGAACTGTTGCTTTTGATGTGATCTTTCACTTGGTGGACTTTGTTTTTGCCATGATACTGATTTTTGATCGGTCATCAATAAAACCAAAAACCAATATCTCAAAATGTAGACATAGCCTCCCCCGAAAACCCAGTTAAAAATCGTCTCCTGTAAGCTATCAGAAAGAAGATCTTGTAATCAAAGGACATAACTCTTGAGAATTATCTCCCATGTTGTATAGAACTTCTCAAATCTAACACAGTTTACGTACCCATTCAGCTAGCATAGAAGCAGATACAAAGTACAAAAACAGTAAGCTCAGAACACTCCTCAAAAAAGGAGCGCCCAAGTCAAGATATTTGGTTCTGGTTGTCAACCCTAGATTAATAAATGAACCAACAAACACCCACAAACACACTGACCCAAAGGACATGATGACGCAGGGACGAAGGAGGGAGAAAGGAGAAGACAAACAGACGTTCCATCCACCGTCGTGAGGATGACCAAGGCGAACGTCATTGTTACAGCGCACATCTTTGTTCTCCAGGTACCTGCAAGACAAGGTTAGACCAACCAGTTGCACACACCAGGTTGTTAGCATGAAGTTGTCAATGACTGGGACATTGTGGATTTGAATCCCATTAGTCCCATCGACATCACCAGGGGGGTGGGGGGTGGGCACCAATCACCTCCTACCCAGAACTTAACCCTTTGACTCCCGCACCGTATCCACCAACTGCAAAAATTTAACCCTTTGACACCCTTACCCTATCCAGCATCTTCCCGCAGGACACTGTGGATAGGGTAAGGGAGTCAAAGGTTAGTGAAGGAGTCAAAGGGTTAAGTTTTTGCTTTACTAGCATAGTTGACAATGCAGAAAGCTAGCGACAGGGTGTGGGAGTCAAAGGGTTTAATATACTATGGGCTCCCTAGGGAGACTGGGACCACATATTTGTGTCTCATTTACTGCATGGTTGTGTCACTGAAGGTGTCTCAATCTTCCTGACCAACACCACAGGTGTCTGTATCTGTCAGGCCTGGTGCACACCAGGATATTATGAAAGGAAGCGTAAAGAACAGCCCTGTCATGCTCTCTTAATTCAGCATGGAACTCCACAGCATTCTCAACCCCACTGTCAGGTATAATGACATTTATCAGGCACCAGATATTGATTCAAGAATCAAACCAAACAGCCACTTTCATCATTCACCAAAGTGATCACCAGCAACGACCAAACACCCAGGCACCAGCAACGACCAAATCACCCAGGCACAAAGCATATACAAAGCGGGAGGGGGAAGACAAGAGGGGGTAAGGCTTGTGACTCCTGACCCAAGCCACCCTCCTCCCTCTGTTTCTCTCTCTCTCTCTCACACACACACACACACACACACACACACACACACACACACAACACACACACACACACACCACAACACACACACACACACACACACACACACACACACACACACACACACACACACACACATACACAACATACACACACACACACACACACACACATACATACACACACACACACACACACCCACACATACATACACACACACACACACACACACACCGGATGCTGAGCTAGGGTACACTCAAGCCTGTTCAATGAATGACCCTTAACCCAAGCTCTCTCTCTCTCTCCTCTCTCTTCTTTCTTCTTCTTCTTCTTCTTCTTTTGACCAAGACTATAAAACAAGCAAGAAAGTTAATTGCGTCTCAAGGGGAGGGACCTGGGAATTGAACCTGTCTCCAACAGATATCATCACAGCATTCTGGAATACAATCCCAGATCCCGCAGCCTGTAAAACATCATGGAAGTAAAAGTAAGATGCAAGACGTTTTATTGAGTGGTGTTCATTAACCCTGTCCACCAGCATCCTGCATTGTCAACCATGCTGACAAAGCAAAAATGTAACCCTATGATTTCCTCACCCTATAACCAGCTTCCTACAGGAAGCTGTGGATAGGGTGAGGGAGTCAAAGGGTCAAATTTTTGCAGCAGGTAAATAGGGTGTGGGAGTCAAAGAGTTAAAAAAAAAAAAGCCTTTTGATATTTGGCTTCTTTTCCTTTTTTTATGATCTGGTGACATCAGATATGTCTCAAGACATCATGTCATTTCGAGGGCTGAAAATCACAAGCTGTGAACATTCATTCATACACTTTCATGTCAACATTTGTTCAAAGTCTGGTTACAATGCACTAGAGTTCCTTTCTTCCAATCTGTTGCACAGGTCTGTCTGTCTTGAGAAAAAATGCTCTGTGCATGAGGCCTCCAGCTCAGGATTGGAGAAGGTAAGGCTGGCCATCAGGTAAGCTCACCCCTCCATGACATCAAGGTTATGAGACAACCTTTACCATTACTTTAACTTGTGAGTGATAAGAAATAAGAGGGAAGCAGAGAGAATTTTTATAATATTAATCAAAGAACATAACTCTTGAGAGTCACGTACGAATCATCTCCCATGTTGTACCTCTCAAATCTAACACAGTTTGCGCTACCCATTCAGCTAGCATAGAAGCAGATACAAAGCACAAAAACAGTAAGCTCAGAACACTCCTCCTCCTTGTGAGTGTTTAATTAAAACATATACATACATATATATGCATGAAGCTGGTGGATAGGGTGAGTGAGTGACAGGGTAAAGTTTCTGCAGCTGGCAGATAGGGTGCCGGGGTGAAAGGGTTAATTAAAGATTTGCACCCAAACTACCACCTCACATCATCATATACTGGTGTGTGTGGTGTGGTGTGGTGTGGTGTGCAGGGCTCCCACTGAGGAAAATCAAAAATCCCTGAAAATCCGGGAGGGGGGGGGGGGGAAATAAGCCCCCTCCTCCTCCCCCCCCTCCCCCCGAAAATTTACGTTTAAAATAGCGCAATCTGACACATATCTGAGCTTAATTTATAGTTTTTTATAGTTTTTTTTCGCGGAAAAATTGTTTTTTCGCGGATTCTCAGTCTCACTCTTGGTTTTCGCAGAAATCCGCGAAAATTCGCGGAAAAGTGGGAGCCCTGGGTGTGGTATGGTATGCTGAAATGTGGTACAGTGTGGTATGGTGTGATGTATGCAGGGTAGTATATGGTGTGGTCTGCTGTGACTTGACGTGTGTGAACTGCAGGTATGCATGAACTAAGACAAAGTCAAAACGCCTAAGACTGAACTCACTTGAAAAAGTTGTGCTCTGCCACAGCTTCCGTCATGTTGACGTTGACTACAGGTTGTGGCAATGTCTTCACATGCAGCTGAGGTATGAACAGTGGCGCCAGAGTCTGAAAAACACACACTGACAACATCTCACCTTGAATAGATGGCACTGCAAAATCGGACCGCTTCAGTGCTTGTAACCAAAACTGAAACCAGATAGTCCAGGAATGGCAATACTTAACCCTTTGACTCCCAGCACACTGTCCATCAGCGTCCTGCATTCTCATCCATGCTCGCGAAGCAAAAACTTAAACCTTTGACTCCCTTTGAGGAAGTCAAAGGGTTAAGTTTTTGCGGTTGGTGGACAGGGTGCGGGAGTCAAAAGGTTAACTGTATGTATTCTCAATGAGAGTATTTTTCCCTTCAGTCATAATACATTTTGTACTGAACACTATTGTGACATATTATTATCATCATCATCATGTGCCCTGCTGCATGGCGTTGGTGATCATGGCCCTCCATACAAATCTATTCCTTGTCACTGCAAGTACGTCTCCCACCCTCTGTGTTCTCAGCCACTCTGCAGCCTGGACCATCCAATATGGTGCTCTTTTTCCCTTCAGATGATGATAATAATAGTAATAATAATAGTAATAATAATTATGATAATAATATTTATAAGGCACTAAATCTTGATTCAAGAATCAAACCAAGGTGTACACTCTCACCATTCACCAAAGCAATCACCAAAAGCACAGACAAACTGGGAGGGGGAAGACAGGAGGGGAGTACGGTGTGTGACTACAGACTCAAGCTGTTACGCTCCCTCTGTCTCACTAACACACACACACAGAGACACACACACACACAGAGACACACACACACACACACACACAGAGTTCCCTGAAGGACTGATTTAGCAAGGCTGCTGGACCTTGTTACATGGCTGTACCAACAGTTTTCTTTTCTCAAATGAAGCCAGCAGATCTTCATAAGGTCCAGTGTGCTACTTGATGGTTTGGTGTACCTGTTTACAGGTAATATGATCAGTATACTTGATGTTTATCCTGTGATAACACCTTATGTCCATAGTTCAGATTCGTCTTTTCAAATCTGCTGTGAGAGTCAATGTCTTGCATACACTCAAGAATACGGAATACAGTGGTACCTCAGGATACGAGCGTCTCGCCATACAAGCAATTCAGGTTACAAGCACAAAATACTTGGAAAATTCGCCTCGGTATTCGAGCATTCACTCAATTTACAAGCGACGTTGTGGTTACTTCACGTGCTTCCCGCCGCCGCATCCCGCTCTCAGTGAGCATTGTTCTCTCGTAGCGGAAGCATTTCTGCGTTCATTTGCAGAAATTTTGTAACCCACGATGTCGTCCAAGAAGATGGTTGCTAAGGATAGCACTGCTAAGAGGAAGAAGGATATAATTTCCATAGAATTGAAAGGAGATCATAGAAAAACACAAGCGTGGTCTACGTGTGGCTGATCTCGCCAAGTTGTACGACTGTTCCCCACAGTAACCCTCTCCTCCTCCCCATCGTCTCCCTCAAGCCAGCACGACTCTTCATAAAGGTAAGGCACAGTACATGTACACTGTATATTATTTATCATTGTTAAATGTTAGAAAAATTACTTTAATTCTGCATAAAATACCATGTTAATTCATTTTTATATCGATATTTTGGGGTGTGAAACGAATTAATTGGATTTCCATTATTTTCAATGGGGAAATTCGTTTCGAGATACAAGTTTTTCAAGATACGAGCTACATCATGGAATGAATTAAATTCGTAACCCGAGATGCGACTGTATATACCAGTGCATGTAAAGCCTGATCTTGTGTTTCATGGAGATATTCTTGTCCACACAGGTTTCAGCCTGAACAGTGTTGATGTCATCTTTGCTGTCTTCAGAGGATTTCTGGTTTGGACCCCTCATAGTTACAATACATCATCATCATCATCATCAGGTGCCTTGCCGCATGGCGTTGGCGATCATGGACTTCCATCTGTCTCTATCTCTTGTTGCCCCAAGCATCTCCTCCACCCTCCTCGTCTTCAGCCACTCTGCAAGTCCATCCAGCATTTTCTCCCTGGGTCTACCTGGTGCTCTCTTTCCCTTCAGCTTTCCTGTTGTGACAGGTGCTCCAAATCCCTCTTCCTCATAAAATGGCCTATAAATGTTGCCTGTCTTTTCCTAATCTTCCTTGTGAATGATCTACTTGTGTCTGCCTCCGTCAAGACTGTCTCGTTGTTTTCTTTGCTGTCCATGGAATATACATCATACATCATAACTTCAAAAAACAAAATGAAAACTATGCTCACTAGGATCATGCCTTGATGTCTTACCCAGTGGTCTGACCCAATGGAGGTGCTTGCTACCACCATACAGTTGTTTGTTCATTTCAATGACAGTATGACAAATGAAACATGATTTACAGCTGATTGTTCATTTTAATGACACTATGACGAATCATGACAAATGAAACATGATTTACAGCTGATTGTTCATTTTAATGACACTATGACGAATCATGACAAATGAAACATGATTTATAGCTGATTGTTCATTTTAATGACACTATGACGAATCATGACAAATGAAACATGAGTTTTGTTCAGAATATGAAAATATCCAATACATGTTTGACTTTTGTAACTATCATAATGCCCATCTTAGTGTGCAGCATTTTTAAATTCATTATCAAAAACGCTGTCAACATAGCAGCATTATTAATATACTTTGTAATGTCTTTTGTCTAACCTGTCAGAGAAAACTGGGACACATTTAAACAGCAATGGCAACAATAGCAACGACCCAGCAGACGCAGACAGACCAGAGACAGATAAAGACTGCGACAGACATCCAGACTGGGTGATGAAAACAGACCAGATGCCACAACAGACACAATCAATAGGAAAAACACACTCTCACTCTCAGTCTCTCTTCAACTACCTTGACTTTCTTTCACACCACTCTTTTACCTTTGGCTTCTCCGTGACTTTTGGCAACCCCAGCCCAAAAAGTTCAGGATCCATACGGCCCACTGCAGGATCCATCTGGGGTAGAGCATCATCTGAAGTCAGTGTCTTCCTGCGGGCCAGGTCAGTGTACAAGAATACGTAGACAATGAGGAAGATGAAACTGAGGATGGTACAAAGGTACACACAATGACGCCTTGGCAAACGTCGCATGATGGACATGACAGTCTCCGTTCAATTCCTAGTTTCCGTACTCCACTTTCCCCAAGTCCTCTCAATGTTTAACCACCGACACTATACAGACCTGAAAAATAAAGAAAACGTTTGTGAAAAAAAAACAAAAGAAAATCGACAAGAAATGTTTAAAATCAAATTATAAACATTATCTTATACTGTGTTCTCTGGAAAGCAGTTAAAAATTCCAGTTCAAAAATAAAATTATGACTTTTGTATTAACTACTTATCACAGATACACATGGGTAAGTTTTGATATAAAGGTTGTTTTTTTTCTCTTTTTATTTCTATCAGTCAAGTCGTGAATGGTGGATGGATAGCAATTCAAGATGTGCCATGTACGGCACGAGGGCAGTTTACATTGGGCGGTGTATGTGAGTGTAGGTGCGCACGTGTGTGTGTGTGTGTGTGTGTACATTCCCTCATAAAACTGTCATGTTTATCTCTTTAAGCTAGGAGTGGGTCAGGTGCACTGTGTGTGTCGAATGTTGTATCTGATCATGGCCAAGTTCAGCTCTAGAGGATTATAAGTATGTTAACCAAAAGGACAGGTCACTTGGGAAAAAGTAATCTTGGTGTACAGTTGAGCCCCAAGACTGGGTAGTTGTATCAGATCATCTGACAGTCCTAGGATTAGTTGGACCTCTATTCTTGAACCTACACTGGAAGAAGTCAAGTCTGCATTTTGTCATTAGCAGCCTAGTGTGATGGTCCATAAATGCCTGGTCAAAGATGTCAAGGTTTGCACATATTAGTATATCTATGTGTTGTTTCTAGTCCAAAGTTTTGCTATGGTGTGTATGTGCATGTGTGTTCATACTGCACTACAGGCAAAAGTGTTTTAATGTATCAACAGCTGTTGCGTTTTGTTTCCACTGTCGTCGTGAAGCATGGTGCCAGTTTTCCTTTAATTGAGAGTAGACAGATGATGTTATTGCCTAAGAAGGCAGGTGTGGAAGGACATTGCATGGAAATGTTTTATGTCTCATTTATAGGAATGGGAAGGGGATATGTGTTCTGACATATGAGTACTGATCTTGTCAGTATGTGTACATTTTGTTGTCTGTATGTGTAGAGGTGCAAACAGAATTCATAAGTGTGAAGGAGCCATATAAACTGTTGAATATTCGTAGTGGTTACAGCAACTCATTTTATCACTAATGTATAGCACAGAGGTGGTGGTGTGTACATATCCTTGGGGTGTTACAATAATTCTGTCAATGAGTAATGACACCTTGTTTATAAATGTGTTGTGGTAAGATGGACTTGTACAACTGAGTAGTGGTTATATGCAGATATTTACAACATCTGAGTGCTTTTATTCCAGAAAAGTATGCCAGAATACTATGCTTTGTAAATATTAACCACTAAGCATTTGTGTGATTACTGCCTTGGGAAAATAATGTTACTGACTGCTATGTCACAGATATATTGTGGATATGTTAGAAGAAAAAATAAGGAAAAACTGTCTCCAGCAAGCTGACCATTTCACTGAATTCAAACTTTATTTGCAAGTGGTTATCATTATGCCATATGCTGAAATGGCTGATATGGAATTGTGAACTACAGATCATTGTAGGAAAAAAATTGACAAACTGATGTGCTTGAAATCCCCTCATGCAAAATAACAGCAAACAGCACAACCTTGAGACAGGTTGGTAAATTTAAATACTGGGAACGATCATTTCACCAGACGGCAGATGCACATCAGAAATAGCCAGCAGAATCAGCCAAGCCAAAACAGCATTCAAGAAGATGAAAAGCATTCTTACCAACAAACGCCTATCAATTAACATCAGGAAGAGAGTTCTTGAATGTTATATAGAACCAATACTGTTGTATGGTTGCGAGGCATGGACAGTCAACACGCAAAGCCAGAACAACATTGAGGCAGCCGAGATGTGGTTTCTAAGAAGAATGTGAATGTTGAGAGTTCCATGGACAGCAAAGAAAACAAACGAGACAGTCTTGATGGAGGCAGACACAAGTAGATCATTCATAAGGAAGATTAGGAAAAGACAGGCAACGTTTATGGGCCATTTTATGAGAAAAGGGGAACTGGAGCACCTGGTCACAACGGGAAAAACTGGAGGGAAAGAGAGCACCGGGTAGACCCAAGGAGAAGATACTAGACGGACTTGCAGAGTGGCTGGGGACAAGGAGGGTGGGAGATGCTTGAAGCAACAAGTGACAGAGACAGATGGAAGTCCATAATTGCCAATGCCATGTGGCAAGGCACCTGATGATGATGATGATGATGATGATGTGCTTGTCATGATCATTTTCCTTTGAAAAGGTGGTCTATGGCATAAGAAAGATATGGGCCATTCATAGGTAGTGTAAAATGGGTTCTACCTTAGGTATGGTATACATCTTTGGATCACAAGGAATCAGCCTGAGGATATAAGTAGTTAACCAAAGGACGGGTTCATTGGGAAGTTGACATGGAGTGCGGAGTTGACACCCATTAATTGTTGTTGTATAGATATCGAAGTTCGTGATAGTGTGAACTCGGCCTTAAAAATAACAGAGAGGTCAATTTCCTTTGCATTCGTCATTAGCAGCGTAGCGATACGTGGATACCAATAAAAGTTGTGGTCCAGTAGCAGGTTGGATGTAGTCACTACTGGCGTTCGGTCAGTGCGAAAGATATGCTGGATAGCGACATGATATCAAGGCGTTTTTTTCGCGAGCATGATTTATATGGTCAGCCGTTAGGGTGGATTTTGTTTCATTCTATGAAGCAGGTGCCAGTTTTCCATTTGTAAATGGTACGACTAATGATCGTCTACGCCTAAGACAAGTAATGGAATGATACGCATGAATGTTAGCGTAAAATCGTTGGAAGGGAAAATGTGTGCTGATATATGAGCACTCGACTGCAGAGCAGACTACATGCTAGAGAGAGAGTGCATATAGATTCGAAGGAACAGGTCGCCATAAAACGTGAATATCGTAGTGATAAAATGGGGGACAGATTGAACATAAGTAGGGACAGAGGATGGTGGAAATGTTAGGGGTGTCACAATAATTCATATTGTTATAACATTTGTTTATACGGGGTATGGGGAAGAGGGTCGTAGATTGTGTACTATTTGAGAGAAAGTATTATGAACGAGTGGCTTGGCAAGGAGCAAAAGTAGTTGTGATGCCTATGAAGAGATTAAGTATACATGGAGGGTTGGCCTGGAAAAAGAGTCGTGGTATGACTGTAGTCAAAAGTATTTTGTGTGGATTAAAGGAAAAAGGGAATACGTTTGCAGCAAGCTGATATTTCAGGAATTCAATTTAGTTTGCAAGTGGTTATCATATCCATGCTGGAAATGGCTGATAGGTTTTGTACAGATCATTGGATAATTTTGAAACTGATGTGCTTTGTAAGGGATTTCCTAAAAAGGTTGGTCTATGGAAGAAGATATGGGCCATTAAGTTACGTTTAGTAAAATGGTTGTACCTAGTATGGTTAATGCTTGGATTATGAGGAAGGACAGCCTAGCACTGGTGAGCATATAATGTCTGAACATGCAGGAAGAGAGTAACAGAGGTTTTACAATTTTTAGTGAGATATATTCATTACGTGATAAGTGGAAAAATATATATGCTAATTTCCCTCTAGCTGAATTCAAGCAAGTATGTAATACTGAAATACAAATCAATGTGTATTCCCGAGGATTTTAGCTGACAGCCCAATGGGACATCAGGATATGTCTTCATAGGTCAAGAAAGTAAGGCTGCATTTCACGGTTCCAAGAGATTACTTATGTTATTACCTTCTCCATTATACTATCCTACCCTTGCTCCCGTGTCCAACTCCTCTTCACCACCCCCATAAGCCAAATCTATCCTTGCATAAACGCATGACACCATCTACCGTAAAGTGGCAGTGTGTGTGAGTGTTATGTAGATGTGTTTGAACTGTGCATGTGTGTATGTGTGTGTGCGTGGTGTTTGTGTGTGTGTGTTTGTGTGTGTGTTTTGTGTATGTCATTGTGTGTGTTGTGTGTGTTTGTGTGTGTGTGTTGTGTGTGTTTTGTGTGTTGTGTGTTGGTGTGTGTGTGTGTGTGTGTGTAGTGTATGTGTGTGTATGCATGTGTGTGTGGTGTGTGTGTGGTTGTGTGTGTTTTGTGTGTGTGTGTGTGTGTGTGTGTGTGTGTGTGTGTGTGTGTGTGTGTGTGTGTGTGTGTGTGTGTGTGTCCTGTTGTCCCACTTGTACAATGCATTACTGAAAACTATATTAACACTGATCTCGGACACACACAATTTCACAATACACATACACTCGCAAACACACGAGTGGGAAGTCGGCATTACTAAACAACACTGCCTTACCTCCCTTAAAATTAAAATGCACTGGTAAATCAGACAAGAATTAAAGTAAGCCTAACCGTTCCTCTTGGGAAAGGAAACTGAAAAGTAAATTTGAAGTTGATAAAGTTCACCAAACCTGCACATGTACACCTACTCGGTTATTGTTAAAAGTTCCCGAGTTCTGTAAAATTCCTGTCGAACGCTGTGTCACGCGTGCGGCATCAGGCATCTAGACCTAGTTGGATCGCTCAAAACCTGTGTGAAACAGAACCAACTCCATCGAAAGGCTGGCACCGTTCACTGGTTACTAACCAGTCCAACCAGTTTTTCTACTGGGCCAACGTGCGTTTGTTTACATTTCCGATTTCGACTTCAGTTGCTGCCACGCTGGACGCAATTCCTCCTCTGTGACTGCAAACGCTCTTCCTAGTAAGTTTTTTTTACCATTTGCATGAAACACTGTAGTCGATCCAAGACTAAAACAGCTTATTTTACATTTTCTATGAAATGACAAAAGAAAACCCCAAATGACAGGCCAGAGAGCTACATTTTATACATACGTACAAGAAGCATTGAGGTCAAAGCACCAGTCTGTTTCTGCTCTTAGTACCGAAACTAATCCACGCTACCTAGTTTTGGCCCTTTACGTTAAGGGACAGTACTCAATTGAATTGATGAGGCGTCGTGTGTAAACAGAAACGAAAGTAGGAGTTGACTTTATTCAATTTCAAAGTTACAGTTGTTGTTGTAACTGTTGTTGTTAATGTATGGGCTTTACACATGAAGGAAACCCATAATTCTGTGATAATAAAGTCTGTCTCGCTGGTTTTGCTTTAATTGCATGAAATCAATTTCATTCATTCTTCAACCGGTACGTTCGTTTACGTGTCATTGTACGAGAAAAACCTGTGTAATCATCATCACAAATACATACTTTTCGTTCACGCCCCGAAATAAATCGATCTTACCTGTCTAGTTAGCCTACACAATGACAGATGCAATACAAGCAACAAATACAACAACACCAACAACAAAAAAAGTCAAGCAAACGCCAAAAATAAATAAATAAATAAATAAATCACCAAACACCGTAGATGAAGGAAGTAAAAACAATATGTACGTCAAAATAAAGTTATCTTTCATACTGTGACAATTGGCATTATTACACAACTACCGAAAAAAAAAAAAAAGAATATGCGAGCAGGAAAAGACAGTCAGGGGTGATAAACAGAGGAAGAAGAAGACGACGACGACGACGAGAAGAAGAAGAAGAAGAAGAAGAAGAGAAAAGAAGAGAGAGAGGACCCGCCAAGCCCAGAGCACCGCAGATTGAGGGCCGACATGATAGACGCGTAGTGGGGTCGTACATGACCTCTCCAACGTCCAGAGACCCAAACTTAATCAGTAGCAGAGAAACAAGAGGGCATCTCTTGAACCTTACCAAACGTCGCTGTAAGCTAAAAGTTCGCTGCAAATTCTTTGTAAACAGGGTCACAAACGCATCTATAGACAGTCTACAGACAGTGTTGTAAATGTACCCTCCTGAAGAGCATTAAAAGCAGACTTGAGAAACAGTGGGAAACGATCTGTCTAGCACGCCACTTGCCAATGATAGCATTAGTAGCCGTGCACGCTACAACAGTTTAGTCGTCTTGATCGATGAATGGGTTCAATAGAACCTCAACATATAAAACAGTTCAAGAAATTCCGAAGACAGGGATATATTATTTAAAGGGCCTACTGATATAGACCTTGGCATCTCCATGGAGTCGACTTTCAAACCCAGCAGCAATTTCGTTTCGTTTTTGGTCTTAACCCTTTGCCTCCCGCGCCATATACACCGCCTGCAAACATTTAACCCTTTGACTCCCAGAAAGCTGGTGGGTTGGGTGTAGGAGCCAAAGGGTTAAGTGTTTTGTTTTGCTAGCATGGTTGACAATGCAGGATACTGGTGGATATGGGAGTCAAAGGGTTAAATTTGTGCTTTGCTGGTGGACTGGGTGCGGGAGTCAAAGAGTTAAGTAATGAGCATGACCTGGTTGGCGTTGACATAACTAATGCTCCTTCCTTACAACCTGACTGACTGCATGGGTTTGAACAACTGAGTACAAATCATATTTGAGCAAAACGGCTTGGTGCATGGCGGCCTCTGGTCCACCCAGCTGCAAAATGGAATTACTTTGTTCAGGGTTGGAGAAGGTAAAGAAGCACTGAAAGGAGAGGAGATAGACATCGCACTGATTATGCTAGCTTAGACAGAGAGGTCTCTTCCACCTCACCCTCCTACAACGAAAAGATTATGGGACAACTTTTTCCATTTCTCAACAGCTGTTTCATGAGGTCATACTTATGGGCAATATGCTTATCAATTCCTTTGTTCCAATCTCTACGGCGAGGACTTAAACTTGAAAGCCAGATTTTTTAAAAGTTGTTTTTGGCTAGACTGGCATACTTTTCAGTCTTGTAGATATGGGCTGTCTCCTGGCCATTCTATTGTGAATTTGATCATTCATATACAATTTTGTTTCGATGAATAGGAGTTGATAATTATACTCCACTCTCATGCCACTCTTCTGATGATTTATGTTTGTTTGTTTGTTTTGTTTTCATTGTGGAGATCTGCTGTGCACTCCCAGTCTTCTGCTCCATCCAGCAGACCCCTCTTCGATACTTAGAATGTCACAACTTTTTGGGAAACAATTCGCTGCTTTATGCCGTGTAGAATGAAGTCGAAGCTTCTGGTGGCATGTTTTTTGTTTGTTTTTTGTTTTTTTTGTTTTTTTTTCTGGCAGTATTACACTGATCGCTTGTGCGATCTCTTGAAGAACTTGAATGCGTGTCATGTGTACTTTACTTGGGTTTAATACTATCTTGGGTTAGTACTTTCAAGCAAAAACAGCATTCAAGCAGATGAAAGGCGTTCTTAGCAACAAATGCCTTTCAATTAACATCAGGAAGAGAGTTCTTGAGTGTTATATAGAACCCATACTGTTGTACGATTGTGAGGCGTGGACAGTCAACACGCAAAATCAAAACAAGATTGAGGCAACTGAAATGTGTTTTCTAAGAAGAATGTTGAGAGTTCCATAGACAGCAAAGAAAACAAACGAGACAGTCTTGACGCCGGCGGACACAAGAAGATAATTAATAAAGAAGATTAGAAAAAGACAAGTAACATTTAAAGGACATTTTCTGAGTAAAGAGAAATCAGAACACCTGGTCACAACAGGAAATCTGGAGGGAAAGAGAACACCAGGTAGACCCAGGGAGAAAATATTGGACGGACTTCAGGGTGGCTGAGGACAGAGAGGGTGTGGGAGATGTACTTGTAGCGACAAGGGATAGATTTGTGCAGAGGGCCATGATCACCAACACTATGCGGCAGGGCACGTGATCATGATGATGAGCACAATCTTGCATGAGCTCAGGACATATTTCATTGTTTGTTTGCCCTGGCAGAGCAGGCACACAGGATCATCCGATTTCCCCCATGTCACCAGATTTGAGTTCAAGGGCAGGGGGTCATATACAGATCTGAGGATGAAAATGATTCTGAAAGAGGCCACATGCCACACGCATTCCATTCCAATTTAGACTTCTTTAGAGTGTTTTTGCCACGTAGTCCATTACTCCTGATGACCTTGCTGGACTGCTTTCTGGATTCTTTTGGCATCCTCTTCTTTCTTCATCTCTAGTATTATGTATCCTCTTCTTTCTTCATCTCTAGTATTATCATATCTCTTTTGCCTTTCTGTTGGCCATTCCGAGGGCCATTTTCAGTGTTGATCCTAGTCTCTGCCTATTTCTTTGCGTGTGCTCTGTTATTTCTCTGAACATGAGGCTTTCCTTTGCTGCGTCAACTACTTCCCAACCTTTCCATTTTCTGCCAGTCCTCAGCTTGGGTTGGCTTGATTTCACCTTATCTCCTGAATCCTCAACCGAGCATGCCTAGAAGCACATTCTTCCCCATTTTGTGCTCCTCGACAATGGATTTTCAGAGTAGTTTCAGCTACAAGCCTGGTGACAATAGAACGCAATATCAGTGAGATTCGGTGGGACACCAGTTAAGCCATTCCCTTGTGCATTCATTGATTTTGACCTTCATCGATTTCATTGCGCTGGTGCTGATATTTCATATTCGTGGAGACCAGAGGAGCTTTGGAATCAGTATGGACTACAGGTGCCAGACTTTGTGTTTGTCAAGACGGCCATATTGGTCTGTTAGGTGCAGCTTCTTCTGCCATCTGCTTGGCAGTTTCCTGAACCCTATTTGTATCTTTTAGGGGGGGGGGGGGGTCACCATACCACCTTCCAAGCCTTTTGAGTGGTTCTTCTGTAGCTGTTGGAATGGAGTGGTTGGCAACAGTGAACGTCACCGTTTTGGCTGCTTTTCCTTTCTAGCCTCAGTGACAGGCTCCGTGGTTTATTTTTTTCGGTTAAAAGTATAATAAACATTTTTTTTAACTTCCACCAAAATGTTTCTCATCATTATGCCGTTATGAACGTGAAATCGCCACTTCCACCTTTTTGGTAAATCAAACTTCACATGACGGGGGATGTGGTTTAGTAACGTGGTAAACGTGGAACTTCCAATGGGAAAATTCTGGGTTTGATCGGTCTATAGACACCAAAGTATAGATACCTCCACTTGGTAGGTAAAGGGAGATCATTCTGATCTCCCAGGACAACATGTGTACAGACCTTCCAGTACCTAAACCCCCTTTGTGTGTATATGCAAGCAGAATATCAAATAACACATGTTTAACCCTTTGACTTCCGCACCCTGTCCACTAACATTCTGCGTTGTCAACCATGATAGCAAAGCAAAAACTTAGCACTTTGATTCCCTCATCCATCAACTTTTTGCAGGAAGCTGGTAGGTAGGGTGAGGGAATCAAAGGGTTAAGCTTTTGCTGTTGGTGGATAGGGTGCGGGAGTCAAAGGGTTAAGTTGAAGCTGTGAGTCACGTCAGTGGCTCACTTATGGGAACACGAAAACACCCAGCCGATGCCCGCCCACTGTAGTCGGAGTATACAGATTGTGTTGCAACACAGCGCCTGCGCAGTGTGAGCGAAACAACTCGCATACGCATACACGCATAAAAAAAAAAAAAAAAAAAAAAAAATAAAAAGGTAGGCTACGCTTAAACGAAACGAAACCAAATCAACCCAACCGACCAAGCCTCAACCAATAACTTTGTGCAAACGGCCTCCTGTCCACCAAACTGTAAATTGCTATCTCTCTTCAGGGTTTGGGAAGACAAAGCAGCGAGGGAGATGAGATGGGCACAGTCCTCATAATGCTGGATCGAGAAAGGTTTACATTTCAATCACTTCTCGACGACCTCAGGGTTTTAATTGGGAAAATCTTTACTATTGTTTCTTTTCAACTCCTGCATGTTTCTACATGTCGCTGCCTCACACAGAAGCGCTTGAGTGAGTTATGTTAATCTTTAAACATTTTTTTTAAAGTGAAAACAGATTGAAATGTATTAGTCAACGTGCGCGACACTTTCAGATAGAACTATTCAGTATTTGACAGGAATTATGGGGGTGGGGTGGTGGTGAAGTGTTGCTATCGATCGTTGTTTATACATGACCGTTGCTAGGGAGGGGGTCCCTTGCAAGAAAAATCCAAGCCGACTACACAAAATATAGGCCTACGTCTGGTCTGAGCCGACTGTCGACGGCACATCTCAGGCACCATCGTCTTGTCGGTTGCCTTTGCGAGCCATTCTCAGTACGCGACAGCACGGGAGTGACGTCCCTTGCGATCTACAAAAGATGGCGCATCGTCGCAACTTTTGAAGACATTTGCTGTCTGCTATTATTTTTTTCGAAAGCAACTTGTGAACTGCTCAACAGATTGACAAAAGATAAAAAACGCTCAAGGTAAGTAGAAAAAGTTTGAAAACAATGTGCATTCGTTCATAGGACAAAAAAGAAAGTCTTATTTGATGTCTGAAATTTGCAGCCGATAACCTTTGCAGACGATGAGATCAACTTTGGGTTCTAAAAATAGCGAGGTCGCCGGGTCGTTAGCCTTGATCTGCCGGGCAGAGAAATAATACAAAACGCTGTCATTGTCAATAAAAAAATATTTGAACATGTCTCTGGACGTTATTTTGATTATATTTCATCCTTTTTTCTGTTTGCAAAGTAAGATACACAAAGATTTTGTACGTTAAAAGACTTGCCTGTTCGCGCATGCGAACCCAAACAAAATGACGTAAGCGCAGACAGAGTTTTTTTCCTTTTTCTTTTTTGTGCCAGTGCAGACTCTGCTGAAGAAACGAAAGGTTTGAGAATAGCGCACAAGTAGTGTCGTGTGTGATCTGGCAGCGCTTAGCCGACAGCATTTGCACTAACTTTAGAGCAGGTTCGTTGAACTGCAAAAATTAGTGCAATGCAAGGCGAAAAGGACAGAAATGCATGGAGAATAATGTAAAGGGAAGGCTGGTGTTGGTGGTGATTGCACATGGATGACTTTTGTTGAGGTTATTTTTGTTTAGATTATGAGCAAAGTGTTGCACATAGAGGAGGTGGTTGCAGCCTTCAGTCTCATGGTGAAGTGATGTCTTTTCCGCGGTCTTTGGCCTTGTGCATGGCCACTATCCGGCTGATTTTGCAAGTCGTACAGTTGATGGTTTTCGTACAAAATTCATTCCAGTTTTCTTTCCACACTTTTCTTTCTTTTGTTGTTTCTGATGTGTACACAGTACAGTCTTCTTGTTAATTTTCCTTTTCTCACTAATGATTAGCTCACTCATTTCAGTAGAACAACCTTGTTAAAGACACTTTATTTGATGCAAAATAATGTTTTGTTCATGTTAGTAAATGTTTTCAAGGCAGGTTGTGAAGTCAAATAGCTTATTGATTTTCTGTTGGCACAAGTTATAATTTGTCATTGAAGCCTAATTAGGCCGAAGTAGTAAGATTGCAGTATTGATATTTCTTTTGTTTTTATACTTGTATACATATTTTTGTGTGATGAAAATTAGATCATTATCAAATTTCATTTAAGTTTTCATGCTAAAAATGTTGTGCAGTGGGCTTTTGTTTTTTCATCAATAATAATATGATAATAACAGCAGTAATAGTAGTTTTCTTCCTACAGTTGTTGTAGCAGTAGTTTATACACTTGTTGAAGAGGTAGTACTAGTACTGTAGTAGTGGTTGGGATAGTAGAAAACAGGCCTATTTAACTTTGTCAGGAACATTATTTCATTTACACCAGTGACCAGTTACTTTCTTTGTTAACTTGTAAGTGTACTACGTCTGTGCTTAGTTTGCCCTCTTTTGTCCGATTTTTGCTTTTTTTTGTGTGTGGACATTCCCTCCATTTGAGCATTTATTAATAATAGAAATAAGTCCTCCCCCCCACTTCTTTTTTCTTTATGTGGGCGTTTTGTTTGCATGTCAACATGCATGTTGTGTTGTGAAAAAATGTGTTGACAATCTCTTCATTTTTTATGGATGGATCTTTACTGGATTCAGGTCCAAGATTTTGACCAGCAAAGAGAACTTTGGCAAATGTGAAAGTTTTAAATGTAGTTGAAATGAATGCCACATTTATGACTGGCTGACTATTATGACTGTGTATGTGTGTATATGTGCATGTTAATTTTATTTCATTTTATTCTATATTAGTAATTGATTATATCAATATATGTTATATGTCTGTATTTCATTCTGAATGTTATGACTGTGTATGTGTGTATATGTGCATGTTAATTTTATTTCATTTTATTCTATATTACATTAGTAATTGATTATATCAATATATGTTATATGTCTGTATTTCATTCTGAATGTTATCATTATAATTATGTGTTTGTACTGCCTGCTTTTCTAAGACCACAGTGTAATTTGTCTTTTCGAGTTGATAAATTTGATCTGACATAATGATAACTTTTTCATTTGTTGCAGTCTAAATCTTTACTTATGAATACTAAAACTTTATGTTTACTGAAGGATTTGACAAGATTACAGTGATCTTGAAAAGAATAAAATCGGGATTCTTATGGAACACTTTAATCAGAATTTGAAATACACATACACTTGTTTTTGCAGCTGATACACCTTATTATTGTGTGTGTAATTTTTGGAGCTTTTTGCATACTGGGGCCTTTCAATGGTCACGTCAGCCTTGAAAAGAACAAAGTCTGGATTCTAAGGCATGAAAATCAGTTGTTTCTCAGTTGGTCATGCTGTCACATATCTGAGCAAGAACATCAACTGTAAAGAAAACTGTGGAGAATGCAGATTTGAACTTGAGATAGTCTTCAAGTAGGTTTAGTAAAGCTGGTTTGGGTGACCTTGGTTTGATATCAGGGTCATGGCCAGAAGTTTGTCTCAGCTGAAATGCATTTTGTTGTTTTGTTTTCTGTTATCATCTGCTATAATTATCAAATGACCATAACTTAGTTTGATAACAGACTGAAGGACAACGAAGATTAATTGACCTTAATCAGTTAATTTTCAATATATCTAGAGAGATTTTCTCATCAGTGTTATCGCATTGCATAAAAAGATGATTGAATTACACTTTCTAAACTGTGACTCACAAGTAGTCTGCTTAGTTTTTCACATTTTCTCATGCTCGAGTGTTTTGCTGTGCCTGCATATATGTTTTCATCGAATGGGAAAGCTGACATAACTAGATTAGGAGGCAGAGCATGCTTGAAGTGCATTTGTTGGTGGTCTCTACGTCTGTCACTTCTTCCTTAAAGGATTGTTGCCTTCACCCTCATGGGACTTCATGTCCCAAATGATGGCACAGCACTTCATGGCCACCCAGAGTTCTATCTTTGGGGCTAGGACCCACCCCTCACCCCCTATCCCAGCACCCGCCCCACCAAGAGGGTCATAACATCATGTTACGGCATTCTTTGTGTTAACAGAACAACTATATTTCCCTCAGTTGTCTTTTTCAATTATTCTAACAGAAATGGTTACATTAGATTTTGTCGAGAAGGATGCTTTGCATTTGTATGTGAAGGTGGGGGTGGGAAGCAGAGTTGATGTGTGTGTGTAGTGTGTGAGCAAATTATGTCAGGAAAGTGTGTTGGCTTATATTTGTCACTGTTTAGTTCTGATTATTTTAAATATGCTTTGATTTACTCACAATGCTGAATTCAGGAAACTGTTTGCCTTATTTTAAGGTATTGCTCCAAGATTATTGAAATACATTTATCTGTGAAATGCTGTTTTAGATTATCATTACCATTACTATTTAAAGCCCAGCGAACTGCGCAGAGCCATATCAGGGCTACAGCCATCTCAGTAACTTTTTGAACCAGAAAAACCTGGAAGAGTCAAATTAGGTATACATATCAATTATCATATCAATGCATTTGCAACATAATCCAAGGATATGCCCCTAGCATTGACCACTCCGTCGAATTTATCACCAGGATGTTTGAAAAAACAAATAAAATACATATTACATGAACATAACTGAGTACACTACAACATACATATCAAAAATGGCCTCAATTACCTAAGATTGTTCCGCTCGTGAAATTTCCTTAGAGCCAAAAATGCAATTAATACAATGTGCCCAGTTATCAATCCTAAGAGAAAGCATAGGAAGCTTTACAAAAAACATACAGATGAATGGCAGCAAGGCAGAAAATGACTAGGAAGAGATGACAGAAAACAAAGAAGCAAGGCAGAAACAAAGAGAGTGATAGAAAAGAGAAAATTTCTAGCACAGAATTTCCAAAGGTGGGGATATTGTTTATACTGAAAGAACCCCTCAATTATATCAGTTGACATCCACAGAACATATGCTTCAGTTGCTGGATTTAGTCACAACAGTTTGTAGTGTAATTCGAGTGTTACTAATAATGTTTCAGCTGAGAAAACTTTGCTGACTTATTTTGCACTGACACACAGGATCAGAATGTCATCTACCCCCATTGTTTAAAGGAAGGCTGAAAGGGACAACAGGCGTATCCTACAATATATATATATATATATATATTAATTCTGATGTGTTTGTGTAGCATATCGTAGTCAGTGACTAAAGTCCCCTTGAGGAAGGCGGTGTACCCCGAAAATTTGGGAAATTTTTACATCAATTTGTTGCCTTTTCTGCGCACATGCTGCTTCAATTATATATATATATATATATATAAATATATATTGGTGTGTGTGTGTGTGTGTGTGTGTGTGTGTGTGTGTGTGTGTGTGTGTGTGTGTGTGTGTAGTGTTCATTTTAATGTCTATCCAATAATGTGATATTAGACGAATGTGCGAGTGTTATGTGTGTGTATGTGTGTGTGGTGTGTGTGTGTGTGGTGTATGTGTGTGTTGTGTGTGTGTGTTGTGGTGTGTGTGTGTGTGTGTGTGTGTTTATTGGTTTTTGGTTAGGGAAGTAGGGCTTATCTGGCCACAGTTGGTGTCCCTGAGGACAATCTCCACCTACTACAATGTATCCCCTTTTTAGCAGTCTACTTTGGTAATGTTTAACTTTTAATGTTTGAGACAGGAGTTGCTATCTGCATGGGGATAATGTTCTAGTCATAGGTTCAAGTAACGGGAATGTTTTCCTAAGCCATGCTGTACAAATGTAGAGAATAATATGGGAGAAGATGACTTTTATGAGGACTTTTAGATAATGTGAACTCTTCATGACAATCATGTTGTGATGGAATCCAGTATAACTGGGTTGTTTCTTTAAGTTTTCAGTTATTCTGTTGGTTATAGTTGTCAGAATATCCAAAATTTCCTGCAGGCACAGCCAGTCATGTAGACCCCATCAACTTGTTACACCAAAATTAAATGTGTTTGAGCTATTTGGATCATAGAAACCTTTCAAATGAATTTGGGTCACCATGACATCTTGGCTACCCACAACAAATCTGTGGCAAATTTGGTACAGAGTTTGGTCAGGAGGGATTCATCGCACAGTTCTTTGTATGCTTCACCCAGATCTGCCAACTGTTATCTGGGACTTATGAAACACTAGGCTGAGATGACCAGAATGACTGAAGCATAAGGAAGCGCAGTGAACAGGCCAGTCGTTATGTTGCGGGCTGGGACTGAACTCAAGACATCACACCTTGAGTTACCGGCTGTATATTACGAGCTGGGATTGAATTCAAGAAATCAGATCTTTAGTCCCAACAGGCTTTTGTCAAAAGAAACCAGCCTGACCCCATTTTATCTAAACGTAGATGTGGCATTACTATGAATTGTTCTTGTACAGTCCTGTTCTCCAAACTCATCTGGACTCACTGCACGTTACACATAAACTTTTTAATGGAGCATGGAGAACATAAGCTGTTAGGAAACTGACTACATTCCACAGTGTTGTGGCACAGCCTGCATCTTTGTGGGCATGCATGTTGGCGTTTTCATGTTTCTGTACACCAGTACTGACATGACTTACACTTTTGGTCCCTTTTTATCCACTGGACGAGGCGGCAAGGAAGTTTGTTAGCTTCTTTTTATTATCTGTTGTTTGGTGTTTGTGGTCTTGTTTGTGACCGTGTGTTCGCACTTAACAAAGACCGGTTGGCTGAAAATTTGCGCTTGTCTTGTCTTGTTTTGTTGAATACGCGCTTACATTGGTTTTCTTGGTCTTCTGGTTCCTGTTTACACTTACAGGATCTTTAATGTGCATACTTGATATTCTGCATGAAGGGAGTTTAGACACTGGCAGGTCTGCACACATGTTGACCTAGAGATCAGAAAACACCTTTCCCACCAGGCTGAGGTATCTAGGTGGATCAAACCCAAAACCCTCTTGTTGGAAGTCTGACATTTACCCACTTGATTACTGTGCCTGTATTGTTTTTTTTTTTAATTTAATGTATTCGACACACCTGAGGGAAATAAGTTTGCAGTTTCTAACTTGTGAATTTACGGTTCCAGATCTTTGCAAGCTGATACTTGTGCATTTTCCTTCCAAAGAAACCACTACAACATCAAGAACAGTGAAATTATTCTCCACCAGACAGACATTTTGTTAGCTGTATATTACTAATTAGTCTCCACCAGACAGACATTTTGTTAGCTGTAATAATTAGTCTCCACCAGACAGACATTTTGTTAGCTGTATATTATTAGTCTCCACCAGACAGACATTTTGTTAGCTGTATATTTAAATTTGTCTCCACCAGACAGACATTTTGTTAGCTGTATATTATTAGTCTCCACCAGACAGACATTTTGTTAGCTGTATATTAATCTCCACCAGACAGACATTTTGTTAGTGTATATTATTAGTCTCCACCAGACAGCATTTGTTAGCTTGTATAGTTATTAGTCTCCACCAGACAGACATTTGTTAGCTGTATATTATTAGTCTCCACCAGACAGACATTTTGTTAGCTGTATATTATTAGTCTCCACCAGACAGACATTTTGTTAGCTGTATATTAGTCTCCACCAGACAGACATTTGTTAGTTGTATATATTAGTCTCCACCAGACATACATTTTGTTAGCTGTATATTATTAGTCTCCATCAGACAGACATTTTGTTAGCTGTATATTAGTCTCCACCAGACAGCATTTTGTTAGCTTTTATTATTAGTCTCCACCAGACAGACATTTTGTTAGCTGTATATTAGTCTCCACCAGACAGCATTTTGTTAGCTGTATATTATTAGTCTCCACCAGACAGGCATTTTGTTAGCTGTATATTAGTCTCCACCAGACAGACATTTTGTTAGCTGTATATTATTAGTCTCCACCAGACAGACATTTTGTTAGCTGTATATTATTAGTCTCCACCAGACAGGCATTTTGTTAGCTGTATATTATTAGTCTCCACCAGACAGACATCTTGTTAGCTGTATATTATTAGTCTCCACCAGACAGGCATTTTGTTAGCTGTATATTACTAATTAGTCTCCACCAGACAGGCATTTTGTTAGCTGTATATTATTAGTCTCCACCAGACAGACATTTTGTTAGCTGTATATTAGTCTCCACCAGACAGACATTTTGTTAGCTGTATATTATTAGTCTCCACCAGACAGACATTTTGTTAGCTGTATATTAGTCTCCACCAGACAGACATTTTGTTAGCTGTATATTAGTCTCCACCAGACAGACATTTTGTTAGCTGTATATATTAGTCTCCACCAGACAGACATTTTGTTAGCTGTATATTAGTCTCCACCAGACAGCATTTTGTTAGCTGTATATTATTAGTCTCCACCAGACAGACATTTTGTTAGCTGTATATTATTAGTCTCCACCAGACAGGCATTTTGTTAGCTGTATATTAGTCTCCACCAGACAGGCATTTTGTTAGCTGTATATTATTAGTCTCCACCAGACAGACATTTTGTTAGCTGTATATTAGTCTCCACCAGACAGACATTTTGTTAGCTGTATATTAGTCTCCACCAGACAGACAATTTTGTTAGCTGTATATTAGTCTCCACCAGACAGACATTTTGTTAGCTGTATATTAGTCTCCACCAGACAGACATTTTGTTAGCTGTATATTAGTCTCCACCAGACAGACAATTTGTTAGCTGTATATTAGTCTCCACCAGACAGACATTTTGTTAGCTGTATATTAGTCTCCACCAGACAGACATTTTGTTAGCTGTATATTATTAGTCTCCACCAGACAGCATTTTGTTAGCTGTATATTAGTCTCCACCAGACAGACATTTTGTTAGCTGTATATTATTAGTCTCCACCAGACAGACATTTTGTTAGCTGTATATTATTAGTCTCCACCAGACAGGCATTTTGTTAGCTGTATATTATTAGTCTCCACCAGACAGACATTTTGTTAGCTGTATATTATTAGTCTCCACCAGACAGACATTTTGTTAGCTGTATATTATTAGTCTCCACCAGACAGCATTTTGTTAGCTGTATATTATTAGTCTCCACCAGACAGAGCATTTTGTTAGCTGTATATTATTAGTCTCCACCAGACAGCATTTTGTTAGCTGTATATTATTAGTCTCCACCAGACAGGCATTTTGTTAGCTGTATATTATTAGTCTCCACCAGAACGACATTTTGTTAGCTGTATATTATTAGTCTCCACCAGACAGGCATTTTGTTAGCTGTATATTAGTCTCCACCAGACAGACATTTTGTTAGCTGTATATTATTAGTCTCCACCAGACAGGCATTTTGTTAGCTGTATATTATTAGTCTCCACCAGACAGACATTTTGTTAGCTGTATATTAGTCTCCACCAGACAGGCATTTTGTTAGCTGTATATATTAGTTACTAATTAGTCTCCACCAGACAGGCATTTTGTTAGCTGTATATTAGTTACTAATTAGTCTCCACCAGACAGGCATTTTGTTAGCTGTATATTAGTTACTAATTAGTCTCCACCAGACAGGCATTTTGTTAGCTGTATATTATTAGTCTCCACCAGACAGGCATTTTGTTAGCTGTATTAGTTACTATTAGTCTCCACCAGACAGGCATTTTGTTAGCTGTATATTATTATGTCTCCACCAGACAGACATTTTGTTAGCTGTATATTATTAGTCTCCACCAGACAGACATTTTGTTAGCTGTATATTATTAGTCTCCACCAGACAGACATTTTGTTAGCTGTATATTATTAGTCTCCACCAGACAGACATTTTGTTAGCTGTATATTAGTCTCCACCAGACAGACATTTTGTTAGCTGTATATTATTAGTCTCCACCAGACAGACATTTTGTTAGCTGTATATTAGTCTCCACCAGACAGACATTTTGTTAGCTGTATATTATTAGTCTCCACCAGACAGCATTTTGTTAGCTGTATATTATTAGTCTCCACCAGACAGACATTTTGTTAGCTGTATATTAGTCTCCACCAGACAGACATTTTGTTAGCTGTATATTAGTCTCCACCAGACAGACATTTGTTAGCTGTATATTAGTCTCCACCAGACAGACATTTTGTTAGCTGTATATTAGTCTCCACCAGACAGACATTTTGTTAGCTGTATATTAGTCTCCACCAGACAGACATTTTGTTAGCTGTATATTAGTCTCCACCAGACAGACATTTTGTTAGCTGTATATTATTAGTCTCCACCAGACAGACATTTTGTTAGCTGTATTATTAGTCTCCACCAGACAGACATTTTGTTAGCTGTATATATTAGTCTCCACCAGACAGACATTTTGTTAGCTGTATATATTAGTCTCCACCAGACAGGCATTTTGTTAGCTGTATATTATTAGTCTCCACCAGACAGACATTTTGTTAGCTGTATATTATTAGTCTCCACCAGACAGACATTTTGTTAGCTGTATATTATTAGTCTCCACCAGACAGACATTTTGTTAGCTGTATATTATTAGTCTCCACCAGACAGCATTTTGTTAGCTGTATATTATTATCTCCACCAGACAGGCATTTTGTTAGCTGTATATTATTAGTCTCCACCAGACAGGCATTTTGTTAGCTGTATATTATTAGTCTCCACCAGACAGACATTTTGTTAGCTGTATATTATTAGTCTCCACCAGACAGGACATTTTGTTAGCTGTATATTATTAGTCTCCACCAGACAGCATTTTGTTAGCTGTATATTATTAGTCTCCACCAGACAGACATTTTGTTAGCTGTATATTATTAGTCTCCACCAGACAGGCATTTTGTTAGCTGTATATTAGTTACTAATTAGTCTCCACCAGACAGGCATTTTGTAGCTGTATATTAGTTACTAATTAGTCTCCACCAGACAGGCATTTTGTTAGCTGTATATTAGTTACTAATTAGTCTCCACCAGACAGGCATTTTGTTAGCTGTATATTATTTAGTCTCCACCAGACAGACATCTTGTTAGCTGTATATTATTAGTCTCCACCAGACAGGCATTTGTTAGCTGTATATTAGTTACTAATTAGTCTCCACCAGACAGGCATTTTGTTAGCTGTATATTATTAGTCTCCACCAGACAGACATTTTGTTAGCTGTATATTAGTCTCCACCAGACAGACATTTTGTTAGCTGTAATTATTAGTCTCCACCAGACAGACATTTTGTTAGCTGTATATTAGTCTCCACCAGACAGACATTTTGTTAGCTGTATATTATTAGTCTCCACCAGACAGACATTTTGTTAGCTGTATATTAGTCTCCACCAGACAGACATTTTGTTAGCTGTATATTAGTCTCCACCAGACAGGCATTTTGTTAGCTGTATATTATTAGTCCCCTCAGTCTCCACCAGACAGACATTTTGTTAGCTGTATATTAGTCTCCACCAGACAGACATTTTGTTAGCTGTATATTAGTCTCCACCAGACAGACAATTTGTTAGCTGTATATTAGTCTCCACCAGACAGACATTTTGTTAGCTGTATATTAGTCTCCACCAGACAGACATTTTGTTAGCTGTATATTAGTCTCCACCAGACAGACAATTTGTTAGCTGTATATTAGTCTCCACCAGACAGACATTTTGTTAGCTGTATATTATTAGTCTCCACCAGACAGACATTTTGTTAGCTGTTTATTATTAGTCTCCACCAGACAGGCATTTTGTTAGCTGTATATTAGTCTCCACCAGACAGACATTTTGTTAGCTGTATATTATTAGTCTCCACCAGACAGGCATTTTGTTAGCTGTATATTATTAGTCTCCACCAGACAGGCATTTTGTTAGCTGTATATTATTAGTCTCCACCAGACAGACATTTTGTTAGCTGTATATTATTAGTCTCCACCAGACAGACATTTTGTTAGCTGTATATTATTAGTCTCCACCAGACAGGCATTTTGTTAGCTGTATATTATTCATCTCCACCAGACAGGCATTTTGTTAGCTGTATATTATTAGTCTCCACCAGACAGGCATTTTGTTAGCTGTATATTATTAGTCTCCACCAGACAGACATTTTGTTAGCTGTATATTATTAGTCTCCACCAGACAGGCATTTTGTTAGCTGTATATTAGTCTCCACCAGACAGACATTTTGTTAGCTGTATATTAGTCTCCACCAGACAGACATTTTGTTAGCTGTATATTATTAGTCTCCACCAGACAGACATTTTGTTAGCTGTATATTAGTCTCCACCAGACAGACATTTTGTTAGCTGTATATTTGTCTCCACCAGACAGACATTTTGTTAGCTGTATATTATTAGTCTCCACCAGACAGACATTTTGTTAGCTGTATATTATTAGTCTCCACCAGAGAGACATTTTGTTAGCTGTATATTATTAGTCTCCACCAGACAGACATTTTGTTAGCTGTATATTATTAGTCTCCACCAGACAGACATTTTGTTAGCTGTATATTAGTCTCCACCAAACAGACATTTTGTTAGCTGTATATTAGTCTCCACCAGACAGACATTTCGTTAGCTGTATATTAGTCTCCACCAGACAGACATTTTGTTAGCTGTATATTAGTCTCCACCAGACAGACATTTTGTTAGCTGTATATTAGTCTCCACCAGAGAGACATTTTGTTAGCTGTATATTATTAGTCTCCACCAGAGAGACATTTTGTTAGCTGTATATTATTAGTCTCTACCAGACAGACATCTTGTTAGCTGTATATTATTAGTCTCCACCAGACAGACATTTTGTTAGCTGTATATTATTAGTCTCCACCAGACAGACATTTTGTTAGCTGTATATTAGTCTCCACCAGACAGACATTTTGTTAGCTGTATATTAGTCTCCACCAGACAGACATTTTGTTAGCTGTATATTAGTCTCCACCAGACAGACATTTTGTTAGCTGTATATTAGTCTCCACCAGACAGACATTTTGTTAGCTGTATATTAGTCTCCACCAGACAGACATTTTGTTAGCTGTATATTATTAGTCTCCACCAGACAGACATTTTGTTAGCTGTATATTAGTCTCCACCAGACAGGCATTTTGTTAGCTGTATATTATTAGTCTCCACCAGACAGACATTTTGTTAGCTGTATATTAGTCTCCACCAGACAGGCATTTTGTTAGCTGTATATTAGTCTCCACCAGACAGACATTTTGTTAGCTGTATATTAGTCTCCACCAGACAGACATTTTGTTAGGTGTATATTAGTCTCCACCAGACAGGCATTTTGTTAGCTGTATATTAGTCTCCACCAGACAGACATTTTGTTAGCTGTATATTAGTCTCCACCAGACAGACATTTTGTTAGCTGTATTTTATTAGTCTCAACCAGAGTAAACATGTTTTATTAGCTGCACTGCAGTATAAGATTGAAATGACAACAGCAACAGGAAGAAGAAAACAGGAAAGTAAAAATCCTCCAACACACACACACACACACACACACACACACACACACACACACACACACACACACACACACACACACACACACACACACACACACACACACACACACACACACACACACACACACACCTACACCTGAAGTGATTTAATCAAAATAGGAACTTTTACCTATCATAAATAATTTTCTCCACTCTCAGCTTCACCCTTTTTATGTGAAAGTGTTCAATCAAAGTAAAACCAGATATGCATGAAATTAGAATGAAAACACATATTTAAGTAACAAAACGAGACATGCATTTTTTTTCTTTTTACCTTTTTGTGTGTGTGTGTGTGTGTGTTGCCAACTGGCCTTTGTCATGTACACACAGAAGACAACAAAGAAACAAACATACAAAACTCAGAACAAAAACAACAGCCACAGCACTTCCCCAGTGTTTCACTGAACTGGAAAAAAAATGAGCTACTTTTTTTTCTTTATATACAGGGCTATTTTTTTTGTACACGATGAATGTCATGGGAATGATTTGAGCTGGCAAGAATTCCCAGCACTTATGGAGTGTTTTTTGTTTTGTTTGTTTTTAATTAAGGTTCAAGTATGCTTTGCATACTTGCAAAATGGTATTCATCAACTGAGTGTTAGTAAGATTAGTCTTCACAAAGTCAGTGAGTATTAATAAGATTAATCTTCACAAAGTCAGTAACTATTAATAAGAATAATCTTAATTGTCTTCATTACTATGAAGGGGGAAAAAGAGGAAATACATTACACCAGCCTGAAAATAAACTGCACCAGTGTGAAACACTAGTTCTAACCTGGGAGAGGTCATTTTCAAAAAGTTGGTGGACATTAGTCTCATCACTCCTTCACTGTGCATTTGTTTCTTCCCGAGTGCATATGACATATAATGTTTCAGATTTAAGGATTAAAGACATATAGATGGGTTATAGAAAAAAAAACAACCCCAGCCTCACTCACTTGCTACTGGAATTTAGTATAAAGTAAGAAGAAAGGAAATGTTTAGTGCATGTCTGAACATTTTTTTCAGATCATGATCAGCAGTAAAAATAACCTGACATAGGGTAGTTATAAAGTAAGAAGAAAGGAAATGTTTAGTGCACGTCTAAACAGTTTTTCAGATCATGATCAGCAGTAAAAATAACCTGACATAGGGTAGTGCTGAAAAAAACGGCTAAAGATTGCAAACATGGAGGACTTTTTTTGCTATCTCTTATGGTACAAGGCAATAATGGGCAATAAACAAGTTGTTTCGGGAATTATCAGTGTGAAATCTTGGGATTTTACTCAACAGTTGTGTACTGTTTCTTTCAAAAACATTATTCAAAACAGTTTGACCATTTCGATTGGAGACAAAAATGATACGTATTTTAGTTATCAAAAGAAGTTGTAGAATCAGAGATCTCCATACCCCCCCCCCCCTCCCCTTGCTGGGATAATGCTGTCCCAAGACCACCTACCTGTCCATGTGCATGTACAGTATTCTTACTGCAACTAGACTGGGTATGTAAGGTGAAGGGTGTTCCATAACCTTGAGGTCTTAGCAACATGTGGGGGTAGATATAGAGAACTTGACTTTTCCTGAGGCTAGGATTATAAGGGTGTTGTCTTTCTCCTCTCATTTGCTGCTTCACAGTCTTTAATCCTGAACAGGGTCAGGTAATTGTTCATAGCTGGATGGATAGAAGGCAGCACACAGCTTTCGTCAAGCCAGACTTGAACCTGTGCAGTCAGACTGCTAGTCTGGAACTCTTGTCTCTAAATCAGCCAGACCTTGTACTAGGTTGGACCCAATTAGAATATTGAGATTCAGTTTATGCAGCTGACGAAACCTTGTTGAGAAACACTGTCCCCTGCAGGCACACATGTTTGTATACTAATGTGCATGTACGTTTGGCAAGACTGCCTTACATGCAAATCAGTAACGGTTCCCTGGGACTCTTTAGCAGGTCCCAGTTCTGGTCGTAGGGGTCACGGAATTACTAATTGACCTGTTGCAAAGGAGAGATATTGGGAGCAGTCAAAAGTCAGGACCACTGATCCCGCCTCTAGCAAGAGATTTTATGAGTGGACACCGGAGATTGGAATTTGTGTTTGCTTGAAAGGGATTCATCACACTTGGGGCATTCCATACGTGCTCCACACAAATCTGCCAGTAATTGTATGGCAGACTTTTGGATGCACTGGTAGAGTCTTGAAATGGGGAGGATGGGGGAGAATGGGCCCTCCTACACAGTAAGCCGGTGCCACCAAAATGATGATAGGGGAGACTGGGCCCTACAAAACACTAAGCCGGTACCACCAAAATGATGATAGGGGAGAATCATCATCATCATCATCATCAGGTGCCCTGCCGCATGGCGTTGGCGACCATGGACTTCCAACCATCTCTATCTTGTTGCCCCCAGCATCTCCCCCACCCTCCTCATCCCCAGCCACTCTGCAAGTGCGTCCAGCATTCTCTCCCTGGATCTACCTGGTGCTCTCTTTCCCTCGAGCTTTCCTGTTGTGACCAGGTGCTCCAAATCCCCCTTCCTCATAAAATGGCCTATAAATGTTGCTTGTCATTTCCTAATCTTCCTTATGAGTGATCTACTTGTGTCTGCCTCCATCAAGACTGTCTCGTTTGTTTTCTTTGCTGTCCATGGAACTCTCAACATTCTTCTGAGAAAGCACATCTCGGCTGCCTCGATCCTGCTCTGGCTTTGCTTGCTGACTGTCCATGCCTCGCATCCGTACAACAGTATTGGTTCTATATAACATTCAAGGACTCTCTGATGTTAATTGATAGGCATTTGTTGGTAAGAATGCTTGTCATCTTCTTGAATGCTGTTTTGGCTTGGCCGATTTTGCCAGCTATTTCCGATGTGCATCTGCCGTCTGATGAAATGACCGTTCCCAGGTATTTGAACTTGTTAACCTGTGTCAAGGTTGTGCCATTTGCTGTTATTTTGCATGAGGGGATTTCATGTTTTTTACTGATCACCATGACTTCAGTCTTCCTGCTGTTTAGTTCCAACCCCTTACCTTTGCTTTCTGTTTCTCGTATATACACAAGGTTTTGTAGGTCCCTTTCATTTTCTGCAATTAGCACGGTGTCATCTGCGTACCGAATGTTGTTTATCATTTTCCCTCCAACCTTTAATCCAGGGTCTTCTTCTAGGTTTCTCATGATGTTTTCGCTATATAGTGAGAACAGATCTGGTGACAAAACACAACCCTGTCTGACTCCTCTTTTGATGTTTTGAAAAGAGCTTATATTGTTTTTTATTCTCATTGCAGCTGTTTGTTCTCAGTACATATTCCTGATTATTCGTAGATCTTTTCTATCGACATTGAGTCTCTCCAGTTGGTTGATCAATTCATCATGTCGTACCTGATCGAAAGCCTTGGTATAGTCAACAAAGCATAAATACAAATCCTTATTCATCTCAATTGACCTCTCTATGATAGTTCTTAGGATGTATATGGCATTAATAGTTCCTTTCCCCTCCACAAATCCACACTGTTCTACTGCTATTTCTCTTTTGATTCTATTCCTTGTCCTCATCATGATTATTCTAAACAGGATTTTTGTTACATGACTCATCAAACTGATTGTGCGATGGAGTTCGCATTCTATAGCTCCTGTCTTCTTTGGAAGTGCAATGAAAATTGATTTTGACATATCTTTGGGGATTTTTCCAGTGTCATAAATTTCGTTTAGGAGGACTGTTATTTTTTCTGTGCCAAATTCCTCCAGGGCTTCAATCATCTCTGTAGTAATGTTGTCTGGTCCTGGGGCTTTTCCTGGTTTCATCTTTTTCAGTGCTGCTCTAACTTCATCTTTCATTATGGGTGGTCCTTCAAAGTTCTTTTTTATAATGTGTTCTTCGTTTCTGTCATCCTCAAAAAGGTCTTTAATGTACTCTCCCCATCTGTCTAATATTTTGTCTTTTTCCATGATAAGCGTGCCATCTTTCGATTTTAAGCAACCAGTTGATGTGCATGTATTTTTCCTGTGGACAATTTCTTCAATTCGTCTGTACATACCCTGAGGATCCATTTTGTGTCGTTCTTCCTTAGCTTCATTGCACCTATACCTGATTTCTTTGTTTATCTTCCTGCATATCTCCTCGTTTCTCTTTGCCTTGCTCCTTTTTTCCATCAGGCCCAAAATTTCTTTAGTCATCCAGCTCTTTTTTGCTTTTCTATTTGCCTTAGGGATTTCTTCACAAGCTTCATTTATAGAACTTCTCAACTTTGTCCATTGTTCCTCACTGTCATCAAGTCTTCCAGAGCACTGAATTTGTTTTGAACATGTACATTAAATTTTTGACGTATCATTTCATCTGACTTTAGTCCAAGGTTTAGTTTGATGTTGCTTTTGGTCTGTTTCCTTTTCCTCAATTTCAGCCTAAACCTTCCCACTACAGGATTGTGGTCACTGTTGCAGTCTGCGCCTGGTAGTGTTTTTGCTGACAGTAGAGAATTTCTAAATCTTTTGTTGACCATGATGTAGTCAATTTGATTTTTGGTATTATCTCCTGGACTCATCCAAGTCCATTTTCTTCTGTTGGGCCCTACTAAACACTAAGCCGATACCACCAAAATGATGATAGGGGAGAATGGGCCCTACTAAACACTAAGCCGATACCACCAAAATGATGATAGGGAAGAATGGGTCCTACAAAACACTGAGCCGATACCATCAAAATGATGATCGGGGAGAATGGGCCCTACTAAACACTAAGCCGATACCACCAAAATGATGATAGGGGAGAATGGGCCCTACAAAACACTAAGCCAATACCACCAAAATGATGATAGGGGAGAATGGGCCCTACAAAACACTAAGCCGATACCACCAAAATGATGACAGGAGAGAATGGGCCCTACTAAACACTAAGCCGATACCACCAAAATGATGATAGGAGAGAATGGGTCCTACAAAACACTGAGCCGATACCACCAAAATGATGATAGGGGAGAATGGGCCCTACTAAACACTAAGCCGATACCACCAAAATGATGATAGGGGAGAATGGGCCCTACAAAACACTAAGCCGATACCACCAAAATGATGATAGGGGAGAATGGGCCCTACTACACACTAAGCCGGTACCACCAAAATGATGATAGGGGAGAATGGGCCCTATTAAACACTAAGCCGATACCACCAAAATGATGATAGGGGAGAATGGGCCCTACTAAACACTAAGCCGATACCACCAAAATGATGATAGGAGAGAATGGGTCCTACAAAACACTAAGCCGATACCACCAAAATGATGATAGGAGAGAATGGGCCCTACAAAACACTAAGCCGATACCACCAAAATGATGATAGGAGAGAATGGGCCCTACAAAACACTAAGCCGATACCACCAAAATGATGATAGGAGAGAATGAGCCCTACAAAACACTAAGCCGATACAAGCCGATACCACCAAAATGATGATAGGGGAGAATGAGCCCTACAAAACACTAAGCCGATACAAGCTGATACCACCAAAATGATGATGGGGGAGAATGGGCCCTACTAAACACTAAGCCGATACAAGCCGATACCACCAAAATGATGATGGGGGAGAATGGGCCCTACTAAACACTAAGCCGATACAAGCCGATACCACCAAAATGATGATGGGGAGAATGAGCCCTACAAAACACTAAGCTGATACAAGCCGATACCACCAAAATGATGATAGGAGAGAATGGGCCTACAAAACACTAAGCCGATACAAGCCGATACCACCAAAATGATGATGGGGGAGAATGGGCCCTACTAAACACTAAGCCGATACACCAAATGATTTAACATTAAAATGGAGATAAACGAAACGTAATGTCACAACAATAAAAATGTGCGATATCAAAAGGTTGGTTGATGAGTGTTGTGGGAGTCAGTGCATTTCAAAGAATGTAACCTTAGTAAATAATGTTTTAGTATCAAAAGCGTTGGTGATGAGTTGTTGTGGGATGTTAGTGCATTTCAAAGATGAACCCTTAGTAAATATGTTTAGTATAAAAGCGTTGGTGATGAGTTGTTGTGGGATGTCAGTGCATTTCAAAGATGAACCCTTAGTAAATATGTTTAGTATCAAAAGCGTTGGTGATGAGTTGTTGGGATGTCAGTGCATTTCAAAGATGAACCCTTAGTAAATATGTTTAGTATCAAAAGCGTTGGTGATGAGTTGTGGGATGTCAGTGCATTTCAAAGATGAACCCTTAGTAAATATGTTTAGTATCAAAAGCGTTGGTGATGAGTTGTGGGATGTTAGTGCATTTCAAAGATGAACCCTTAGTAAATATGTTTAGTATCAAAAGCGTTGGTGATGAGTTGTTGTGGGATGTCAGTGCATTTCAAAGATGAACCCTTAGTAAATATGTTTAGTATCAAAAGCGTTGGTGATGAGTTGTGGGATGTCAGTGCATTTCAAAGATGAACCCTTAGTAAATATGTTTAGTATTAAAAGCGTTGGTGATGAGTTGTGGGATGTTAGTGCATTTCAAAGATGAACCCTTAGTAAATATGTTTAGTATTAAAAGCGTTGGTGATGAGTTGTTGTGGATGTTAGTCAGTGCATTTCAAAGATGAACCCTTAGTAAATATGTTTAGTATTAAAAGCGTTGGTGATGAGTTGTTGTGGGATGTTAGTGCATTTCAAAGATGAACCCTTAGTAAATATGTTTAGTATCAAAAGCGTTGGTGATGATTGTGTGGGATGTCAGTGCATTTCAAAGATGAACCCTTAGTAAATATGTTTAGTATCAAAAGCGTTGGTGATGAGTTGTGGGATGTCAGTGCATTTCAAAGATGAACCCTTAGTAAATATGTTTAGTATCAAAAGCGTTGGTGATGAGTTGTGGGATGTAGTGCATTTCAAAGATGAACCCTTAGTAAATATGTTTAGTATCAAAAGCGTTGGTGATGAGTTGTGGGATGTCAGTGCATTTCAAAGATGAACCCTTAGTAAATATGTTTAGTATCAAAAGCGTTGGTGATGATGTTGTGGGATGTCAGTGCATTTCAAAGATGAACCCTTAGTAAATATGTTTAGTTTTCAAAAGCGTTGGTGATGAGTTGTTGGGATGTAGTGCATTTCAAAGATGAACCCTTAGTAAATATGTTTAGATATAAAAGCGTTGGTGATGAGTTGTGGGATGTTAGTGCATTTCAAAGATGAACCCTTAGTAAATATGTTTAGTATAAAAGCGTTGTGATGAGTTGTTGTGGGATGTCAGTGCATTTCAAAGATGAACCTTAGTAAATATGTTTAGTATCAAAAGCGTTGGTGATGAGTTGTGGGATGTCAGTGCATTTCAAAGATGAACCCTTAGTAAATATGTTTAGTATCAAAAGCGTTGGTGAGAGTTTGGGATGTCAGTGCATTTCAAAGTGAACCCTTAGTAAATATGTTTAGTATCAAAAGCGTTGGTGATGATTGTGGATGTTAGTGCATTTCAAAGATGAACCCTTAGTAAATATGTTTAGTATCAAAAGCGTTGGTGATGATGTTGTGGGATGTCAGTGCATTTCAAAGATGAACCCTTAGTAAATATGTTTAGTATTAAAAGCGTTGGTGATGAGTTGTTGTGGGATGTTAGTGCATTTCAAAGATGAACCCTTAGTAAATATGTTTAGTATCAAAAGCGTTGGTGATGAGTTGTTGTGGGATGTCAGTGCATTTCAAAGATGAACCCTTAGTAAATATGTTTAGTATCAAAAGCGTTGGTGATGAGTTGTGGGATGTCAGTGCATTTCAAAGATGAACCCTTAGTAAATATGTTTAGTATCAAAAGCGTTGGTGATGAGTTGTGGGATGTCAGGCATTTCAAAGATGAACCCTTAGTAAATATGTTTAGTATCAAAAGCGTGGTGATGAGTTGTGGATGTTAGTGCATTTCAAAGATGAACCCTTAGTAAATAGTTAGTATCAAAAGCGTTGGTGATGAGTTGTTGTGGGATGTCATGCATTTCAAAGATGAACCCTTAGTAAATATGTTTAGTATTAAAAGCGTTGGTGATGAGTTGTTGTGGGATGTTAGTGCATTTCAAAGATGAACCCTTAGTAAATATGTTAGTATTAAAAGCGTTGGTGATGAGTTTGTGGGATGTTAGTGCATTTCAAGATGAACCCTTAAAATATGTTTAGTATTAAAAGCGTTGGTGATAGTTGTGGGATGTCAGTGCATTTCAAAGATGAACCCTTAGTAAATATGTTTAGTATCAAAAGCGTTGGGATGAGTTGTGGGATGTCAGTGCATTTCAAAGATGAACCCTTAGTAATATGTTTAGTATAAAAGCGTTGGTGATGAGTTGTGGGATGTCAGTGCATTTCAAAGATGAACCCTTAGTAAATATGTTTAGTATAAAAGCGTTGGTGATGAGTTGTGGGATGTAGTGCATTTCAAAGATGAACCCTTAGTAAATATGTTTAGTATAAAAGCGTTGGTGATGAGTTGTGGGATGTCAGTGCATTTCAAAGATGAACCCTTAGTAAATATGTTTAGTATTAAAAGCGTTGGTGGAGTTGTGGGATGTAGTGCATTTCAAAGATGAACCCTTAGTAAATATGTTTAGTATCAAAGCGTTGGTGATGATGTTGTGGGATGTCAGTGCATTTCAAAGATGAACCCTTAGTAAATATGTTAGTATCAAAAGCGTTGGTGATGAGTTGTGGGATGTCAGTGCATTTCAAAGATGAACCCTTAGTAAATATGTTTAGTATAAAGCGTTGGTGATGAGTTGTGGGATGTTGCATTTCAAAGATGAACCCTTAGTAAATATGTTTAGTATAAAAGCGTTGGTGATGAGTTGTGGGATGTCAGTGCATTTCAAGATGAACCCTTAGTAAATATGTTTAGTATCAAAAAGCGTTGGTGATGAGTTGTGGGATGTCAGTGCATTTCAAAGATGAACCCTTAGTAAATATGTTTAGTATTAAAAGCGTTGGTGATGAGTTGTTGGGGGATGTCAGTGCATTTCAAAGATGAACCCTTAGTAAATATGTTTAGTATTAAAAGCGTTGGTGATGAGTTGTGGGATGTAGTGCATTTCAAAGATGAACCCTTATAAATATGTTTAGTATTAAAAGCGTTGGTGATAAGTTGTGGGATGTCAGTGCATTTCAAAGATGAACCCTTAGTAAATAATGTTTAGTATCAAAAGCGTTGGTGATGAGTTGTGGGATGTCAGTGCATTTCAAAGATGAACCCTTAGTAAATATGTTTGTATTAAAAGCGTTGGTGATGAGTTTGTGGGATGTCAGTGCATTTCAAAGATGAACCCTTAGTAAATATGTTTAGTATTAAAAGCGTTGGTGATGAGTTGTTGTGGGATGTCAGTGCATTTCAAAGATGAACCCTTAGTGAATATGTTTAGTATCAAAAGCGTTGGTGATGAGTTGTGGGATGTCAGTGCATTTCAAAGATGAACCCTTAGTAAATATGTTTAGTATCAAAAGCGTTGGTGATGAGTTGTTGTGGGATGTCAGTGCATTTCAAAGATGAACCCTTAGTAAATATGTTTAGTATTAAAAGCGTTGGTGATGAGTTGTGGGATGTTAGTGCATTTCAAAGATGAACCCTTAGTAAATATGTTTAGTATTAAAAGCGTTGGTGATGAGTTGTGGGATGTTAGTGCATTTCAAAGATGAACCCTTAGTAAATATGTTTAGTATTAAAAGCGTTGGTGATGAGTTGTTGTGGGATGTCAGTGCATTTCAAAGGTGAACCCTTAGTGAATATGTTTAGTATTAAAAGCGTTGGTGATGAGTTGTTGTGGGATGTCAGTGCATTTCAAAGATGAACCCTTAGTAAATATGTTTAGTATCAAAAGCGTTGGTGATGAGTTGTTGTGGGATGTCAGTGCATTTCAAAGGTGAACCCTTAGTAAATATGTTTAGTATTAAAAGCGTTGGTGATGAGTTGTGGGATGTCAGTGCATTTCAAAGATGAACCCTTAGTAAATATGTTTAGTATTAAAAGCGTTGGTGATGAGTTGTTGTGGGATGTCAGTGCATTTCAAAGATGAACCCTTAGTAAATATGTTTAGTATTAAAAGCGTTGGTGATGAGTTGTTGTGGGATGTCAGTGCATTTCAAAGATGAACCCTTAGTAAATATGTTTAGTATCAAAAGCGTTGGTGATGAGTTGTGGGATGTTAGTGCATTTCAAAGATGAACCCTTAGTAAATATGTTTAGTATTAAAAGCGTTGGTGATGAGTTGTTGTGGGATGTCAGTGCATTTCAAAGATGAACCCTTAGTAAATATGTTTAGTATCAAAAGCGTTGGTGATGAGTTGTTGTGGGATGTCAGTGCATTTCAAAGATGAACCCTTAGTAAATATGTTTAGTATTAAAAGCGTTGGTGATGAGTTGTGGGATGTCAGTGCATTTCAAAGATGAACCCTTAGTAAATATGTTTAGTATTAAAAGCGTTGGTGATGAGTTGTTGTGGGATGTCAGTGCATTTCAAAGATGAACCCTTAGTAAATATGTTTAGTATTAAAAGCGTTGGTGATGAGTTTGTGGGATGTCAGTGCATTTCAAAGATGAACCCTTAGTAAATATGTTTAGTATCAAAAGCGTTGGTGATGAGTTGTGGATGTCAGTGCATTTCAAAGATGAACCCTTAGTAAATATGTTTAGTATTAAAAGCGTTGGTGATGAGTTGTGGGATGTCATTGCATTTCAAAGATGAACCCTTAGTGAATATGTTTAGTATTAAAAGCGTTGGTGATGAGTTGTGGGATGTTAGTGCATTTCAAAGATGAACCCTTAGTAAATATGTTTAGAGCTTGCCAGATTGTTGATATGTCTCTTTGGTTTTTAATTAGTTTGCTGGAGTACGGTTTCTTTGCGTTTCTTACCGTGGTTCTACTTTGTTTCTAGCTTTTTTTTGTTTTGTTTTTTTGTTGTCTTCTGTGTGTAATGTTAGTTTTTAATGTCTCTGTGAGACAGAGCTTCCATTATACTCTTGGTCAGCCATGGTGGTAATTTGGGGTGTTTCATCCATTTGTGCCATTTTGGGGCGTGTTTGTTAAAGATGTGGTTGAATGTTTGGTACCTGATTTTTTTAGAATATGTGGTAGGCCTACCTGATTTCTTTAAAGTATGCGGTACCTGATTTCTTTAGAATATGTGGTACCTGATTTCTTTAGAATATGTGGTACCTGATCGCTTTAGAGTATGTGGTGCCTGATTTCTTTAGAATATGTGGTACCTGATCGCTTTAGAATATGTAGTACCTGATTTCTTTAGAAAATGTGGTACCTGATTTCTTTAGAAAATGTGGTACCTGATTTCTTTAGAATATGTGGTACCTGATCGCTTTAGAGTATGTGGTACCTGATCGCTTTAGAATATGTAGTACCTGATTTCTTTAGAAAATGTGGTATCGCTTTAGAAAATGTGGTACCTGATTTCTTTAGGAATAAGTGTGGATCGCTTTAGAATATGTGATACCTGATTTCTTTAGAAAATGTGGATCGCTTTAGAATATTGGTACCTGATTTCTTTAGAGTATGTGGATCGCTTTAGAATATGTGGTACCTGATTTCTTTATAAAATGTGGATCGCTTTAGAATATATGGTACCTGATTTCTTTAGAAATGTGGATCCTTTAGAATATGTGGTACCTGATTTCTTTAGAGTAATGTGGTACTGATTTCTTTTAAAGTATGTGGTACCTGATTTCTGTTAGAAATTTGGTACTATTTCTGTAGAATATGTGGTACCTGATTTCTTTAAAATATGTGGTACCTGATTTCTTTTGAGTATGTGGTACCTGATTTCTGTAGAATATGTTGGTACCTGATTTCTTTAGAATATGTGTACCTGATTTCTTTAGAATATGTGGTACCTGATTTCTTTAGAATATGTGGTACCTGATTTCTTTAGAATATGTGGTACCGATTTCTTTAGAATATGTGGTACCCGATTTCTTTAGAATATGTGGTACCTGATTTCTTTAGAATATGTGGTACCGATTTCTTTAAATATGTGGTACCGATTTCTTTAAAATATGTGGTACCGATTTCTTTAAATATGTGGTACCTGATTTCTTTAGAATATGTGGTACCTGATTTCTTTAGAATATGTGGTACCTGATTTCTTTAGAATATATGGAACCTGATTTCGTTAGAATATGTGGTACCTGATTTCTTTAGAATATGCGGTACCTGATTTCTTTAGAGTATTTGGTACCTGATTTCTTTAGAATATGCGGTATCTGATTTCTTTAGAGTATTTGGTACCTGATTTCTTTATAATATGTGGTACCTGATTTCTTTAGAGTATGTGGTACTGATTTCTTTAGAATATGTGGAACCTGATTTCTTTAGAATATGTGGTACCTGATCTCTAGAGTTCATTAAGGTTTGCCCAGTTGTACAGCTTGTGATAAATCAGAAGTGTTTTGATCAAAATTTTCTAACAATCGGAATGTGTTTGTGTCTTTTGATGTATTTTTTTGGTAATTTTAGAGATTTTGTGCAACTAACAACACTGTGATCACAAATGGCCAGTTCAGCCATACCTGCTTTTCTAATTGTTTTTGTTGTATTTGTATAGATATGATCATGAAGTATTTTTAAGTTGTTATTCTAGTTGGTTATAATATGAGCTAGGAAAGCCCAAAGAGATTTGAGGTTGAACACTGTGAGTTTCTTTGTTCTAAGAGGTTTCTACTTTACAAGAAGAATAACAGTATTTTGTTTGCATTTGTAAACATTGTCTAGCATCGTAACAAAGGGATCGTACCATTCATAATTCACAGGTGGATTTCTCTATAGGTAATAGACAGACAGAGAAGGAGCATGGGACCCTGACTTAAGTTTTAACCTTATACATTTGATAGAAATGTTTTCTAGATCTTGGCATCGTTGAGTGATGTTTTTAGTACTGTCAAAGATGTATACAGCAATGCTGGGCTGGGTTGGCCTTGGGTTTGAGGATCTGTTATTGTACCATTGTCTAAGACTGTGTTTTTCATACTGTGGGCATGTTGTATATGTGTAGTCTTCTATTTCCCCCCCCGTGGGGATGTCTGGGGCACTTTCATTATAAATTATATGCCCATCTGGAAATTCTATGGTAGAAATTTCCTTTTTTCTGTCAGTCTTTTGGTTTCTGCCTCGTTCCTTTGCTTTCTGTCATTTCTTCCTATTATTTTCTGCCTGCTGGTTCATTCGCCTCTATGTGTTCATAAAGTCTTACGTACTTTCTGTTAGGATTGGTAATTGGGTAATATATTAAGTGCATTTTTGCTTCAAGGGAAATGAGATATGCGGAAGCAATTTTACGTACTTTAAGCCCGTTTTTATATGTTTTAGTGTCCTTAGTTATGTTTAGGTTTGTATTCGGGTGTGTTTTTTTTAAATCCCCTGTGTGGTAAATTGGACGGAGTGGTCAACACTAGGGGCATCTCCTTAGATTATGTGCACGAATGCATTAATATGTGTACTTAATTTTTTTCCGTTTTGCCCTGTTGAAATGTTGTGTATGTCTTGGAATGGTCATAGCCCTAATATGGCTCTACGCAGTCGGCTGGGCTTTAAACAAAAATAACAATAAGTCTTTGTTTTCGTATCCTTCCACCACCACCCATCCACCACCCGATTTTTTTTAATTATATCACATCAGTTCATGTAAGCACTTATTACATATAATAATAATAATAGTGACGTTTACAATGCACCAAATCTTGATAGTGCCAAATTTTAATACAAGAATGAAACCAAAGTGTGCGCTCTCATCATTCAGCAAAACAATGGCCCAACAGTGGCCAAACTCCAGGACACAACGTACAAACCAGGAAGTGGAAGACAGGAAGGGGAGGACGGACAGGAAGGGGAGGACAGGACAGGAAGGGGAGGACAGGATAGGAAGGGGGAACAGGAAGGGGAGGACAGGAAGGGAGTAGGATAAACAGTGGACATGTTGAGGGGGACAGGGACACTGCTCGAGAAAAAGATGTCTTCAAGCAAAACTTAAGGAAGATACGTGACTGTCGAATAGACTGGGAAAGATCGTTCCAGTTGTATGGACCCAGACACAGAAAAGGAGCGAAGACCAACTGTGGTACATCTGTGTCAAGGAATTGTAAACTAGTATCAGAAGCAGAACAGAGCGTCAGGCAGGAATGTACATCTGGAAGTGATCACAAAGAGAAATGAGTGCAGTACCACTGATACACTTGTAACATAGTTTATTAATTTTGTATGAAATTCTTTTTGAGAAGTGGGTAAACAGTGGAGAAAGTGAAGAAAGGATGTGACATGACCATACCTTTTTCTTTTACTAAGGGCAAGACGGGCCACAAAATTCCGAATACATGGAGGCATGCAAAAGAAGAAGCAGGCAAGCCAGAGAGCAGCGAGTTAAAATAATCAAGAGCAGCGAGGTAAAATAATCAAGAATAGCGAGGTAAAATAAGAGCAGCGAGGTAAAATAATCAAGAGCAGCGAGGTAAAATAAGAGTAGCGAGGTAAAATAATCAATGCAAGACAAGATTTTAAAAATCGCAAATTTAGATGCTGCTGAAGTTGAAAGATAATGGCGAATAGAACTGAAACGTCGCAGTTGACAGTAACAAGACTGACAGGTCTGGTTGATGAATTTCTGCATAGAGAATTTAAGATCAAGAATAATTGCAAAGTTCTTGGATGAATCGGAAAGTACAGTAGTGTTGTCACCTAGTTGAAGAGAAGAAATTTTACAGTGGAAAGCTTCTCCTTTGTGCCTATGAGCTTTGCTTCTGTCTTAATATTTCACAACAGTACCCATAAATACACACCAGCTTTTCACAGTGATCATTCACATACACAAGAAGCCGAAGAATGTATTCAATTTATACTTTTTGTCTTTGCAGTTATACTTATTATATAATTGGGAAATTAGAATTAAAGGGTTAAAAGATATAATAACAGAGGAATTAGTATTTTCTGCCACAGTATTTTTTGTTGTTGAAAAAGTAGAGAATGTGTAATTGCTTTCAAACAATCTAAAAGAAAAAAAAAAGAGTAACATGGAAAGGTATTATGTTCAGAAAATAGTAAATTGTGAAACAGTTATAAGTACCGTAGTCACTTTTTCTTTGTTCATATCATCAAATATGAAAAAGTAAGAATGCATGCTGTAGAATAGTTTTTATTTTGTGCACACACACACACACACACACACACACACACACACACACACACACACGCACACACACACACACACACACACACACACACACACACACACACACACACACACACACACACACGCACGATCACATAGGAAATCCAGACATATCACAGATGTTCAAAATAACAGTTTAACATGATACTGTCTATCTGCAGACACAGAGAAACTAATGTCTTGATTGTTCATTGTGTGTTTTATTGAAAAAGGTGATAAAGCCACCCTGAAGAAAACAGCAGTTTCCTGTTGTTGTCTCTGTTTGTGGGTGGCTGCTTAATAGGGCCATACATCATCCTTTAATGATAAAAGACGGAGTGGTTCCTGTTTTCTGCAATGTTGAATTAGACACATCAGTGTGGCCGACACAATCAGAATGCCCACACAATCAGAATGCTGTTTTAGTGTTTATTAAGCTTACACTTCAACACGAAGGTGGATCTGGCGAGGCGAGACATTTTTTTAAAAAAAATTACGTAAAATGAGGTCACTGAATGTGGACATTTTTCTTTCTCTCTTTAAGTTACGTTAACTCTTTCATCCCAGAAGAGTGGATTTCCTGTTTGCTCTGTTTGCACTTTATTCTCGTAGCATTGGAAACTGTTCTGAGAAAAGGTCTACAATACGGAAAAGTGGCACGCACGGTACCCGCTTCGAATTTCACATGAGTCGTTTCATTGATGTGCGTCATCTGTCCTTGAACGACTCACTCACCAGATTCTGTTTATCAGTGAACTTGGCTCCAGACTCTTTTTATCAATGAACTGGGCACCAGACTCCATTTGTTTATCAATGAACTGGGCACCAGACTCCATTTGTCAGTGAACTTGGCATCAGACTCCATTTGTCAATGAACTTAGCACCAGACTCCATTTGTCAATGAACTTGGCACCAGACTCCATTTGTCAGTGAACTTGGCACCAGACTCCATTTGTCAGTGAACTTGGCACCAGACTCCATTTGTCAATGAACTTGGCACCAGACTCGTTTGTCAATGAACTTGGCACCAGACTCCATTTGTCAGTGAACTTGGCACCAGACTCCATTTGTCAGTGAACTTGGCACTAGACTCCATTTATCAAAGATCTTGGCACCAGACTCCATTTGTGAGTGAACTTGGCACCAGACTCCATTTGTTATTGAACTTGGCACCAGACTCCATTTGTCAATGAACTTGGCACCAGACTCCATTTGTCAGTGAACTTGGCACCAGACTCCATTTGTCAGTGAACTTGGCACCAGACTCTGTTTATCAATGAACTTGGCACCAGACTCTGTTTATCAATGAACTTGGCACCAGACTCTGTTTATCAATGAACTTGGCACCAGATTCCATTTGTCAATGAACTTGGCACCAGACTCCATTTGTCAATGAACTTGGCACCAGACTCCATTTGTCAGTGAACTTGGCACCAGACTCCATTTGTCAGTGAACTTGGCACCAGACTCCATTTGTCAGTGAACTTGGCACCAGACTCCATTTGTCAGTGAACTTGGCACTAGACTCCATTTATCGAGGATCTTGGCACCAGACTCCATTTGTCAATGAACTTGGCACCAGACTCCATTTGTCAATGAACTTGGCACCAGACTCCATTTGTCAATGAACTTGGCACCAGACTCCATTTGTCAGTGAACTTGGCACCAGACTCCATTTGTTAATGAACTTGGCACCAGACTCCGTTTGTCAATGAACTTGGCACCAGACTCCATTTGTCAATGAACTTGGCACCAGACTCTGTTTATCAATGAACTTGGCACCAGACTGTTTATCAATGAACTTGGCACCAGACTCCATTTATCAGTGAACTTGGCACCAGATTGTTTATCAATGAACTTGGCACCAGACTGTTTATCAATGAACTTGGCACCAGACTGTTTATCAATGAACTTGGCACCAGACTCCATTTATCAGTGAACTTGGCACCAGATTGTTTATCAATGAACTTGGCGCCAGACTGTTTATCAATGAACTTGGCACCAGACTGTTTATCAATGAACTTGGCACCAGACTCCATTTATCAGTGAACTTGGCACCAGACTGTTTATCAATGAACTTGGCACCAGACTCCATTTATCAGTGAACTTGGCACCAACCTCTGTTTATCAGTGAACTTGGCACCAACCTCTGTTTATCAATGAACTTGGCACCAGACTCTGTTTATCAATGAACTTTTCACCAGACTCCATTTATCAATGAACTTGGCACCAGACTCTGTTTATCGATGAACTTGGCACCAGACTCTGTTTATCAATGAACTTGGTGCCAGACTGTTTATCAATGAACTTGGCACCAGACTCTGTTTATCAATGAACTTGGCACCAGACTGTTTATCAATGAACTTGGCACCACACTGTTTATCAATGAACTTGGCACCACACTGTTTATCAATGAACTTGGCACCAGACTGTTTATCAATGAACTTGGCACCACACTGTTTATCAATGAACTTGGCACCAGACTGTTTATCAATGAACTTGGCACCAGACTGTTTATCAATGAACTTGGCACCACACTGTTTATCATTGAACTTGGCACCAGACTGTTTGTCAATGAACTTGGCGCCAGACTGTTTATCAATGAACTTGGCAATAGACTGTTTATCATTGAACTTTGCACCAGACTCCATTTATCAATGAACTTTTCACCAGACTCCATTTATCAGTGAACTTGGCACCAGACTCTGTTTATCGATGAACTTGGCACCAGACTCTGTTTATCAATGAACTTTTCACCAGACTCCATTTATCAATGAACTTGGCACCAGACTCTGTTTATCAATGAACTTGGCACCAGACTCTGTTTATCAATGAACTTGGCACCAGACTCTGTTTATCAATGAACTTGGCACCAGACTCTGTTTATCAATGAACTTGGCACCAGACTCTGTTTATCAGTGAACTTGGCACCAGACTCCGTTTATCAATGAAATTGGCACCAGACTCTGTTTATCAATGAACTTTGCACCAGACTCTGTTTATCAGTGAACTTGGCACCAGACTCTGTTTATCAATGAACTTGGCACCAGACTCCGTTTATCAATGAACTTGGCACCAGACTCTGTTTATCAATGAACTTGGCACCACACTCCATTTATCAATGAACTTGGCACCAGACTCCTACTACCCACTGGAACGTGGCCAGCCCCACATTTAAGTGTCATACACTCAACCACATCCAATTTACGCAATATGGCGTATAGTTGCTCTATTTTTGGCTGACACCTACCCAAGATCACCAGGTTTTGATGAAAAGACACCTCCAGGCAGCGCCACGTAGCCCATGCCCACAATGAACAGGCCATGCATTTATCATCAACCTGCTTCTCCTACTGCCTCTTTTCCAGCCACGACAGCAAGCAGGAAGTTCAGTTTGCTTTAGAGCTGCTCGTTGAAGCAAAAATTCCTTTGTAAACCATGCTTTCTTTGGTTTATCCTTTGCTTGATCATCGACTTTCTATTGTGATCTCGTTTCTGGGTTACGCTTTAACCACTGCGCAATGGCAAGTAAGACATATTTTTGCCTTTCCTCACTTCCCAGTCTTTTGTTTGGCCCATTATGGTGTCTGTCTGCGAGTATTGACTAGAATCCGTCCACGATACATCAGATCCCTTGAGGAGGGAATTGGCTAGAATCCGTTCACGAATCGTCTGATCCCTTGAAGGGGGAATTGACTAGAATCCGTTCACGAATCATCTGATCCCTTGAAGGGGGGGGGGGGGGATTGGCTAGAATCCATTCACGATACATCTGATCCCTTAAAGGGGGGGGAATTGACTAGAATCCGTTCATGATACATCTGATCCCTTGAAGGGGGGGATTGACTAGAATCTGTTCACGATACATCTGATCCATTGAGGAGGGAATTGACTAGAATCCGTTCACGATACATCTGATCCCTTGAGGGGGAGGGGATTGCTAGAATCCTTCAAAATAATCTGATCCCTTGAAGGGGGAATTGACTAGAATCCGTTCACGAATTATCTGATCCCTTGAAGGGGGGGATTGGCATTGTAAACCCGTTCAGATACATCTGATCCCTTGAGGGGGATTGACTAGAATCCGTTCATGATACATCTGATCCCTTGAGGGGGGATTGACTAGAATCCATTCATGATACATCTGATCCCTTGAGGGAATTGGACTTGAATCCGTTCATGATACATCTTATCCCTTGAGGGGGATGACTAGAATCCGTTCATGATACATCTGATCCCTTGAGGGGGGGGGAATTGACTAGAATCTGTTCATGATACATCTGATCCCTTGAGGAGGGGGAATTGACTAGAATCCGTTCATGATACATCTGATCCTTGAGGGGAGGGGATTGACTAGAATCCGTTCATGATACATCTGATCCCTTGAGGGGAGGGGAATTGACTAGAATCCGTTCATGATACATCTGATCCCTTGAGGGGGGAATTGGCTAGAATTCATTCATGATACATCTGATCCCTTTAGGGGGGACTGACTAGAATCCGTTCATGATACATCTGATCCCTTGAGGAGGGAATTGACTAGAATCCGTTCATGATACATCTGATCCCTTGAGGGGGATTGACTAGAATCCGTTCATGATACATCTGATCCCTTGAGGAGGGAATTGACTAGAATCCGTTCATCATCCCTTGAGGGGGGAATTGACTAGAATCCGTTCACGATACATCTGATCCCTTGAAGGGGGAAATTGGCTAGAATCCGTTCACGAATCATCTGATCCCTTGAAAGGGTGAATTGACTAGAATCCGTTCACGATGCATCTGATCCCTTGAGGAGGGAATTGACTAGAATCCGTTCATGATACATCTGATCCCTTGAGGGGGATTGACTAGAATCCGTTCATGATACATCTGATCCCTTGAGGAGGGAATTGACTAGAATCCGTTCATCATCCCTTGAGGGGGGAATTGACTAGAATCCGTTCACGATACATCTGATCCCTTGAAGGGGGAAATTGGCTAGAATCCGTTCACGAATCATCTGATCCCTTGAAAGGGTGAATTGACTAGAATCCGTTCACGATGCATCTGATCCCTTGAAAGGGTGAATTGACTAGAATCCGTTCACGATACATCTGATCCCTTGAAAGGGTGAATTGACTAGAATCCGTTCACGATACATCTGATCCCTTGAAGGGGGAATTGAATAGAATCCGTTCACGAATCATCTGATCCCTTGAAAGGGTGAATTGACTAGAATCCGTTCACGATACATCTGATCCCTTGAGGGAGGGAATTGGCTAGAATCCGTTCATGATACATCTGATCCCTTGAGGATGGAATTGACTAGAATCCGTTCATGATACATCTGATCCCTTGATGGGGAATTGACTAGAATCCGTTCACGATACATCTGATCCCTTGAGGGGGGAATTGACTAGAATCCGTTCACGATACATCTGATCCCTTGAGGAAGGAATTGACTAGAATCCGTTCACGATACATCTGATCCCTTGAGGAGGGAATTGACTAGAATCCGTTCACGATACATCTGATCCCTTGTAGGGGGAAATTGTCTAGAATCCGTTCACGATACATCTGATCCCTTGAGGATGGAATTGACTAGAATCCGTTCACGATACATCTGATCCTTTGAGGGGGGAATTGACTAGAATCCGTTCACGATACATCTGATCCCTTGAGGAGGGAATTGACTAGAATCCGTTCACGATACATTTGATCAATTGAGGAGGGAATTGACTAGAATCCGTTCACGATAATCTGATCCCTTGAGGGGGGAATTGACTAGAATCCGTTCACGATACATCTGATCCCTTGAGGAGGGAATTGACTAGAATCCGTTCATCATCCCTTGAGGGGGGAATTGACTAGAATCCGTTCACGATACATCTGATCCCTTGAAGGGGGAAATTGGCTAGAATCCGTTCACGAATCATCTGATCCCTTGAAAGGGTGAATTGACTAGAATCCGTTCACGATACATCTGATCCCTTGAGGATGGAATTGACTAGAATCCGTTCATGATACATCTGATCCCTTGAGGATGGAATTGACTAGAATCCGTTCATGATACATCTGATCCCTTGACGGGGGAATTGACTAGAATCCGTTCACGATACATCTGATCCCTTGAGGGGGGAATTGACTAGAATCTGTTCACGATACATCTGATCCCTTGAGGAAGGAATTGACTAGAATCCGTTCACGATACATCTGATCCCTTGAGGAGGGAATTGACTAGAATCCGTTCACGATACATCTGATCCCTTGAAGGGGGAAATTGGCTAGAATCCGTTCACGATACATCTGATCCCTTGAGGATGGAATTGACTAGAATCCGTTCACGATACATCTGATCCTTTGAGGGGGGAATTGACTAGAATCCGTTCACGATACATCTGATCCCTTGAGGAGGGAATTGACTAGAATCCGTTCACGATACATTTGATCCCTTGAGGAGGGAATTGACTAGAATCCGTTCACGATAATCTGATCCCTTGAGGGGGGAATTGACTAGAATCCGTTCACGATACATCTGATCCCTTGAGGAGGGAATTGACTAGAATCCGTTCACGATACATCTGATCCTTTGAGAGAAGAGCCAGATTTTTTCCCTTGTGATTCCGATCATTCGGCCTGTAGCAATCATGATTGTCTTCGAAAGGACGATTGCTTGCATTGTGATAAACTGTGAAGCTCCATCTCCTCTCAGCACTATGCATTAAAAAGTTCAATGCTAATTTTAGTCTTGTGCCTCTTACTTTCCGGGGGGGGGGGGGGGGAGGACTACTGGTGTTTTCTTGGCCAACTGGAGGGGCAAATGAAACAAGGGAGAAGAGAAATGCTTAGTTCCCCCGCTGCTCACCAACAAGAGCGTGCCGTGCTGGGAGCTGATCAGCCAGTCCCCCTGCACAGATTGTTGCCCTGGACTGTGATTCATTCCCTGTCGAGCTCTCTTTTCTGCGTTGAGTCCTCCTCCCTCACTGGACGTACAGGGACACAAGACCTATCCTTGGGTTCTGTTGTTTCCTTGGAAGCCACCGCAGGGGTTCTGTGACTACCTGATACACCTCGCCCTTCCTGTACGCTGGCGCATGGCATCTGTCGTGTCTAACCTCATTCCTCCGGGAAGCTAGGGGGCGAACTCACTTCCTGCCCTTAAAAGCCCTCTTAGTGGGAGACTGGTTCTACAGGCTGTTTCTACTGCCTTACCCTGCCTGGTTCTGTCGCCTTACCCTGCCTGGTTCTGTCCTGCCTTTGAAGCCAATCCCCTAGGGTCTCTGGTTCCCATGGCCCACTTGTGGTCGGTATTGCAACCCAGAGTGCGTCCATGGCTCCTGTTTCCACATTCCACCCTATAGTCAGTGAAATGACTCACAGTGTTGCTGAGGCCGCAGTTGCTGTGCCCCACTCTTTGACTGGTAATGTAAATCAGAACGCGGCCAGGAGGTTCCAGTTCCAGACGCCCCTAGGTGGTGGAGGTCTTCCTTCTACCTTTACCCCTCTCCTCCCTGGTGGCCACCTCTGATGTCTGCAGCCCCTTCTCAGGCCCCTCCCTCCTTACGGGAGTACCATCCTGGCGGGATGTGGCGCATTCCGGCCATTGGCCTGAACATCCTGCAGATTTCAGCTGCCACTGATAGGTCTACATCCCGTTTCGTCCATCATGACACCCTCCAGGTCTCCCTAGGCCTAAGCGCTCTCGCCCCAATTGCCACTTGTCATCTCAGACTGAGCATGAAGTGAGGGATTGAGATAAGACTAGAGACTACCATTGGCAGTGCAGGTACTCCCCTGTACCCTCCTCTTGTCCTTCCTGCTCTGAGGATTGTTATTCCTCCTTCAGTGATTCGCCTGGGTAAGAGCCGAAGCGTCGCCAACGCTATGTCCACTGTCCCAATTTATCTGCCTCCAGGGAGGATCCCACCACAGTGATAGTCTGATAGAAGACTCCCTCCGTAACCAGGCCATAACACATCACCCCACCAGAAATGACTCGCTATACTTCTTTGGTCCTTTCACGGAACTCGACATGGAGAGAAGAGATGAGTTCTGACTCGAACTTCTGTCCACGTTACAGACACGGCTTCCACCCCCCTCAGAGGCTCTTCCATAGTGCCAGAACCTGGGACAGCCTCTCTTCCACCCTCGGTTGTTTCTCAAGACCAGAAGTGGCAGAGGAGACTCCAGGGCTGATTTTGAAGAGAGCTCTCTCTTCCTGAAACCATATGTATAGTCCTTCCAAGATCGAGTTTCTATCAAAGCCAACTTATTCCTAGATCCAGGTCTCCTTTACCACCATGGGTGATCTTGGTAAGCGGTTTATGATAGCATCTACATGCAGGCCTTAGTCGATCAGCCACTCAAGGCATGGAGATCCCATACCCCTTATGACACTCTGAGAGCCTCCCAAACATTCTCAGCATCCTGGGCTAGGAAGTGTGTTATAGCCTCGGTGGACTCTACTGATGCAGCAGACTAGTTGAGCCTCAACTTTACCCTCATTCGATGAGATACCATTCTCGCCAAATCACACCTTTCAAAGAAGGACCTCCAGACTGTATGGTCGATTCATCACGTCTGCTTCTTTCTCTGGCCCTTTTGGCCCACCCTTCATTGCCAAACAGGCTTCAGACTTCAGACGGTTGATTCACATAGGTCACAACCCCTTAGAAGGGGGATGCACATGACTATGCATTCCCACAATCATATAAACATTCACTAGGAAGTAACAGTATTCCTGATTTTAAATATTTTGTACAAGTACATAACAGGTAAGTGGGATGAACATAAACTACAGACATTTTATTCATATCCAAGCTTTGGGTTCCTCACGAAGAATTAATTCTAAAAGAGACTCAAGAAATTGCAGTATCGCTAAATTTTAATGCTTTGTATAGAAATAAAACTAAATTTCGAACAACTTTAATGACATCAATAAAGGGAATTTAAACAAGGAAGGTTCTCCACAGTATTTTTGAAATGATCAATTTCTCGCGAATGGAATGGAGTGCTGGACAATCTAATATGAAATGTACTTCATCTTCTTTTCAAAATTGTACACAATGGACATAACAAATCACTATGTGCTCTGTAATTAAAATAATGAACCGTGACTTCTAATATACATAACCTTAATCCAGTTATTGTGTATTTCAGATATCTACATATTTATGTCTAAATGCGGTTTCAAATTATGCATATTAGAAAACGTTCTGTATATATTTTTAACTATTCTGAATATGTTTGTTCCATTCCTGCTTCCTACAATCAGTTAAACGTCGACGAAAAACACGATTGAATTTGATTCAATCTGCCGACACCATGACATAAACATCCAACTCCAAAACCCTATTCAAACAAGCAAATACGTACACTGGATGCCCATTTGATTTACCTGTAGCATCTAAATCGTATAACATGTTGTACGCTTTTTGTGGAATTCTATGGTCTTTCATTTGCAACAGTTTAAACCAGTAAACGAACACAATTAACTGTAGAGTTTATATATATATGTATGGGATAGCGATTTGTTTCACCATATAAAGGTTATTTGGTGTTCGCAGATTAATTTTTAAAAAATGTCTTCAAAGCAAGCATATGAACTGCTTCACATTGAACTGCAGCTTTACTTAATCCCCATAACTCAGACCCATATTGTGCGATAGGTTGCACCAGAGAATCAGATTTAACAAGCACATGGAAAGAATTATTATTAAGAAGGTACAACGTCTGCATGATGAAAAGCAAAGCATTTTAGCTCTGTTAGATAAATTCTTGCATGCTGCAGCAAAACTCAGACGAGTAGAGAACAATATTCCAAGATACTTATACACATTCACCACAAACATTGCATTTTCGTCATGCATCCATCGTTCCCTTGCACCCAAGTACCCATCCTTTCGGCATATTGACTTTTAAGCGAAGTGCATCTGCTGCGCTTTTCAGACTCTTTAACTGGGTTTGGAGTCCAGTGACTGTTTCTGCCAGTAAAACAGCATCGTCAGCTAGCAAAAGAATAAATAATTCGAAAGTATCACGAGACAGAAAAGCACCATGTCTTCGATTGTTAATCACCTCAATTGCCAGTTCATTTACAAAAAGAGAGAACAGCACTGGACTGCATAGATCACCTTGTTTTACTCCTGCAGCGCAGTCAAAATAGTCTAAGTTTGGTACCACATCGAACCCTGGACTTTACCAGGTATTTGCTTCCGTTACATCGATATATTTTACCTTTTATGTTGTGTTTGAGAAGAATTGGCCAAAGTATATATTTCTGTTGATCGAATCAAACGCTTCTTCAAAACCAATAAATGCCACAAATAGTTTCCGATTATCAGCAAACTGTTTCTGCACAAGAGCTAACAAAGTAAACATATGGTCAATAGTTGAGCATCCTTTTTTATAACCAGCTTGATGGTCATATGTGGTGTTATGTTCTTCTGTCCATTCTTGCAATCTATTATTGGTTGTTATGCTAAATAGTTTACTGTTAATGTCACTAATCGAGATTCCTCTGTAATTATTGGGATTATTGATCTCTTTTTTTCCACTAATCGAAATTCCTCTATGATTATTGGGATTATTAATATCTCTTTTTTTAGTGGTAAAATAGTAGATCCTGTCCAGTTTCGGGGAAATTCACGATTATCAAAATAATTAACAACTTGAAGAAAACTGCGTTACATGCTCGCATGAATTCTTAAAAAGTTTGCCTATGATAGCGTCCGGACAAGCAGCTTTCCGGTTTTTCAATTTCCTAATTGCAAATTATGCTGCCTGTTTTGATAGTGGGTGGTTCCTTAAGCCATCACTCTCATCAACTAGTACGTTTTCATTCAATGTGTTATCAATGTCAGTATCAGTTTAGAATAAAGCTTTAAAGTGGTGGAACCACATATCCATTGTAATATTACTTGTGTTGTTTTCTTCTTAAAGAAGATTAATCAAGTGTATTCCAGAATTCCTTTTGACTTTTAACAGACTGAACAAGCTTATCAGCTACTGCCTTATCATCAAACTGCACTTTCTTTTTTGCAACTTCTTTTATTCACATCTAGCAATTACATATTTATTTTGATCTTTAAGTTTCTTTGAGTGGCGACTTGTTTTTAATAACAATAATGTAACATTTCTCCTAGCACTCACATATTCCTGATCAAACCAATCACCAGGTATCCCTCTTATTGTTTAAGACTGAAGTTTTTTTCATACACTCAGCACTTTCTGTAATACAGTCATTAAACATAGTCAGTGCCATATTCACGTTTACATCTATCAAACTTATAGCATCATCACATTTTCTACGGTTTTTATCTTGACCTAGTGCATCACGATACAGATGTACATATTCATCATTCCAAACGTTTCTTTCAATGAAGTGGTTATGCCTGTCATGATCTATATTTGAAGTATTTTCATTTTGAAAACTAATACGAGCTGTGACAGGCAAATGGTCTGATTCAGTTCGTTCAACGACAGACAATTCAAATTGGTCATATGCACGTGCAAGAAGATTATTTCAGAATATAAAAGTCCTTAACGCTGCTTCCACTGTCAGAAATGTATGTACACCGACCTAAAGGCCCCCTTTATATATGCCGTTCAGAATAATTGGTTCACAAATTCAACAGTAATTTTCCATATGACTGTCTTCTGAAAGTTGGTTAGAATTAATCAACTGGCTTTTGTTGTGCGTATCATATATTATTTGTATAAAAATCATGGAAGACATTAGAAGTTATGCTATTCAGATCACCATTCAAAATAACGTAATTGTCATTTGTTAACAAACTGTCAGTCAAGCATTCTTCAAGTAAACTTACGCCATTATCGAAACCAGAATGAGTGTAGTAAGGAGAGCCTTCTGGAGGTACATAACAAGACTAAACATTATTTATTTATTTATTTATTTATTTTTGTTCCAAAGACTTTTTTATCGATAAGAAACACACAAAAGTTACTGTAATTAACATCAGCGATTTTTACAAAGGGGACAGATTCATTCTTTACCAAACCAACCACCCTTCCTGATCGTCTTCCTTGCTTAGTTAATTTGATAGCTGGTTTACAGATTTTTTTTATCCATTAAATGCGTTTGACTGAGAATGTTCCATAAAGGTGTCAACTAGACAAATAAAATCAAAACTTCAGGCAAACCAAAAATTCAGGATCTGTCATGTTCGAAGCTAAGCCATTGACATTCCACAACAAAAATATATGAACGGATGGTCTGTGTTTACACTATAAGTACATGTCTTGTCTTTCGCGTAGTCGCTCAGCTCATAAGTGACAAGTCGGCCACACTGACCTTGTTCACTTGGCATCGTTCACGCGCGCCACTGATGGAGGCACCCTTGGGGAAGCCGGGGGGCTCATTCAGTATAAATATTGTCCCCAGTTTATGGAAATTCTGTGCTAGCAATTTCCTCTTTTCTGACACTCTCTTTGTTTCTGCCTTGTTTCTTTGCTTTCTGTCATTTCTTCCTATCGATTTCTGCCTTGTTGGTCCGTTCACCTGTACGTGTTCAATAAAGTCTTATGTACTTTCTCTTAGGATTGATAATTGGGTACTTGAATTAAGTGCATTTTTGGCTTTGGGAAATGAGATACGTGGAAGCAATTTTGGGTAATTTAGGCCCGTTTTTATGTATGTTTTAGTGTCCTTAGTTATGTTTAAATTTGTATTCAGATACGTTTTTCAAATCCTCCGTGCGATAAATTGGACGGAGTGGTCACCACCAGGGGCCTGTTCTTAGATTATATGCGTGAATACATTGTGGACTTAATTTGGTTTTCCTCTTTTTGCCTCTTGAGTATTGTGTATGTTTGAAATGTTCTAGATAACAATAACAATGTTGAGTTTGTATTTTTGAAATGGTTATAGCCCTGATATGGATCTATGCAGTCAGCTGGGCTTTAAACAACAATAACAATAACTGATGGAGATAGGCGATGTATAGCCGGTCTGTGGTTAGTAAGGTTCTCATTTGACGACAAGAGAGACAGATTATTTTGAAGACAGGCCGGCCAACATTCTATCTGCTTTCCTTTAACCCTTTGACTCCCGCACCCTGTCTACAGGCATCCTGCGTCAGTGTCAATCATGTTAGCAAAGCAAAACCTTCCCTTTTGATTCCTCCTTAACCTAATCCACCAGTTTCCTGCAGAGAGCTGGTAAATTGGGTGAGGGAATCAAAGGGTTAAGGGTTTTATTTTTGCAGTTGGTGGATAGGGTGCGGGAGCCAGAGGGTTAAACTGTCCTTCCCATCAAGATAATATTTTTTCACCATCGATTATCAGATGGTAGTCTAGAGAACCATTGTCGCTCTTTTTCTATCCTTGCACTACAGCTCTAGGTCCAGGCTCAAGCTGCTACTGGCTGCCATAGGTCCCACTTTATGACAAATGCTGGCCCCCTCCTCCCCACCCTCTCCCCAATCGAGGGCCAGGTCATGGTTGGGGGCCTGCCCTTCCACATCCCTGCGTGGAAACTCTTGTTACTGAGCAGATGGGTGGTGGAGGTTATTGAAATAGGGTAAAGCTGTGCTGGAATGGAGTCCAGCCCCCTCTAAGACTTTTTCTTCCAGCACTACACCCGGCATCACATGAACAGGCAGCCACCTTAGATTTGGCAGTAGCTGATTTAATTTAATCCGCAGACTGTGGAGATCCTTCTTCCTCATCCTGTCACTTGTTTCTATGGCCATCTTTTTGCAATGTCCAAATCCTCAGGGGAGGGCAGTGCTCACGCCCAGTCCTGGACCTATCTTCACTCAGCACATTCTTGGAATGTTCCGTTCCAAGATGGAGACCCCGAACCAGATCTGGTAGTAAGTTTTGAACTGGGCTTCCATCGACGTCATGGACACCTACTTCGTTATCCTCATCCACACATCCTGCAGGAAGTTCCTACAGTGCACATGACAGACACAAATCTTTCCAATTCCTGGCCCTCCCTTTTGGACTTTTCCAGCACCCTACTTCTTCGTGAGTGGTCAGGGAGCTGGCGTCATAGGACTGGGGAGAGAGAGCATCTTTCTAGCCTGCTATCTGGACAACTGGCTTACCCTAGTGGAGTCCAGCACAATTGGCTTACCCCAGTGGAGTCCCGCAATCTCTGCCATCTCCATATCTAAAGAGCCCTGGAACTTTGTGTGCTCTTGGGGTTGATCAATCCCCAGAAGTGCAAGCTTAACCTGTCCGTCATTTGGATTCCTGGGCATGACATTCAACGATCTCTGCATGCAGGCCTTCCTGACTCCAAACTCCAAAAGCAAATGTTGAAGCTGGACACCTTCCAAACCTTACCCTCAGCCACCGCCAGGGAAATCTTGTCTCCTCAGTCTCATGGAATCCCTAGCACCAGTCTTACCCCGGGACAGGGTGCTCAACAGATCATGGAAGACAAGCCTGTGAAATTTGGGATCAAACTGTGGGTGCTTGCTGATATGTAGACAGCATACTGTTCAAATATAGTGCACACAGCCAAGCATGGGAAGCAAGTGAAAAGTTTGTTAAATGGGTCTCAGAGTCTGTGTGGTAATAGGTTTGACTAAACCTATCCTCAGCTTTGATCATATCATCTTCACAGGCAGTTTTTTTTTTACACTTACCTGTGTTGGCTAAGAATCTGTCAAACCTGGGAACTACCTGTGTGGCACCATACAAACCAACTGCCTTGGATACCCCAGCGATCTTGTGAAGACCAAGGCTGAGGTATGGCAACTGTCTTGTGCTAGCACAACTGCCCTACAACGACTCAGGTACCGCCAAAAAATGAAAACAGATGACGCATCGTAAAACAGATGGCACATTTTATTTTATTATTAAGGCATTAGAGCGCCATCTTTCTGGAAAGCCCTAAGCGCTTACAAACTGTACAATCACATTACATCGAACATAGAAACAAGGCCAATATAATTTTCATCATACATGGCGGACTCTGCACTCCATCCACAAGCAATACACACGTTAATAATATCAAATATTAATACCTACTCTCTGCACACACACACATATCCTCTCCCACCGAGACATACTATAGGCGACAACATAACATACACAGAAGCACGCTAGCGCGCAGACAGCATAGCTCTTTTGTAATAAATTTCAGAGAGAAAGAGATGCGTTCAAGCCCGATTAAATGACTGAAGACTTGTTTGTGCCCCAGCGTAGGAAGTGAATCCATGAGAAGGGCTTGAAGAAAAGGGTCGCTCACCATAGATTTTGTTCGAAGTTGGATCGAAATAACGGGTATCGGCTGAGGTCGAAGATGACGAGATGAACGATAGTTGAGATATTCAACAGTAAGAGGAAGAATGTCGAAGTATCTGAAGCAGAACAGCATTTTATGTGGATCCTTTTCACAAGTAACAATGCAAGTCTTGAGAAGAGAGAGACATGCTGAAATTTGGAAGACCGAATACTAGCACATCGTAGAGTTCACTGCCCTCTTGCAGTGGCTGCTTCCATGTTACACGAGTGCCAAGACAGACTGGACAAACACACAAAGCAAAGAAGACGACAATGAAATAATCCAGGAATAGTGACCAAGCATATGGAACAGCCACATATATAGAGTCTTGTCTTGGAGGGACGTGATGGAGTACAAGTACAGGACAAACAAATGCAGCTGCTGTCATGCAAGCTAGACTTTGTACATGGATGATCGGCTTTCACTTCACGGCAAAATCATGGTGTCCAACCCCCAAAAAAACAAAAACAAAACACCTCTGCAGCAGACTTCCATCTTGACCTCACCAACCACAGGCCAATGCAAGGTGTTATGTGCACATCACAACACAGTAAGTACGAGGAAGCCCACCCTGGCACTGCGACAACCCCTTCGAAAAGAGCAAACCACCATGGTGTGTGCAAAATGTAGGGTGTATCGGTGTTCCAGCCAGCTTGATTGCTTCAAAGTGTACCACACATGTCACCTGTATGTAGCTACATGATGCAGTTGACAAGATAACAGGTCCAGTATGTTGATGGGACAATACATGAAGATGTTTGTCTCTATGTGTTTACATAACTGTGTGTGTAAAAAGTGATCTGTTGACACAGTGGCTACTTGTGGGGAAAAAAAAGGTGAAACATTTGTTATGACTGCTGATACACCAGAACTGTCTGTATGTTGGACAGTGAAAGTTGTGTCATTGTGACATGGATATTATGAGGACAACGTTTCAGACTGAGGGGATGAACACTTCTCTGTGAGTACACACACACACATACACACACACACACACATTCACAACACACACATTCACAACACACATATAAACCACACACACACACATACCTTGCATGCAAAACAGCCATGTATGCATAAATTTGATTCTAACGTTGTTTTAAAATATAATAGAGGAATTATCTTTTTAACACGTCATTGTCACCAGAGATGTCACAAACATTGTCATCTCGGTCCCTGGTTCTCACATCACCTCTGTACACAATGTATATTATATCATTCAGTGTACTGAGTGCTGTCAGTATGTGTTCTCAAAGTAAGTACCTTGATTTTGTTTTGTTTTGTTTTATTTTGTTTCTTCTAAGCCCAGGAATGAAGGAAATAGAACAGTTACTGGAAGCCAGGGACTAGGAAGTAATAACTGAAAGACAGTCAGGGATAAAAGAGTTAATGCATTAAGTTGCCATTATTTTTTGGTCTTTGTGTAAAGAATGTGTGTGTTTGTGTGTGTGTGTGTGTGTGTGTGTGTGTGTGCGCGTGCGTGTGTGTGTGTCTGTTTTTGTGTGTATTGAACATAATGCAAATGTGATTTAATATGGGCCTAGGCCCCTTTACTGAAGGGGTTGTATATGTCTCACCTGTCGGCGTCACCGGGAACAGTGTTGGCCGCTGCACATGATGTCCTCACAAGTTGCCTCCAGCACTCTCGATCTTGGCTAAGTCTGACCACCTCCTGGAGTTTCTTGCCACTGATGTTTGTGATGTTTCTAGCAAGTGATGCAGGTGGCCGTCCTCTGTTTCTCTTTCCTTCCACTTTACCTTGGAGGACAGTGGACATCAAGTCTGTTCTCTCATTACGGATTGCGTGTCCAACATATTTCAGTTTCCTCCGTTGTATGAGTACTAGGAGCTTGCGTGTAGTACCCAACTCATTCAGTATGCTTTCATTTGAGCGCCTATCCGTCCATTTGACCCTCAGCAGTCTTCGGTAAAACCACAGCTCTGCTGCTTCCACTCGTCTTTCATCCTCTTTCTTCATTGTCCATGCCTCGCAGCCGTATAACATCACTGGCCAGACAAGACATTTTAAGAGTTTTATCTTAAGGTCTGCTGTTATGCTGTGGTCTTTCCAAATATTGTTCAATTGAACCATACTGTTCTTGGCCATTCCAATTCTCATCTTTATGTCTTTTGAGCATGTTCCATCGTGTGTCTTGACTGAACCTAAATATCTAAAGTCCTTGACATTTTCTAGAGGGACTTGGTTTAGCATGATCTGGTCCTGTCTAGTGTTATATTTGCCTGCAACATGCATAACCTTTGTCTTCTTTGAATTTAAGTCCAGCCCAGCTGCCTTTCCAACCCGGTCTACCCTGTACAGGATCCTCCTAGAGCCTGTAATGTTGTCCGCCAGTAATCCTGTGTCATCTGCGTAGCGTAAATTTGACAGGTTTCTACCACCAATATTTACTCCCATGTCTTCTATGTCTGCTTCTCTCATGATATGTTCAGTGTATATGCTGAAGAGATGTGGAGACAGGATGCAACCTTGCCTTACCCCTTTAGTGATGTTAACAAATTTGCAGTTTTGATTATTCCATCTGATTGTTGCTTTTTGATCATTATATAATGAAGCTATGAGGGAAACCAGATGTCTTGGAAAACCCATTTTGATCATGAAGTGGAAAAGACTTTGGTGAATCACGCTATCAAACGCTTTGCTGTAGTCAATGAAAACGATGAACATCTCTTGGTCTGTGTTTCTAATCTTTTCTATCAATATCTGGAGTACAAACAGCATATCTATTGTTCCCCTGTTTTTCATATAGCCTGCCTGACAGTCGGATAGCTCTTCCTCTACTTTTGGCTTTAACCTGTTTAAAATTATTATCAGCAGTATTTTACTGGCATGACTGATCAGTGCAATTGTTCTATAATTGTTGCAGTCTTTGACATTTCCACTCTTATGTAACATGACAAATTCTTGGAGCTTCCAGTCTGTAGGCCATTGACAAGTCTTCCATATCTTGCAGCATAAGTGATGCATTACTTTGAGTCCACCATCACCTGAGTGTTTCAACAACTCTCCAGGAATATTGTCAAGACCAGGAGACTTTCTGCATTTTAGATCTTTAATGGCAGATTCAACTTCGCTGAGCAGAGGTTCAGGTTCCGTATCTCCAGGGGTCAATTCCAAATTTGGCTCTAAATTATTTTCATGGCTGTCAGGCTTGCCAAAAAGTGATGTGCCATATTCGTTCCACCTATCCAAGACATCATCTGGTTCAGTCAGAGTGTGACCATCCTTGTTGTTGATGCATTGGTTTGTTGCTTTGAAATTTGTTTTTTTCACTTTTTTTATTTGTTTGAAGAGCTCCCTCGACTTCCTGTTTTCGTTGTGTTCATTGATTTTACTGCATTCTTGTGCCAGCCAATTTGCTTTGTCTCTTCTGACTTTACTTTTTATTTCCCTTTTCAGTGCTGAGTATTTTTCCCGCTCTCCCTGCTTTCGAGCTTGACTTTTCTTTTCTGCCAGATCTATCACTTCCTGACTTATGTAGGGCTTAGCTTTTTTCCTTTTCTCTTCTTTTCCCAGTTTTTCTTCAGAGATTTTGGTCAGTGTGTTTTTTATGTCTGTCCAAATTTCATCAGGATATGAGTCATTTTCATCCCAAACTTCAAGTAACTTTAAGAAACGATTACTTGTTTCTATACTAAATTCTAACGCCAGCTCAGGGTTTTCTAATTTTGATATGTCGAACTTTGGCGTCGATTTGGTTTTAGGCTTCTTCAATATTTTCATTCTTAATTTGGTTGTCACAAGAATGTGATCTGTGTCGCAGTCTGTTCCAGGCTTTGTTTTTGCATTGAGGACAGTTGATTTCCAGGATCTGTCAATGATAATATAATCAATCTGATTACGACACCTGTCTCCTGGAGAGATCCATGTGTATCTTCTGCGCAGTGGTTGTTGGAAGAAAGTATTTGTGATGTTCATCTCATTTGCCTGACAAAACAGAGCCAGCATGTCACCTCTCTCATTTCGTTCTCCTAAACCATATGGTCCTATTCCACATTCTGTGTCAGCCCCCTCTCCAACTTTAGCGTTGAAGTCACCCATCACAATGCATATTTCCTTTTTGGGAATTTTGTCTCTGATAGTTTGGAGGTCATTGTAAAAATTTTCTATTTCTTCTTCTGAGCTAGTGGATGTTGGAGCATAAGCTTGAACTATGTTCAAAACAGCATATTTGGTATTTATTTTGACAGTGAGAAATCTGTCATTAATTGGATTATAGCTTTTCAGAGCTCCAGCATGCTTTTTGTCCAGCACAATTGCTACTCCTCTTGAGCCACCTTTTTCATTTCCACTATATACAACTGTATGCTCTCCTACAGTAAAAAGTCCCTGCCCACTCCATCTAACCTCACAGAGCCCTGTTATGTTCATCTTGCTCCTTTCTAATTCTTTGACTAGTAGGTAGAGCTTTCCTAATTCTAACATAGTCTGTACATTCCATATCCCTATATTCAAATCCTTTTTTTGCATTTTTTTCTTTTTGTGATTTTGCATTTTTGAGGAGTTTCTACATGTCCGCTTCCAATAACCTCCGTCGGGTAATCCATTACCGTCATCACAGCTACCTTTCACAGACACGGACTCTCCCTCCCCAGTAGCCATTGAGTTCAGGTCCCCCCTGGGGGACTCAGAGGACACAGAACTATAACGTTTTCCATTTTGTAAGTTCATCATATGCAATAATTAGCAAAAGTACAAGCAAGTAGTTTGCGGGTGCCTTCTTGCCGCGCAGTGCACTTACAGTGCTGAGATCCTGACCATTGTTCCTTCGAAGAAATCATCTGCTCACGACATTGAAAAAGAAGCCATATATGAAAAGTGTATCTTCTTTACCCTCTTTTTCACCCATCCCCTGCTGCCAGGACTTGTTTGTATGCACCCCTTAGTCTGGCCCCTCCCCCAGCGACCTGTCCGGCTTGCTTGAAGCTGCCAGGGCCCACGAAGTCCCTGCCGGCATAGCTCCTGGGATCGTAAGGACACACAAGCTGCCCCGCCACAACAAGGCTGATGCAATTGGAGGGAGGGTTGTATATGAATAACATAAAACTAGTAAATTTTACACTGAAAAACATTAATTTACCCAGGCATAAGGCTATGATGCAGCAGATTCAATATCTTGAATGCTTCATGAACATACATACCAAGAGTAAATAGGATGGTCTCTTTACATGTTGACATCAACATCTCACCTGTCGGTGCCACAGGGTTCAATGTTGGCCGCTGCACTCCAGGACACCATCTCCTTCCAGGCTGTCTTGACTTTTGTGGACAATTTCTTGACTATTTAGGCCACTGATGTTGGTTATGATCTCGATGTATGAGATTGGAGGTCTGCCTTTCTTCCTTTTTGCCACAGGTTTTCCTTGAAAAATGGTTGCCATGAGGTCCGTGTTCTTGTTGGGTGACAAATGGCCAATGTATTTTGGTCTTCTCTTGTTGATGTCTGCTATTATTTTTCTGGTTGTATCAGGTTCTTCCAGGACATTTTCATTAGTTCTTTTATCTGTCCATGTGAAACATAGTCTCCTATAAAACATAGTCTCCTATAAAACCACATTTCTGCTGCCTCAATTCTTCTGCAATTAACAGGCTTCGCATCCATAAATCACTGACTGGCCAGATCAAACATTTTTAAAAGTCTTTCAGGCCATTTGGTATGCCTCTGTCTTTCCAGGTGTTGCTGAGTTGGACCATAATTTTGCTTTGCCATTCCAATTGTTACTTTGATGTTTTTGGAGCAGATTCCATCATTAGGACATCAACATACCCAATTTAAATCTACAGTGATCATGGTAATACTGCGATGGTATCAGTTTCAATCTGAGATTATGTCATTGCATTATGTAATACAGGACAACAAAGTAAAAATAGTGTAGTTCATCTTCTTTAACTATATTGCTTAAATGATACATAAACTTAAATTGCCCTTCTTAACCCTTCGACTACCACACCCTGTCCATCAGCATCCTGCATTGTCAACCATGCTAGCAAAGCAAAAACTTAACCCTTTGACTCCTGCACTCTGTCCACCAGCATTCTGCATTGTCAACCATGCTAGCAAAGCAAAGACTTGAACCTTTGACTCTCTCACCCTATCCACCAGTTTCCTGCAGAAGGAAGCTGGTGGATAGAATGAGAGTCAAAGGGTTAAGGTTTTGCAGTCGGTGGATAGGGTGCGGGAGTGAAAGGGTTACGCCATATTCAAAATAATGACAAGCAATGTCAGAGACACCAAACTGGAATTTACTAAACACACTTTTGATAAACTTGTTCATTTTGACATCAATATATGGTTCTGTTATATAAGTTGTCTTAAACAGTTTATACTACACAAATTTATCACTTATTTGCATATGGCCCTGTCATCTACATACATTATTCTGAGTCCAAAATTTTTCAAAAATTCCAGAAATATGCTGGACCTCTTGGTCATCCCAAACATAAGGAAATCTAAATGAATACATACATTGCTGTACACTGGTTGCCCAGATCTGTATTATCTGAATGACATAAGAACTTGTATGCTTTATGAGCCAACCTGTTAATATAGTGTTATGATCCATTCTAGTCAGTTTTAGCCTGTATCTAATGCATTTTACAAATGAATTTAACCAGACTGGATGTATAGACTGGATATCTTCTAAGCACTCCTGAATTTAAGTAGATTGGATATCTTCTATGTACTCATTTGGAATACAGCTATCAATGTTTAATTGTTTCAGTGCAAATATATGCAGTTTTCAATTTCATGACATTTGTAAAAATACCTATGTTTCAGCACCATACTGCACTATTTATAGAATCTGAAAACTGAACAACTGAGTAAATATGCTAAAGGAACTACAGTTATTAGATGAGTTAAGTATGTACATGACATTAGGTACAAGTTGTTGTTGCTTAAAGCCCAGCCGAATGCACAAAGCTATACAGGGATATAAGTTATAGTTTAACCATCTCAAAGTACACATACCAGACAAGAGAGAACAAGAAAAGAATAAGCAACAGGAGAGAGAGGAACGAAAGAGTACAGACAGACAGAGAGAGAGAGAGAGAGACAGACGAAGAGAGAGAGAGAAGACGAGAGAGAGAGAGCAGACAGACAGACAGAGAGAGAGAGACAGACAGAGAGGAGAGACAGAATTGAAGAACAGATCAGAGAACAGGAAAGAGGAAAATCCGTTTTTTGAAAAAGCTTCATGCATCTGGGGGGCTTCCCCCCATACGGGGCGCTGCCGGTCCCTGGACCCCTTTCAATTTTTTTACTTTTTCTAAATTGCACCCTTGTGTGTATATCAGTGCATTTGCACACATAATCTAAGAACATGTCAGTGTATCACCAGGGGATTTAAAAAAGCAAACCTGAATACAAATATAAACAAAAAGGATGCCAAAACATGTGTCAAAATGAGTCTAACCTAAAATTGCTTCTGCGCATCACATTTCCTTAGAGCCTAAAATGCACTTAGTACATATGTACCCAATTATCAATCCTAGAGAAATATGCAAGGCTTTAAGAACAACTATACAGGTGAAATGGACAAACAAGTGCAAAATGATAGAATTAAATGACATTCTTGTCATTTATTCTGTAGAATGGACTAACAAGGCAGAAAATTAATAGTATTAATGCAAATCTTGTCATTTATTCTGGTGAATGGACTAACAAGGCAGAAAATGATAGAATTAATGACATTCTTGTCATTTATTCTGTGAATGGACTAACAAGGCAGAAAATGATAGTATTAATGACATTCTTGTCATTTATTCTATCATTTTCCGGAACAAAGAGAGTGACAGAAAAGAAGAAATTTCTAGCACAGTATTTCCAGAAGGTAGGGATAATATTTATATTGAAAGAGCCCCCAGCATCCTTACTGGGGAATTAGATACAAGTAAAACTGCTGTCTTTGCTTTTTTTGATGTCTTGAATGAGACACTGACACTAAGTCTTGTTGAAAATATATATACCAGGATACTTAAAAGCATTAACCACAACAACTTTTTTATTTTGTGTATTGAGAGAGACTGAAAGAGAGAGAGAGAGAGAGAGAGAGAGAGAGAGAGAGAGAGAGAGAGAGAGAGAGAGAGGAGAGAGAGAAAGAAAGAGAGAGAGAGAGAGCATACATTAGTTCCTTTTTGTCACTGGTGTGAAAGTGAAGGATGTTGACACATGAAACTGTTTATATGAACATTGTTTATAACTTTCAATGGCCATAGCAGTGGAGTTAGAGGACTGTGGTTGTGAGGAACAGATCTGTCATGTTCCATCATCATCATTATCAGGTGCCCTGCCGCATGGCGTTGGCGATCATGAACTTCCATCTGTCTCTCTTATTGCCTCAAGCATCTCTTCCACCCTCCTTGTCTTCAGCCACTCTGCAAGTCCGTCTAGCATTTTCTCCTGGGTCTACCTGGTGCTCTCTTTCCCTCCAGCCTTCCCGTTGTGACCAGGTGCTCTGAATCCCCTTTCCACATAAAATGGCCTATGAATGTTGCCTGTCTTTTCCTAATTTTCCTTATGAATGATCTACTTGTGTCTGCCTCCATCAAGACTATCTCGTTTGTTTTCTTTGCAGTCCATGGAACTCTCAACATTCTTCTCAGAAACCATATCTCGGCTGCCTCAATCTTGTTCTGGCTTTGCTTCTTGACTGTCCACGCCTCACAACCATACAACAGTATTGGTTCTATATAACATTCAAGAACTCTCTTCCTGATGTTAACTGATAGGCATTTGTTGGTAAGAATGCTTTTCATCTTCTTGAATGTTGTTTTGGCTGGGCCGATTCTGCTGGCTATTTCTGATGTACATCTGCCGTCTGATGAAATGATCGTTCCCAGGTACTTAAACTTATCAACCTGTCTCAGGTCGTGCCGTTTGTTGTTATTTTGCATGAGGGGATTTCATGTTTTTTACTGATCACCATGTCATCAGATTACACGCCAGTAACTGCTCCTACATATCTGCAGATATATTTCTTAGAATAGGGGATTATGTAAGTGTGCTACCTCCCTCATGACTTTGACTGCTGCATTCTGGCTTTGGAGGACAATGTGTGTTTAGAATAGTTAGCTCATTTTTTTCTCTGTCTTCTCACCACCCTCCTCTCCCTCTCTCCCAAACCAGGATTGTGATAATACCAACAGACCCACCCTATCTACACATGCGTAAACTTGCACACAACAAACACATGTTCACAGACACTTTCAAATATGAACACATGCACAATTTGACACCTGTGTATACACACGCACATGTACGGAGAGATGTAAATGCATACACCTGCCTGCATGCGACTCTGACAAGCACAGACACAGACAAAATACTTGTATGTGCGCACATATACATGTACACACGAGTTCTGAAAAGGGGGAGAAGGAGGGTATGGTTGCCAAGCTGCAAGGAGGGTGGACAGACACAGGGGGGATAACTGTGGTGAATATCAAGTTTCTCTTCAGTGTGTGTTCTCTCCACTTGCAGAATATTCTGCATTGTTGTTATTGGCTTGGATATGAACAACAGGGAAGCAGCAAATATGAAATGACATAATAAACAGCAGTGCATGTGACAACTTCATTTTTAAAAAAAAACAACTTTGAATTTGATAAATATTCTGTAACTTTTCAGTCTTTACCACTTCTTGCAAAGCCAGACCACACCACAATGTGTGCAGTTGCACAAAAAAAGTGACATCATCCAGGTCAAGCACCCCCCTCCCCCCCTGTGGGGATGCCGGGGGCTCTTTCAGTATAAATAGTATCCCCACCTTCTGGAAATTCTGTGCTAGAAATTTCCTCTTTTCTTTCACTCTTTGTTTCTTTCTTCCTCCTTTGCTTTCTGTCATTTGTTCCTATCATTTTCTGCCTTGCTGGTCCATTCACCTGTATGTTCAATAAAGTCTTGTGTACTTTTTCTTAGGATTGATAACTGGGTACACATATTAAGGGGCATTTTCGGCTCTAGGGAGGTGAGATATGCGAAAGCAGTTTCAGGTAACTTAGGCCATTTTTATATGTTTTGGTGTCCTTAGGTAGGCTTAAATTTGTATTCAGGTGTGATTTTTGAGTCCCCTGTGTGAAGAATTGGTCAGTGCCAGGGGCGTGTCCTTAGCTTATGTGCCCGAATGCGCTGATATGTTTACTAAATTTTCTCTCTTTTTTCCGGTCCAAGTTTTGTATTACGAAATCCAAAGCAAGTGGACTGCCTGCGTTCAGCAAACAGTAACCAGAAAAACACAAAAACAGAATCGGAACGCGTATGTAATAAAACCAGACAAGACGCGCAAATTTTTGGCCAACTGGCCTTTGTCAAGTGTAAACGTAAGATCACAAACGGACAAACACCAAATATAAAAAAATTAGGAGAAAAAGACAAAACTTCCCTGCTGCTTCGTCCAGTGGAGAAAAGGACTAAAATGAGATCATAATGTGTTTTTGAGTAATGGAAAGAACTGGGGAGAGGGGAGGCAATTATGTCTAGAGGGGAAAGTAGATGAATTCTGCAATTTGAAAAGTGGTCATATCATTTTATTAGTATTGTTTTATCCTCAAAGGGGTCCAGGCTAAAACTATGAAAACTTTGATGCACTAAGACTGAGTATTTTTTTTTAATGTAAGTATATTACTATTAAATAATGCATAAATAAAACATATGTATACATACATACACACACATATCCATATATACATATTATATATATTTATATTTTGTACATATACATATACTACACTCATGCATACACATGGACACACACATACCCCCACATAAGTATAAAAATTATACAAGAAAATATAAGCATATGATTGACTGAATGGAAAAATATGTAATCAAGGGGTATGGCTGATGTAAAGGGATTGTGCCTAGTGCAACGAATCCAATCTGACCTTGGGATAGGAAGAAAAACATCCTAAACCAACAGCCAAGGGGCTGAAGGGAAAACTGGAGTCTTGAGAATAAAATCCTGAGTCAGATGCCGCGGGCTTGTCCTGTGAAACGAGAATTAAAACATAAAAAATATAAAGCCATATGTGCAGCCGCAAAGTCAAGACCTCTTTTTTATGAGGTGGGAAAATGGTGATAATATGTTTATTTCCGTACGAATGATCAACTGATCTTTCTATGAGAGTTCTTAGGATGTATATGGCATTAACAGTTCCTTTCCCCTCAACAAAACCACATTGTTCTTCTGCTGTTTCTCTTTTGATTTTGTTCCTTGTCCTCATCATGATTATTCTTAACAGAATCTTTGTTACATGACTCATCAAGCTGATTGTACGATGGAGTTTGCATTCTATAGCCCCTGCTTTCTGTGGAAGTGAAATGAAAATTGATTTTGCATATCTTTAGGGATTTTTCTGGTGTTATAAATTTCATTTAGGTGGACTGTTATTTTTCAATTCCAAATTCATCTGGAGCCTTAATCATTTCTGTATTGACAGTATCAGGTCCTGGGGCTTTTCCTGGTTTTGTTTTTCAATTTCAATTTCAGTTTCTCAAGATGACGTCTCCGCACTCAGAATGAATTCCATATGCAGTTATGTCACAGGTGCCCTGTGATGGAGATCCAGAATGATCACGGCACAAGCCATTTAAGCCTGCACATAAACCCATGAGTTGGCCAGGTCCTGAGGTCCTACCTAGATAGTTCCATAACCCTGGGGTCATAGGGGAGTGAGGTGGCAGAGACCTCAACTTTTCCCGGGGCCAGCATCCCTTCTTGTGTTTTTCAACAGTACATGTCAACACAAAAAAAGAAATATTGACACGATGAAAATATTAAATTATACAACATGTAAACTAACATGTAGAGTACATTATACAGTTATATTAATTAGTTTAAACAGATGGAAAATGGAGGGATGTTGGGAAGATGACATAGGACAAGAAGTAACACCATACAAAATTACAAGGTTTACTGTTCTTAGTAATACTAATTACAGGCAGATATTGCAGTCATTGTTTGAAAGGAATTATGACTGTTTGAGAAAATAACATGTGAGGTATTTATTTTTAAAGCTTGCAGTTCTGTAAAGAGATTACTCATTTAGTTGGGGGTTGTTAAGAGTGTGTTGCATGAGTAAGATAGGTCTGATTTAGATTTAATTTTTGAAATAGGATTTTTGAGTTTAGCTGAATGTTTACTGCTTTGATAAAATTTTGACAAAACAGTGCATGGGGTAGAATCTGACCGTAGTTTTTGCATTAATATTCTTTTGTTGACCGCCAGTGTCTCTTTTAGTGGTAACATAGCTAGTCTGTTGTAATTCTGTTTTTCTAAACTTGACTTTCATAGGAGAACTGTTTTGATGGTGCATCTTGAAAAGTTGAATTCTGTGTAAGGATTTTAAGGTATTTGCACTGGTCTAGTCAAAGACTGTTGAGCTGTGACTGATGGATAAAAGAATATAGACATGTAAGAGACCATGTTTCTGGCGTGCAAGTTTCAAAAGTGAGAGAGAGAAATAGGCATGATTTCTTTGGACATGAAAACCACAATGCAAGAATAAGAATGCAAATCACATTTATTGCCTTAACAATTTCGAATTCACTAAATGTTCCCTTTCTTTCAAGTAGGCTAGTAATTTAGAATTTATTAAATGTTCCCTTTCTTTCATATAGGCTAATAATTTAGAATTCATTAAATATTCCCTTTCTTTCATGTAGGCTAATAATTTAGAATTCATTAAATGTTCCCTTTCTTTCATGTAGGCTAGTAATTTAGAATTCATTAAATGTTCCCTTTCTTTCAAGTAGGCTAATGATTTAGAATTCATTAAATGTTCCCTTTCTTTCAAGTAGGCTAATGATTTAGAATTTATTAAATGTTCCCTTTCTTTCATGTAGGCTAATAATTTAGAATTTATTAAGTGTTCCCTTTCTTTCATATAGGCTAATAATTTAGAATTTATTAAGTGTTCCCTTTCTTTCATGTAGGCTAATAATTTAGAATTCATTAAATGTTCCCTTTCTTTCATATAGGCTAATAATTTAGAATTCATTAAATGTTCCCTTTCTTTCATGTAGGCTAATAATTTAGAATTCATTAAATGTTCCCTTTCTTTCATATAGGCTAATAATTTAGAATTCATTAAGTGTTCCCTTTCTTTCATATAGGCTAATAATTTAGAATTCATTAAATGTTCCCTTTCTTTCATGTAGGCTAATAATTTAGAATTCATTAAATGTTCCCTTTCTTTCATATAGGCTAATAATTTAGAATTCATTAAATGTTCCCTTTCTTTCATGTAGGCTAATAATTTAGAATTCATTAAATGTTCCCTTTCTTTCACACTCTCTATTTCTTTTCTCTTTTTTGTTTAATTTCAACCTAGCTATTATGGTAGTCTTACAGTCTGAACACTCCAGCCCAGCAGATGTTGGTTGTTCTACATGAACAGGAAGGGTTGCTTCATGTACTCTAATATGTTTAAGAGATGTTAAGAGATGTGAAATATCATATACTGATTCAAATGGGATTGCTCTAAAATACAAATTTTTTTTTAAATAATGCAATTCATTTTCCAATTTTTCGTTATAAATCTCAGAATCATGAATTTGTACGCACGTTTTCATTTTTGTTGTGTGGTTTTACCAATGTCATCAACACCCAAATCCTTAACAATTCTTCAACAGTCTTTATTTTCTGTATCTAAGCAACTTCCAGATTCCATCAAGAACTTCATGTACAATCAGCCTCAGACATTTGGCCATACTGATTTAGGGGGGGAAAAAAGTTGTGAGAATTACATGGCAAAGTCAGTGCCCGTTGATGCAGAAGTTAATTCTCTAGGAGTGAGTTCCCTTTAGGTATGGTTTATGTATAGGGATTGGCTTGGAAACGAGTTTGATGAAATGAGGTTTTACATATATACTCCTGTACAGTGTACTCATCAAAGGTCAGCTTCACTGGACAGAACACCATGTCTTCAGGAAAGATAATTGCCTCTCAAAAGATGCTCCGATACAGAACACTGAAGCAAGGATACCAAAGATTATCTGACGGCCCACAGAATCACCAACTATGAAGACAGTCTGCACTAAAGCATGTTGGCAATAGCAGTGCTTAATCACATTTGGACAGCACAGAACGGTGCTCTGCTATTTATCCCTTTGACTCCTGCACCCTATCCATCAAATGCAAAAACTTAACCCTTTGATTCCCTCACCCTATCCACCAGCTTCCTGCAGGAAGCTGGTGGATAGATGAGGGAGTCAAAAGGTTAAGCTTTTGTTTTGCTGGTGTGGGTGAAATGCAGGCTGCTGGTGGACAGGGTGCGGGAGTCAAAGGGTTAACAGACGAACAAATGGCAGACTCCTTCCCATTCAGCATCTGCAAAACATAGTAATATGCTTTGCCTGTAGAACATAGTAATGTGCCTTGCCTGTAGAACATAGTAATGTGCCTTGCCTATAGAACATAGTAATAGGCTTTGCCTGTAGAACATAGTAATATGCTTTGCCTGTAGAACATAGTAATATGCCTTGCCTGTAGGACATAGTAATATGCCTTGCCTGTAGAACATAGTAATATGCCTTGCCTGTAGAACATAGTAATATGCCTTGCCTGTAGGACATAGTAATATGCCTTGCCTGTAGAATATAGTAATATGCCTTGCCTGTAGAACATAGTAATATGCCTTGCCTGTAGAACATAGCAATATGCCTTGCCTGTAGAACATAGCAATATGCCTTGCCTGTAGAACATAGTAATAGGCCTTGCCTGTAGAACATAGTAATATGCCTTGCCTGTAGAACATAGTAATATGCTTTACCTGTAGAACATAGTAATATGCTTTACCTGTAGAACATAGTAATAGGCCTTGCCTGTAGAACATAATATGCCTTGCCTGTAGAACATAATATGCCTTGCCTGTAGAACACAGTAATAATCCTTGCCTGTAGAACATAGTAATAGGCCTTGCCTGTAGAACATAGTAATAGGCCTTTCCTGTAGAACATAGTCATATGCCTTGCCTGTAGAACATAGTAATATGACTTGCCTGTAGGACATAGTAATTAATGTGCCTTGCCTGTAGAACATAGTAATAGGCCTTTCCTATAGAACATAGTCATATGCCTTGCCTGAAGAACATAGTAATATGACTTGCCTGTAGAACATAGTAATATGCCTTGCCTGTAGAACATTGTAACAGGCCTTGCCTGTAGAACATAGTAATATGCCTTGCCTGTAGAACATAGTAATATGCTTTGCCTGTAGAACATAGTAATAGGCCTTGCCTGTAGAACATAATATGCCTTGCCTGTAGAACATAATATGCCTTGCCTGTAGAACATAGTAATAATCCTTGCCTGTAGAACATAGTAATAGGCCTTGCCTGTAGAACATAGTAATAGGCCTTTCCTGTAGAACATAGTCATATGCCTTGCCTGTAGAACATAGTAATATGACTTGCCTGTAGGACATAGTAATGTGCCTTGCCTGTAGAACATAGTAATAGGCCTTTCCTGTAGAACATAGTAATATGCCTTGCCTGTAGGACATAGTAATATGCCTTGCCTGTAGAACATAGTAATATGCCTTGCCTGTAGAACATAGTAATATGCCTTGCCTGTAGGACATAGTAATATGCCTTGCCTGTAGAATATAGTAATATGCCTTGCCTGTAGAACATAGTAATATGCCTTGCCTGTAGAACATAGCAATATGCCTTGCCTGTAGAACATAGCAATATGCCTTGCCTGTAGAACATAGTAATAGGCCTTGCCTGTTAGAACATAGTAATATGCCTTGCCTGTAGAACATAGTAATATGCTTTACCTGTAGAACATAGTAATATGCTTTACCTGTAGAACATAGTAATAGGCCTTGCCTGTAGAACATAATATGCCTTGCCTGTAGAACATAATATGCCTTGCCTGTAGAACACAGTAATAATCCTTGCCTGTAGAACATAGTAATAGGCCTTGCCTGTAGAACATAGTAATAGGCCTTTCCTGTAGAACATAGTCATATGCCTTGCCTGTAGAACATAGTAATATGACTTGCCTGTAGGACATAGTAATTAATGTGCCTTGCCTGTAGAACATAGTAATAGGCCTTTCCTATAGAACATAGTCATATGCCTTGCCTGAAGAACATAGTAATATGACTTGCCTGTAGAACATAGTAATATGCCTTGCCTGTAGAACATTGTAACAGGCCTTGCCTGTAGAACATAGTAATATGCCTTGCCTGTAGAACATAGTAATATGCTTTGCCTGTAGAACATAGTAATAGGCCTTGCCTGTAGAACATAATATGCCTTGCCTGTAGAACATAATATGCCTTGCCTGTAGAACATAGTAATAATCCTTGCCTGTAGAACATAGTAATAGGCCTTGCCTGTAGAACATAGTAATAGGCCTTTCCTGTAGAACATAGTCATATGCCTTGCCTGTAGAACATAGTAATATGACTTGCCTGTAGGACATAGTAATGTGCCTTGCCTGTAGAACATAGTAATAGGCCTTTCCTGTAGAACATAGTCATATGCCTTGCCTGTAGAACATAGTAATATGACTTGCCTGTAGAACATAGTAATATGCCTTGCCTGTAGAACATTGTAACAGGCCTTGCCTGTAGAACATAGTAATAGGCCTTGCCTGTAGAACATAGTAATAGGCCTTGCCTGTAGAACATAGTAATAGGCCTTGCCTGTAGAACATAGTAATATGCCTTGCCTGTAGAACATAGTAATATGCCTTGCCTGTAGAACATAGTAATATGCCTTGCCTGTAGAACATAGTAATGTGCCTTGCCTGTAGAACATAGTAATAGGCCTTGCCTGTAGAACATAGTAATAGGCCTTGCCTGTAGAACATAGTAATAGGCCTTGCCTGTAGAACATGGTAATATGACTTGCCTGTAGAACATAGTAATAGGCCTTGCCTGTAGAACATAGTAATAGGCCTTGCCTGTAGAACATAGTAATATGACTTGCCTGTAGAACATAGTAATAGGCCTTGCCTGTAGAACATAGTAATATGACTTGCCTGTAGAACATAGTAATAGGCCTTGCCTGTAGAACATAGTAATGTGCCTTGCCTGTAGAACATAGTAATATGCCTTGCCTGTAGAACATAGTAATAGGCCTTGCCTGTAGAACATAGTAATATGGCTTGCCTGTAGAACATAGTAATAGGCCTTGCCTGTAGAACATAGTAATATGCCTTGCCTGTAGAACATAGTAATATGCCTTGCCTGTAGAACATAGTAATAGGCCTTGCCTGTAGAACATAGTAATATGCCTTGCCTGTAGAACATAGTAATATGCCTTGCCTGTAGAACATAGTAACAGGCCTTGCCTGTAGAACATAGTAATAGGCCTTGCCTGTAGAACATAGTAATAGGCATTGCCTGTAGAACATAGTAATAGGCCTTGCCTGTAGAACATAGTAATAGGCCTTGCCTGTAGAACATAGTAATATGCCTTGCCTGTGGAACATAGTAATATGACTTGCCTGTAGAACATAGTAATATGCCTTGCCTGTAGGACATAGTAATATGCCTTGCCTGTGGAACATAGTAATATGCCTTGCCTGTAGGACATAGTAATGTGCCTTGCCTGTGGAACATAGTAATGTGCCTTGCCTGTAGAACATAGTAATGTGCCTTGCCTGTAGAACATAGTAATGTGCCTTGCCTGTAGAACATAGTAATGTGCCTTGCCTGTGCCTTGCCTGTAGAACATAGTAATGTGCCTTGCCTGTAGAACATAGTAATGTGCCTTGCCTGTAGAACATAGTAATGTGCCTTGCCTGTAGAACATAGTAATGTGCCTTGCCTGTAGAACATAGTAATGTGCCTTGCCTGTGGAACATAGTAATGTGCCTTGCCTGTAGAACATAGTAATGTGCCTTGCCTGTAGAACATAGTAATATGCCTTGCCTGTAGAACATAGTAATGTGCCTTGCCTGTAGAACATAGTAATAGGCCTTGCCTGTGGCACATAGTAATATGACTTGCCTGTAGGACATAGTAATATGCCTTGCCTGTAGAACATAATATGCCTTGCCTGTAGAACATAATATGACTTGCCTGTAGGACATAGTAATATGACTTGCCTGTAGAACATAGTAATATGCCTTGCCTGTAGAATAGTAATATGCCTTGCCTGTAAAACATAGTAATAGGCCTTGCCTGTAGAACATAGCAATATGCCTTGCCTGTAGAACATAGTAATGTGCCTTGCCTGTAGAACATAGCAATATGCCTTGCCTGTAGAACATAGTAACAGGCCTTGCCTGTAGAACATAGTAATATGCCTTGCCTGTAGAACATAGTAATATGCCTTGCCTGTAGAACATAGTAATATGCCTTGCCTGTAGAACATAGTAATGTGCCTTGCCTGTAGGACATAGTAATATGCCTTGCCTGTAGAACATAGTAATATGCCTTGCCTGTAGAACATAGTAATATGCCTTGCCTGTAGAACATAGTAATATGCCTTGCCTGTAGAACATAGTAATATACCTTGCCTGTAGAACATAGTAATGTGCCTTGCTTGCAGAAATAGTAATATGCCTTGCCTGTAGAACATAGTAATATGCCTTGCCTGTAGAACATAGTAATATGCCTTGCCTGTAGAACATAGTAATATGCCTTGCCTGTAGAACATAGTAATATGCCTTGCCTGTAGAACATAGTAATATGCCTTGCCTGTAGAACATAGTAATGTGCCTTGCTTGCAGAACATAGTAATATGCCTTGCCTGTAGAACATAGTAATATGCCTTGCCTGTAGAACATAGTAATATGCCTTGCCTGTAGAACATAGTAATATGCCTTGCCTGTAGAACATAGTAATGTGCCTTGCTTGCAGAACATAGTAATATGCCTTGCCTGTAGAACATAGTAATATGCCTTGCTTGTAGAACATAGTAATGTGCCTTGCTTGCAGAACATAGTAATATGCCTTGCCTGTAGAACATAGTAATATGCCTTGCCTGTAGAACATAGTAATGTGCCTTGCTCGCAGAACATAGTAATATGCCTTGCCTGTAGAACATAGTAATATGCCTTGCCTGTAGAACATAGTAATATGCCTTGCCTGTAGAACATAGTAATATGCCTTGCCTGTAGAACATAGTAATGTGCCTTGCTTTCAGAACATAGTAATATGCCTTGCCTGTAGAACATAGTAATATGCCTTGCCTGTAGGACATAGTAATATGCCTTGCCTGTAGGACATAGTAATATGCCTTGCCTGTAGGACATAGTAATATACCTCCAAAGTTAGTTTTTCAGATCATAGTAATACGCCTCCAACTCCAAAGTTAGTCTTCTCTCCCACAGCAGCTACTGAGGACCAGTGTCTACTCAGTCATCAGGCCAGCAGGACAGTCCATCATATAGGGAAACAAAATTGTAATATCAAGGAAAACTAGACGTTTGTTTAAATTCAGAGACAAAAAATGCATTTTAGAAATAGCCACATCTAACAGAAAACCACTGTGAAAAATCGATTTTGCTTCAGGCAGAAGGAAACTTTGAATTAACCCTTTGACTCCTGCACCCTGCCCAAAGCATCCTGCTTTGCCAACCATGCTAACAAAGCAAAAATTTAACCCTTTGACTCCCTCACCCTATCCACCAGCTTCCTGCACTTGGTGGAAAGGGCGCAGGAGTCAAAGGGTTAAACATACTAGACTATTAGATGAAAGGCGTCATTGCGGCGGAGATTTCAAGCCCTCAGCAACTGCAGCAGTTGGTGCAAACTCACCATTTTGCCCTTTCAGAGCAAAACTCATGCTAAGGTCATCATTCAGCAGTTAGGAAACAGCTTGGGGAAAGAAAACCACGCTTCCAGAGAATAAGAGGATTTTTTTTTTACTGGATTTTCACCCTGTACAATATCACCGAGCATTATTATCAGAAACTGCTCTACAACAAGTTCGGACTTTGAAAAAGGGACATACAAAACACTGTCATACTCATAGACACATGGGTAGGTTTCAATATTAGGTTTTTCCTTTACTTTTTTGTCAGTGATGTCATGACTGGTGGGATGGTTAGCAACTGATGTGCTGTGTACGGCATGTGGATAGTTGATACTGAATGCCGTTTTTGTGTATAGGTGTGTGTGTGTGTGTGTGGATACATATGTGTATGTGTGTGGAGATAAATATATATATATGCATATATACATGTATGTGTGTGTTTGTGTGTGTGTGTTTGTGTGTATGTGTGTGGAGATAAATATATATATATATATATATATATATATATATATATATATGTATATATATATATATGTGCATATACATGTGTGTGTGTGTGTGTGTGTGTGGAGATAAATATATATATATGCATATACATGTATGTGTGTGTTTGTGTGTGTGCATTCCCTTGCAAAAGTGTGTGTTCATTATCTGTTTGTGGTAGGTGTGGATCATGAAAGGGACGAAAAAATCGTGTCAGACCCGTGTGCCTTCTGACCTGCACATGCTAAAAATGATCCCATGGCAGTTGAAAATTGTGAAGAGCAAAGCATTTGCCTGGCTGCCCTGGCATAGAAATACTGGAGAGATATGTTATGTCCCAGTTCCCTCCCACTGAAACACAATTAACCATCTTGCCTTTCTCTAAAACCTTGGGGAAAAAAGATTTTGTTGGAATAGTGTGTGTTTGTGTGTGTGTGACACAGAATATGTAATTTGGGTCAAGGGTCATTCACTGAACATGTCTGAGTGCTTAGCATCTTGTGTGTGTGTGTGTGCGCGTGCGTGTTGTGTGTGTGTGCGCGCGCGTGCGTGTACGTGTGTACTAGACAGAAGGAGGGTGATGGCTTGGGTCACATACCTTACATCCCTCCTGAAGTTCCCCTTATCCCCCCTCTGTACAGCACCAACATCAAGCTGAAACTGTAGCAGAGTTCTACTTTTTCCACTCCACTCTACGAGTGAAAGTGATGGAAGATAACGCAGAATGACTTTACCAAACTGTCAACCTTCCACATGACAAACTCTAAAGAATCATCTGGCCCAGCGCCATCTCCAGCCATCAACAGCTTGTCCAATGCAGTCAAGAGAGTTTGGACACCATCACCATGAGAAGGCAATGGAGACAGATCAGACACGTCATCCGAAGACAGCAAGATAATATCATTTGACTACCTTTCACAGGACACAGCAGAAGACAGTTGAAGGAAATCAAAACACCTGGTGTCAAGCTACAGAAGACCTGAGGCACACCTGTGTTACCATACAGAAGCTGGCCCAAAACGGCCTAGAGTGGCAGATAGTCGTTGGTGCCCAACATGCCAATGACATAGTGTCCATACACAGGCCACATTCAAAAGAATCTATAAGAGAGAAAGCATTACACATCAAGCTGGCTTCACATGAAACCTTATTCAGACAAGAAAGCAGTAAAAGCCTTTCTGTGGAGATAAGCTGAATTACTGTGTGCAAAAGATCACTTATCTGAACAGGTGTGTGGGTTGAATTGAATGAAGTTAGTGCAGAACTCATCTCACTTTCCTTTTGACATCATAGTTGCCTCCCCTCTCCCCACTTCTTACTACTGCTCATGAAGACATGGGCATTCCATTGGTCCCCTTCTTACCCACTGGACGAGGCGGCAGGGAAGTTTTTAGTCCTGTTTTTATTATCCATTGTTTGGTGTTTGTGATCTGTTTGTGACCATGCATTCGCGCTTGACAAAGGCCGGTTGGCCGAAAATTTGCGCTTGTTTTGTCTTGTTTTGTTGGATACGCGCTTGCATTGGTTTTCTTGTTCTTCTGGTTCCTGTTTGCTTGGGCGCGGGCAGTCACACTTGTTTTGGAAGTTATTGCAGTTTGTATGATTTACTTTTTAAAAGGATATATATCCTTCATTGCAGAGGATTAAAAAACATAAATCCTCTGTGGATAAAAAATTCTTTTACAGCAAACTCCTCTTTGGACACAAAAGCATTCTTAAAAGTGAGATCCTCGATCTCCAAAGTTATTGCAGTTTGTACAATTTAGTTTTAAAAAGGATAGATCCTTTATTGAAGAGGATTACAAAAACATACATCCTCTTTGGACAAAAATGAAAAGAAATGTTTTTAAAGCAAATTCCTCTTTGGACACAAAAGCATTCCTTAAAAGTATGATCCTTGATCTCCAAAGATCTGAGCGATGTGGTGGTTGTTAGGGTTGCGAGGGCCAAACACTCCGGGCACAATTTTCTCCGCTTCCTCCCACATGACTTGTGCTGTCAAGGCCTGGCCATACTGGTTGCTATGGAAACCATCCACTGGCTCCAGCAGCTGCCATGTTTGCCCACCTTGTGACTTCCACATGTTTATCACTGAAAAAACATAAAATTAGTATCCTTATGATGTCTGCACATATTTCATAATATTCATTGAATCCCATAACCTGTGTGGTCGGTGGGGGAGGGAGAAACTGAGGGATGCTGCAGCAGTCAGGATACTCTTGTTTCTAGATGCGGTCACAAACAGGTCAGGTATGGTAAGGTTGGTCCAGTATTTACCATGACGTAGCTCTTTCAACCTCAGTGATCGCCTTCTTCCAGTTACCATAAATGATAGTCTTGGATGGTGTGTTGTGGTGGATGACATGGCCAAATAAAAGCTTGCGTCATTTGTTGACAGCAGTTCCGAAGACCCACCAAACTGCTGATCTTGCTCTTTTTAGCTCCACAATAAATCCCAACCATACCAAAAATGTGGCCATTATGAGAATAGGACTGAAAGGCAATAGAATACATGTACAACAATTCATCACAGTGCTATGATGATTCATGCAGAATGGAGATTGTAGTGATGATATTATGAGTTCTATTTTGGACTAAGACTGTGTGATGGGACTGAGCTCCATGCATTCTATCAAAATATATATTGGTGTCTACCGCAAGATACACACACCTGCAGTGCTGGCCAGGAAATATGAACCACACCCTCAGTAATGTTTCAGTGAAGTGGATGAGACTCAGTTTTGTAGTCCCAGTCTTTAGATCAAGTTTGCTGATGACATTACTCATCTGACTTCTGAAAAATGACGGGACCTCATACAGAGCAGCTGTGAAAGACTTAGTGAGCTGGTGTGACAAAAACTGGGTCACTGTCTGTGTGCATATGTGTGCGAGCATGTGTGTGTGTGTGTGTATATGTATGTGTGTATGTGTATATGTAGGTGTGTGCGCGTGCATGCATGTGAGTGTGTGTGTGTGTGTGCGCGCGCGTTGCATGCGTATGTGAGTACACATGTGCATGCGTGTGTGTGCATATGTGCAAGTATTGGTGTAAATATGCATAAAGCCCAACTTGTGAGCACACATCCGTAAGAAGTGTCTTTTTTTAATTCTTCAGATGCATAACTGTTTATTGCACAGAGTACTTTTAACTGATGTAATGTATTTTAGCATCATTTATAGTTCATCTCTTATTATCCTGTTTCATGCCCTCCTCCACCTCCACTCCACCCTTGTAATCTGTGCCATGGTTTGACTTAGAGCCATATGTTTTAGTGATGTATTTTTATGCTACACATCTCAGCACATGGACACTCTATTAGGATTTTCTTCTGTGTGTGTGTGTGTGTGTGTGTGTGTGTGTGTGTGTGTGTGTGTGTGTGTTTATGCTACACATCTCAGCACATGGACACTATATTAGGATTTTCTTCTGTGTGTGTGTGTGTGTGTGTGTGTGTGTGTGTGTGTGTGTGTGTGTGTGTGTGTGTGTGTGTGTGTGTGTTTATGCCACACATCTCAGCACCATATGGACTCTGTGTTGGGTTTTTGTTGTGTGTGTGTGTGTGTGTGTGTGTTTTATGCACACATCTCAGCACATGGACACTGTATTAGGATTTTCTTCTGTGTGTGTGTGTGTGTGTGTGTGTGTGTGTGTGTGTGGTGTGTTGTGTGTGTGTGTGTTATGTGTTGTGGTGTTGGTTTTGTGTGTGTGTGTGTGTGTGTGTGTGGTGTTGTGTGTGTTTATGCTACACATCTCAGCACATGGACACTGTATTAGGATTTTCTTCTGTGTGTGTGTGTGTGTGTGTGTGTGTGTGTGTGTGTGTGTGTGTGTGTGTGTGTGTGTGTGTGTGTGTGTGTTTATGCTACACATCTCAGCACATGGACACTGTATTAGGATTTTCTTCTCTGTTGGTGTGTGTGTGTGTGTGTGTGTGTGTGTGTGTGTGTGTGTGTGTGTGTGTGTGTGTGTGTGTGGTGTGTGTGTTGTGCTGTGTGTGGTGCGTGTGTGTGTGTGTGTGTGTGTGTTGTGTTGGTATAATGAATTACAGTGTCAAAATTAAAGACTACAATTGCATGTGATATTTGAATTGAAAATGTCTGAAAACTACAGTTACAGATCTCAGCATATGTATGTGCATAATGTTGTTGTATTGACTGTATGCATATTTGAATCTCAGCATGTGTGACTTCATGCATGTGTGTTCATGATACAGATGTGTGTGTGTGTGTGTGTGTGTGTGTGTGTGTTGTGTGTGTGTGTGTGTGTGTGTGGTGTGTTTGTTGTTGTTGTTTGTTCATTGTTGTTGTTGTGTTTATGTGTTTAACCATACTCATTTACACTGATGAAACTGATTAAACATTTTACACTTTTTAATAGTGTGTATCGCTGTGAAACTAATTTCCTTTAAGAGAACAATAAACCATGTTATGTGTATTATCTGTCATTTTGATCTATTACCTACCAGTCCATTCTCCTCTATGTTTTCCAGAATGCCTTCCAACAAAGTCACCATGTATTTAAATAGCTGGCCTGAGAGTAGTGAGGTCTCTCGAGACCACCTCAGTTCTCTGCAACAGCATCTTAGGGTAGTGAACTACTTAAGACTTTTACCATTTCAATTTTTTTCTAAACAGAAGTACACTGAGTATTTTTTAATTGATTGTTTTCATTTTTTGTAATCTGGAGGTCTGAAAAAAACAACAAGTGCCTCTGGTATAGCTTTGGTTTTATTTCTCTCTGATTTCAGAAGTGTACAGCAATATCTGAAAGGTTCATTATGACTTTTTCACAATGTGTGTTGTGTTAAGCCCCAATTTAGATTTAATGGGAGATAATTACCTCTTCACTTAGTTTTATGATATGTGACCTCCCACCACGAAATCAGTCTTAACTCGCAGTCAGTTGAACAGCACTAGGAGCTGAAAAGGTGACTGATGCGGTCTATCTAGATATTTTGACTTTTTCTCAAAATTGATTTCTGTAGATTATAATCTATCCCCCACAGAAATTTTTTTCTTGAAAAAATATTATTAATCAATTTAAATCGGTATTTTGATGCACTGATCGCAGCAGAAAGAACACAATTTCCTACTAAAAGTACCTATTTTTCTCTCTTATTATGAACCGTGACCTGTACAGTACCCGCACATGCAATAAACTGATGGAAAGCTCTTTGGTGCACCTTTCAGATAATGACAGCGAAAATCATAAACAAACTGGGTCAAAGCCACCAAATAAAGAAATTTAAGGAAAATGTGTAGGAGACCACACAAAAACTTTAGAGGCCGTTTTCTCAAAATGGCCATCATACAACTTAATGACTTTAAACATACATACCTTCAACATTGTTTTGAGTACAAGCTTTATTCAAGTACCAAAATAATCAGCAGAATGTAGCCTACACTTTCCAGTGATATGTATATCTCAAAATGCCCAAATTGCTAGCTAAGACTGATTTCGTGGTGGGAGGTCACATATGATTATCTTTTAGACTCTCGTAAGTGATATTCCAAAAACTAATATTTCATATGATTTTTTTTGCTCAATTCATGAGTGAATGAATGACGGTAAGTCTGTTATTTTCTTTAAATATACTTATTGCATACTTACTTGCATAAAAAAACGTGCTTGTTTGAACACTGCAATCTTGGCAAAGATAAGTACAAACCATATAACGCAGTTCTGCATTAACAATTTAAATAAAAACACACACATGCACATTTAAAGACTGAAAATTCACAACATTTTTACTTACAAGTTCAAACATTTTTCCTTGTTAAATACATCATTATATGCATTTCATATGATGTTTCATTGGGCACCATCAACTAACATTATAACTTATCATCTTATGTCATCGATGGTTCCTTCCTTGTCCTATTATTGTCATCAATGATTCCTTGTCTTTTATTTTGTTGTTCACTAATGTCATCAGTGATTCCTTGTCTTTTATTTTGTTATTCACTAATGTCATCAATGATTCCTTGTCTTTTATTTTGTTATTCACTAATGTCATCATGGGTTCTTTGTCTTTTATTTTGTTATTCACTAATGTCATCATGATTCCTTGTCTTTTATTTTGTTATTCACTAATGTCATCAGTGGTTCCTTGTCTTTTATTTTGTTATTCACTAATGTCATCAAAGGTTCCTTGTCTTTTATTTTGTTATTCACTAATGTCATCAGTGATTCTTGTCTTTTATTTTGTTATTCACTAATGTCATCAATGTTCCTGTCTTTTATTTTTTATTCACTAATGTCATCAATGATTCCTTGTCTTTTATTTTGTTATTCACTAATGTCATCATGTTCTTGTCTTTTATTTTGTTATTCACTAATGTCATCAGTGGTTCCTTATCTTTTATTTTGTTGTTCACTAATGTCATCAGTGATTCCTTGTCTTTTATTTTGTTGTTCACTAATGTCATCAGTGATTCCTTGTCTTTTATTTTGTTGTTCACTAATGTCATCAGTGATTCTTGTCTTTTATTTTGTTTTCACTAATGTCATCAGTGATTCGCTTGTCTTTTATTTTGTTGTTCACTAATGTCATCAGTGATTCTTGTCTTTTATTTTGTTGTTCACTAATGTCATCATGGTTCCTTGTCTTTTATTTTGTTATTCACTAATGTCATCATGATTCCTTGTCTTTTATTTTGTTGTTCACTAATGTCATCATGATTCCTTGTCTTTTATTTTGTTGTTCACTAATGTCATCAGTGTTCCTTGTCTTTTATTTTCGTTATTCACTAATGTCATCAATGGTTCCTTGTCTTTTATTTTTTTCACTAATGTCATCAATGGTATTCCTTGTCTTTTATTTTGTTATTCACTAATGTCATCATGATTCCTTGTCTTTTATTTTGTTATTCACTAATGTCATCAATGGTTCCTTGTCTTTTATTTGTTATTCACTAATGTCATCAATGGTTCCTTGTCTTTTATTTTGTTTTCACTAATGTCATCATGGTTCCTTGTCTTTTATTTTGTTGTTCACTAATGTCATCAGTGATTCCTTGTCTTTTATTTGTATTCACTAATGTCATCAATGATTCCTTGTCTTTTATTTTGTTGTTCACTAATGTCATCATGGTTCCTTGTCTTTTATTTTGTTATTCACTAATGTCATCAGTGGTTCTTGTCTTTTATTTTGTTATTCACTAATGTCATCATGGTTCCTTGTCTTTTATTTTGTTATTCACTAATGTCATCAGTGATTCCTTGTCTTTTATTTTGTTGTATTCACTAATGTCATCAGTGATTCCTTGTCTTTTATTTTGTTATTCACTAATGTCATCAGTGATTCTTGTCTTTTATTTTGTTATTCACTAATGTCATCAGTGATTCCTTGTCTTTTATTTTGTTGTTCACTAATGTCATCAGTGATTCCTTTGTCTTTTATTTTGTTATTCACTAATGTCACCCAGTGATTCCTTGTCTTTTATTTTGTTGTTCACTAATGTCATCAGTGATTCCTTGTCTTTTATTTTGTTGTTCACTAATGTCATCATGATTCCTTGTCTTTTATTTTGTTGTTCACTAATGTCATCAGTGATTCCTTGTCTTTTATTTTGTTGTTCACTAATGTCATCAGTGATTCCTTGTCTTTTATTTTGTTGTTCACTAATGTCATCAGTGATTCCTTGTCTTTTATTTTTTATTCACTAATGTCATCAGTGGTTCCTTGTCTTTAATTTTGCTTGTTCACTAATGTCATCAGTGGTTCCTTGTCTTTTATTTGTTATTCACTAATGTCATCAGTCTGTTTCCTAATGTCTTTATGTTTTGTTTATTCACTATATGTCATCAATGATTCCTTGTCTTTTATTTTGTTATTCACTAATGTCATCAATGGTTCCTTCTTTTATTTTGTTATTCACTAATGTTCAGTCGTATGTTTCACTGTTGTCCTTGTTATTTTTTTGTTATCACTAATGTCATCAGTGTATTCCTTGTCTTTCTATTTCTTGTTTTCATACTAATGTCATCAATGATTCCTTGTCTTTTATTTTGTTGTTCACTAATGTCATCAATGATTCCTTGTCTTTATTTTTTATTCACTAATGTCATCAATGATTCCTTGTCTTTATTTTTTATTCACTAATGTCATCAATGATTCCTTGTCTTTTATTTTGTTATTCACTAATGTCATCATGATTCCTTGTCTTTTATTTTGTTATTCACTAATGTCATCAGTGATTCCTTGTCTTTTATTTTGTTATTCACTAATGTCATCAGTGATTCCTTGTCTTTTATTTTCTTGTTCACTAATGTCATCAATGTTCCTTGTCTTTTATTTTGTTATTCACTAATGTCATCAATGATTCCTTGTCTTTTATTTTGTTTTCACTAATGTCATCAATGATTCCTGTCTTTTTTTCTTATTCACTAATGTCATCAATGATTCCTTGTCTTTTATTTTGTTTTCACTAATGTCATCAATGATTCCTTGTCTTTTATTTTCTTATTCACTAATGTCATCAATGATTCCTTGTCTTTTATTTTCTTATTCACTAATGTCATCATGATTCCTTGTCTTTTATTTTGTTTATTCACTAATGTCATCAATGATTCCTTGTCTTTTATTTTGTTATTCACTATGTCATCAGTGATTCCTTGTCTTTTATTTTCTTATTCACTAATGTCATCATGATTCCTTGTCTTTTATTTTGTTATTCATAATGTCATCAGTGATTCCTTGTCTTTTATTTTGTTATTCACTAATGTCATCAGTGTTCCTTGTCTTTTATTTTGTTATTCACTAATGTCATCAATGGTTCCTTGTCTTTTATTTTGTTATTCACTGTCATCAGTGATTGTGTCTTTTATTTTCTTATTCACTAATGTCATCATGGTTCCTTGTCTTTTATTTTGTTATTCACTAATGTCATCAAGGTTCTTGTCTTTTATTTTGTTATTCACTAATGTCATCAGTGATTCCTTGTCTTTTTTTGTTATTCACTAATGTCATCAATGGTTCTTTGTCTTTTATTTTGTTATTCACTAATGTCATCAGTGATTTTGTCTTTTATTTTTTATTCACTAATGTCATCAATATGTTCCTTGTCTTTTATTTTGTTATTCACTATGTCATCATGTTCCTTGTCTTTTATTTTGTTATTCACTAATGTCATCAGTGATTCCTTGTCTTTTATTTTGTTATTCACTAATGTCATCATGATTCCTTTGTCTTTATTTTGTTATTCACTAATGTCATCAGTGATTCCTTGTCTTTTATTTTTTATTCACTAATGTCATCAATGATTCCTTGTCTTTTATTTTTTTTCACTAATGTCATCAGTGATTCCTTGTCTTTTATTTTGTTATTCACTAATGTCATCAATGATTCCTTGTCTTTTATTTTGTTATTCACTAATGTCATCAATGATTCCATTGTCTTTTATTTTTTATTCACTAATGTCATCAATGATTCCTTGTCTTTTATTTTCTTATTCACTAATGTCATCAATGATTCCTTGTCTTTTTTTTAAATGTTTTTTTTTTGTTATTCACTAATGTCATCATGATTCCTTGTCTTTTTTTTGTTATTCACTAATGTCATCATGATTCCTTGTCTTTTATTTTGTTATTCACTAATGTCATCAGTGATTCCTTGTCTTTTATTTTGTTATTCACTAATGTCATCAGTGATTCCTTGTCTTTTATTTTGTTGTTCACTAATGTCATCAGTGATTCCTTGTCTTTTATTTTGTTATTCACTAATGTCATCAGTGATTCCTTGTCTTTTATTTTCTTATTCACTAATGTCATCATGATTCCTTGTCTTTTATTTTCTTATTCACTAATGTCATCATGATTCCTTGTCTTTTATTTTCTTATTCACTAATGTCATCAATGATTCCTTGTCTTTTATTTTCTTATTCACTAATGTCATCAATGATTCCTTGTCTTTTATTTTCTTATTCACTAATGTCATCAATGATTCCTTGTCTTTTATTTTCTTATTCACTAATGTCATCAATGATTCCTTGTCTTTTATTTTTGTTTCACTAATGTCATCATGATTCCTTGTCTTTTATTTTCTTATTCACTAATGTCATCAATGATTCATTGTCTTTTATTTTTTATTCACTAATGTCATCAATGATTCCTTGTCTTTTATTTTGTTATTCACTAATGTCATCAATGATTCCTTGTCTTTTATTTTGTTGTTCACTAATGTCATCAATGATTCCTTGTCTTTTTTTTTATTCACTAATGTCATCAATGATTCCTTGTCTTTTATTTTGTTGTTCACTAATGTCATCAGTGATTCCTTGTCTTTTATTTTGTTATTCACTAATGTCATCAGTGATTCCTTGTCTTTTATTTTTTATTCACTAATGTCATCAGTGATTCCTTGTCTTTTATTTTCTTGTTCACTAATGTCATCAGTGATTCCTTGTCTTTTATTTTGTTGTTCACTAATGTCATCAATGATTCCTTGTCTTTTATTTTGTTGTTCACTAATGTCATCAATGATTCCTTGTCTTTTATTTTGTTGTTCACTAATGTCATCAATGATTCCTTGTCTTTTATTTTTTGTTCACTAATGTCATCAATGATTCCTTGTCTTTTATTTTTTTTCACTAATGTCCATCAATGATTCCTTGTCTTTTATTTGTTGTTCACTAATGTCATCAATGATTCCTTGTCTTTTATTTTGTTTATTCACTAATGTCATCAGTGATTCCTTGTCTTTTATTTTGTTATTCACTAATGTCATCAGTGATTCCTTGTCTTTTATTTGTTATCAGTAATTCATCATGATGCTTGTCTTTATTTTGTTTTCACTATGTCATCATGACTTGTCTTTTATTTTCTTATTCACTAATGTCATCAATGATTCCTTGTCTTTTATTTTGTTGTTCACTAATGTCATCAATGATTCCTTGTCTTTTATTTTCTTATTTACTAATGTCTTCAGTGATTCTTTGTCTGATTATTTCATTTTTCTTTTTCATGCTTTTGTTTTCTTTGTCTCTTTTGCTTCATCCTTTCAGTTATAAATCACCTTGTCAGTGTTCTGATTACTATATGTCTATCAGTTTGTCTATTGCTGACAGAACATAATTAACACTGACCAGGTGCCCTGGTATAGTGGTTGGCACAACAGACGTATAAACGGAACATTGTGAATCTGAACTCCAAGCTGTCCAATTTTCTGTGGGATCTTTTGACCCAGAATGGCTCCTACCATAGATGAGTGTGCTATAGACCATGTTGAAATGACTAAGACTGTTATTGTTATTGTCTGTTTAAGCTGTTATTGTTATTGTGTTTACAGCCCAGCGACTGTAGAGCCATAACAGGGCTATAACCAGTTCAAAACATACACAATACTTCAACAGGAAAAAAAAGAAAATTAAGTCACACTTATCAATGCATTCGCACACATAATCTAAGACAATGCCCCTGGTTTGACCATTCTGTCCAATTTATTGGACTGGGGATTTAAAAAAAAAACATACCTGAATACAAATTTAAACATAACTAAGGACACTAAAACATATATAAAATGGGCCTAAATTACCTAAAACTTGCTTCTGCATATCTCATATCCCTAGAGCCAGAAATGCTTTTTAACACATGTACCCAATTATCAATCTAAGAGAAAGTACATAAGACTTTATCGAAACACATACAGGTGAATGGACCAGCAAGGCACGAAATAATATAAGAAATGACAGAAAGCAAAGGAACAAGGCAGAAACAAAGAGAGTGACAGAAAAGAGGAAAGTTCTAGCACAGAATTTCCAAAGGTGGGGATACTGTTTATACTGAAAGAACCCTCGGTATTCCCACCGGGGGTGGGGGGGGGGGGTGGACTAAATACACTTGGTTCTCTTTCAAAGATGCATCACTGAACTACATGACAAACATTTTGGGCCATGGCTGTTCAGATATGGTCATGCAGTCTCAATTCACAATGATACTTGCAACTGCTGCCCTTCTTCAAAACGACCTTTTCATTCAGAATTATTTTTATTATAAAAGGTGAAAAATAAAAACAAATGGTTTTAGTGAAATAGTTTACAGTTGACTCATTTCTGTCTCTGTTACTGTGTCATTTTTGTGCACAAGTAAATGTGTGTGTATGCATTTTTAATTTTTTTAATTTTTTTTAATCAGAGTAATGTAAACCTGCTTACACAAGTTACTGAGTCATTACCCATCTGTCTCTCTGTGTTTCTGTCTCCATCTTGTTATTTATACGCACACATAAATGTGTGCATGGCAGCACAGATTTCTTTATTAGGGTGATGGTAAACTTGCACTTATTGAGTCATTACCTTCATCTAGGTGGAAATTTAAGAGTCCACCAGCGTATATAGGGTTTCTGTACAAGTTTCCATCATTTACCTGATTACTTAAGATATTCTTCTATCACATGGCATCAGCAGTATTGATGCATATGAAATTTTCTGGGTACTGTGATGCAAGGTTGAGACAAGTGAAACTGGAACTGTAACAGAGCTAGCAAGACTGGCAATGGCACACTCAAGCGATACAGAAAATGAGAATGAGGAGCAGCTAGTGATTTACCTTTTTTCATGGGATAGTCCATGTAGAACACGTTGAAGTGTTTGTAGCTTGTCTGGTTTTTCTTGGCCACGTCTTGTATCACAGCTGTCAGTTCACTTGCTCTCTGAAAGACAAGACAGAAAGAAAGATAAACACCAAGATGGTCAAGGCATTCTAACAGTCACCTGTTTTGATAGAAAAATTACAACAGAAAAACCAAAACAAGGTGGTCAAGGAATTATCACAACAGTCTTTAGATTTATACAAAAATCATGAAAGGAAATCCAGATTTTGTGCTTCTCAAGGTCACTGTGATCTTGAAGAAGCTTCTACTGAAATAAAACTGGATGTGCATTGAGGATAATGGTAAACTGTCACACAAATAAAAACACACTGTAGAAATGGTCAGAAAGTCCTGAGAAAGTGCTGACACATGTCTTCCATTAAAAAAAAAGGCTGATTCTAGGTATTCTTTTTTCTTTTTGGTCTTTGTGACCTTGACATCGGTCTCATGACTTCTGAATTTAAGAATTTGTGATTCCTCAACAGTCTATATCTATGACCCAAATCTGGTAAAGAGCTACCCAAAAGCAGCTGGGAAAGTATACCTAACACAGTTCTGTCACACACACACACACACACACAAAACGTGCACCAACACACCCCTGTTTCTCTATGGTCACTCATCATCATCATCAGGTGCCCTGCCGCATGGCGTTGGCGATCATGGACTTCCATCTGTCTCTATCTCTCGTTGCCCCCAGCATCTCTCCCACCCCCTCGTCCCCAGCCACTCTGCAAGCCCGTCCAGCATTTTCTCCTGGGTCTACCTGGTGCTCTCTTTCCCTCCAGCTTTCCCATTGTGACCAGGTGCTCCAAATCCCCCTTCCTCATAAAATGGCCTATAAATGTTGCCTGTCTTTTCCTAATTTTCCTTATGAATGATCTACTTGTGTCTGCCTCCATTAGGACTGTCTCGTTTGTTTTCTTTGCTGTCCATGGAACTCTCAACATTCTTCTTAGAAACCACATCTCAGCTGCCTCAATCTTGTTCTGGCTTTGTTTGTTGACTGTCCACGCCTCACATCCGTACAACAGTATTGGTTCTATATAACATTCAAGAACTCTCTTCCTGATTTTAATTGATAGGCATTTGTAGGTAAGAATGCCTGTCATCTTCCCGAATGCTGTTTTGGCTTGGCCGATTCTGCCGGCAATTTCTGATGTGCATCTGCCGTCTGATGAAATGATCGTTCCCAAGTATTTGAATTTATCAACCTGTGTCAAGGTTGTGCCATTTGCTGTTATTTTGCATGAGGGGATTTCATGTTTTTTACTGATCACCATGACTTCAGTCTATGGTCACTATGAAATGATAAAAAGGCAAAATGAAAGAAAATGGATGCCTTGGGTTCTCCTCTCTCAAAAAAAACAACAACTGACACAACAAAAAAACAAAAAAAAAACAAACAAACAAAACAAACCCACAAAAATAACCTTAACCTTAGTCTGAAAGTAAACATTTATAACCCTATTCTGATGTGACATGTTTTTCTAACTTTGTATTGAAACGAGTGTCTTGCAGAATATATATATATTATCATATGATTTCTTCTTAAGAAAATGAAATACATCTCTTCACTTTTGAAGATCATCAAGCCCCTGACAGTTCAGGGAAGATATTGCTATGTTAGACATCAGCAGCAAAAGGTTAAACAATGTCATCAAAACAATCTTGGGTATTGAAATACAGTTCTTTTCCCGACTACATATCACTGGCAATGCTTGTCTATTTATAATCTGAACACAAATATACTCATCATTATGTATAAAGGCTATCATCCTATATAGCAGTACACCCTTTTGAATATTTGTCCGCATATAATCAATGACCACTTTTACAAAGATTACCTTGTAATGTACAGTACAGTTGTTTTCATACAACCAAAGGAATCGTTTGGACCCCATTTCTCTTGCACGCACATTGCTTTGCCATACATACCAACATATATAATTTAAGCCCACAATTTTGCATATAAATACATTTCAGCATAATAGACAAAAGCGAGAATGTACATAAACAATCATATCACTGCACACAATCAAACAGAAAAAGTAAAAGTAAAAACACAGTTAGTTATCTGAAAATTTGCTTTTTTAGAGCAGTTCATGCAGTTCATGTTCATAAAATGATGTGACCATCATGAACATTAAATGACAAATCTACTGTAATAATCAAACAACACTGTTATCGACCCGGGGATAAATGTAAAGGATGAGTATAGGCATAGGGAACATGACCATTAAGTTGTAGTCTGGCTTTTCCTTGACTGCTTATACTTGTCCCCATTTCATGTTTATTGTTTCCTTAACAAAAGGTGTTTTGTTTCTATTTTCAGAATATTGATATGATCTGATGATGCCATTTACTGGCGAAAATTACACACTGCAGTGATAATTCGAAAAATCATCGTTGGCTCACACCAGCATCGTAACACTGTTATTATCATTATCATTGGAAGTGGTAGTAATAGCAGTAGCAGTAGCAATAATGGTGGTTGTGTTGGTAGTGTTTTAATGTCTCTCCCTCTCTATAACACATTACACAGCAAAAGACTTGAACTGTGACAACACAACACAAGACTAACGTGGAGGTCCAATAACAGCTGTAAAGACAGATATGAATATTATTCACATACTCCCATGTGTTCAAACCGCAAAACTATTGTCAGGGGATGGAAAGCAAACAGGAGTGAGAGGGGGATGGGGTAAGTGCTTGGGGGGGGGGGGGGGAGGCGAAAGTCGAGAAAGTGTACATTATTACATTATGACCGATCTTGTACATGTAGTTCCAAAACAGGAACGTCAGTCTCTCCACTGACCTTCCCCCTTCTCATGAGCATATACCTTGTTGATATGTGTGTGTAAATGCTATACTTAACAATAACAACAAAGAATATCATCTTTTCCGCAGCCGCTCTTTGGAGAGGGGGGGGGGGGGGATAATCACAGCCTTGTGTCAAATGTATTTTTGATTTTGTTCCCTCAGTCTTCCCTTCTCTACGTACACAACTCACATATATACATGTATACAAATGCGAGCATGCATGCCCAAACACAACACACCTGCAAACACACCTACACTTCTGTCATGCGCACTACATTGCACTTGCCTACTTATCTGTGGGCCATAATGACCTGTTGAGAAAGTATGCAAATTTAATTGAACTTGATCCGTTTCGGGGGTTTTAGTAGCCCCCCTCCCACTTCCCATAATATCCTCCCCCAAAATATATACAATGTTTGACTTTTTGGGGCTCTGCATGAACAGGTCTTAATCAAAATTCTGTCAAACTTGATCAAGTTGTTGATTTGTAGATATAATTATGCATAGTCTATATTTTGGGTCGCTTAGATCGCAATTTTTTTTGTGTGCAATGGGGCTTCAGATATTTATGTATGAATATATGAAAACTTTTGTTGTGTAGGCTTATCATGCAGCCAGTCTAGGGATTTCCAGTGTATAATTGGTTGTGTATGGTCCATTTTTGGAGATCACAGTGGCTAATCAAGTCAGCTGTTTTTGTGGACGAATCTGTACCAAATTAAAAATGATACAGATAAACTAGGCACGAGGATGTTACTGCATACCTGCCAACCTTTGAAGTTCAAAAAAACAGGAATCATCAGCCGGGGGGTCCAGGGGGGCCGCCTAGGTCCCCCTGGCGGGGTCAAGGGGTAAGGGGCAGAGCCCCTTGTGGGGGTCAGGGGGTGTTGCCCCCTGAAGTTATTGATTTGATTTTTTTCACCAATTCAAAGTAAAAAAATGGCCTCTCCTGGCATATTTAAGCATGAAAAAGACTAGACTTTCAAAATCTGGGATTTTTTTGACAGATCTGGGATTCCGGGATCGTTTTTCAAATCCGGGAAATTCCCGGGAAATCCGGGAGGGTTGGCAGCTATGTTACTGTATTTGAACAGCCGTGGTCCAATTTTGGGGTCATACCACCGAATGGATGACTAGAAGTTTTTAAAGTGGAGACCATTGATACAGACTAACCTGTTTTTGTTGGATTTTTTTTTTTCATTATTTCATCCTTCTTTTTCGCTCGTTTCTTCAGCTATTTTTGTTGTAGTTGGATGGTTCTTTGTTTCTATGAAATTTACCTCTCGCAAAACAAATATGATGTACATGTACCCCTTTACACTGTTTTTCTACAATAAAATTTTAAGTCTCTGCTCACTTGAGCTGAAAAGTTTACGATAATATCTTTGGTGTTCATTTAGCTACAGCTTGCTAATTAACACACATGAAATTGGGGTACACATATTTCCTCCTTCCCCACTGACACAGTTTAAAATTCAGGATTCAGTTCATATCTATCAAGGTACACATACCTTCCCCACTGACACAGTTTAAAATTCAGGATTCAGTTCATATCTATCAAGGTACACATACCTTCCCCAATGACACATTTTAAATTCAGGATTCAGTTCATATCTATCAAGGTAGACATACCTTTCCCAATGACACATTTAAAATTCAGGATTCAGTTCATATCTATCAAGGTAACATACCCCTTCACCAATGACACATTTAAAATTCAGGATTCAGTTCATATCTATCAAGGTACACATACTTCCCCCCATGACAATTAAAATTCAGGATTCAGTTCATATCTATCAAGGTACCATACCTTCCCATGACACATTTAAAATTCAGGTTCAGTTCATATCTATCAAGGTACACATACCTTCCCAATGACACATTTAAAATTCAGGATTCAGTTCATATTATCAAGGTACACTACTTCCCATGACACATTAAAATTCAGGATTCAGTTCATATCTATCAAGGTACACATACCCACCTTCCCACTGACACATTAAATTCAGGATTCGTTCATTCTATCAAGGTACACATACTCCCCCATGACACATTAAAATTCAGGATTCAGTTCATATCTTCAGGTACACATATTTCACCACTGACACATTTAAATTCAGGATTCAGTTCATATCTATCAAGGTACACATATTCCCATGACACATTTAAAATTCAGCATTCAGTTCATATCTATCAAGGTACACATACCTTCCCCAATGACATTTAAAATTCAGGATTCAGTTCATATCTATCAAGGTACACATACCTCCACCTTCCCCAATGACACATTTAAAATTCAGCATTCAGTTCATATCTATCAAGGTACACATACCTTCCCCAATGACATTTAAAATTCAGGATTCAGTTCATATCTATCAAGGTACACATACCTCCACCTTCCCCAATGACATATTTAAAATTCAGCATTCAGTTCATATCTATCAAGGTACACATACCTTCCCCAATGACACATTTAAAATTCAGGATTCAGTTCATATCTATCAAGGTACACATACCTTCCCCAATGACATTTAAAATTCAGGATTCAGTTCATATCTATCAAGGTACACATACCTCCACCTTCCCCAATGACACATTTAAAATTCAGCATTCAGTTCATATCTATCAAGGTACACATACCTTCCCCAATGACATTTAAAATTCAGGATTCAGTTCATATCTATCAAGGTACACATACCTCCACCTTCCCCAATGACATATTTAAAATTCAGCATTCAGTTCATATCTATCAAGGTACACATACCTTCCCCAATGACACATTTAAAATTCAGGATTCAGTTCATATCTATCAAGTGATAGAAAACAGAGTTTAAGCAATGGATGTCAATTTCCTTATTTCATAACTTCTCTCTTTTTACTGTCATTCATTGTTTCTTGCCTCACTTGAAACTTCGAAAATGTCTACTGACCTTAGCTGTCAATTTTCTGATAGTAGCGTTGGTGTTCATCCAGCCAGCACATGGGATGACCTGTAAAACACAGGAAAATGGTTCACGGGACAGCAATTTTCTACCACAGGCCATGATCATTATCATCATCTCTCTCCCGGTCTTAGAGCTGAGACAAATGAATTTTTCTTGGAGGCAGTAAACGACCTTCACACTTTGCGACAAATGAATTTTTCTTGCATGCAGTAAACGACTAAATCTTTTTTTTTTAATTTTTTTTTTTTACAAGATTGTTTTATATTGCCTGGAGAGAGACGATTGTGCGTCTGAGTGTCTGTGACAAAAAATGTGTGAACAAGACTTTCTCAGCTCTGTATGAGTGGATCTTTACCAGATTTCTATCAAAGCTAAACAACCATACCATTTTTTAACCCTTTGACTCTTGCAGCCTGTCCAACAGCATCCTTCTTTGTCAACCATGCTGGAAGAGCAAAAACTTAACCCTTTGACTCCCTCACCCTATCCACCAGCTTCCTAAGATCGTTTTATATCAACTAGAGAAAGGTGCATCTATCTGTCTGTGACAAAAATGTGTGAACAAGATTTTCTCAGCTCTGTATGAGTGGATCTTTACCAGATTGTGGTCGAAGCTGTGGACTACTGAGGAGTCGCAAAATCGTACGCGGGAAGATGAAACTACAAAGTCGTTGTCACATGGGCCTGAAAAGTATTTTAAGTCAACACATTGGGGGAAACGTGTGAATAGTAATTTCTTGGGGAACATCTGAATGTGAACAGCAATTTCTCAGGGAATATCTGAATGTGAACAGCAATTTCTGGGGGGAAATCTGAATGTGAACTGCAATTTCTCAGGGAACATCTGAACGTGAACAGCAATTTCTCAGGGAACATCTGAATGTGAACAGCAATTTTCAGGGAACATCTGAATGTGAACAGCAATTTCTCAGGGAACATCTGAATGTGAACAGCAATTTCTCGGGGAACATCTGAATGTGAACAGCAATTTCTTGGGGAACATCTGAATGTGAACAGCAATTTCTCAGGGAACATCTGAATGTGAACAGCAATTTCTCAGGGAACATCTGAATGTGAACAGCAATTTCTCAGGGAACATCTGAATGTGAACAGCAATTTCTTGGGGAACATCTGAATGTGAACAGCAATTTCTCGGGGAACATCTGAATGTGAACAGCAATTTCTCAGGGAACATCTGAATGTGAACAGCAATTTCTCAGGGAACATCTGAATGTGAACAGCAATTTCTCGGGGAACATCTGAATGTGAACAGCAATTTCTCGGGGAACATCTTAATGTGAACAGCAATTTCTCAGGGAACATCTGAATATGAACAGCAATTTCTCAGGGAACATCTGAATGTGAGCAGCAATTTCTCAGGGAACATATGAAAGTGAACAGCAATTTCTCGGGGAACATCCGAATGTGAACAGCAATTTCTCAGGGAATATCTGACAATGTTTAGAATCTGTTTTCACTGTTGTGACAGTCAACCACTGTCTGTGATGAAAGTCAGGTTTTATGTCGACTGAAGCTTTCTCAAGGTTACAGTGATCTTGAGAGGTACAGAATCTGGATTGTTTGTGATTTTTTTTTTTGGTATTACATAAAAGGAGAGATTGTTAGAATGGCTTGACCATCTTGTTTTGAGTTTTTTGGTTCGTTGCTTCTACTTCTTCTGCACCACCTCTGTGTTACTGTCTCCACACCACTTGGTTTGGTCCCTCAATACACCTCGAAACTCACCAGAACTGAAGTCACCATGAAAGCGTAGCATGAAGGGCCACATAATCTGGGATAACTTGTCATAGTAGGCTTACATGAGTTATAACTGAGAATGAGGAAGACAGTGATGATGTTACAGTGATGATGTTACAGAGTTCCATTTCAGATTCAGACTGTGTACCAGGGCTGTACTTTAATCTTCCTTTCATAACGTATCCTGTTGTTTGTTTCAAAGATACCGACACCCATGGTGTGGTGAGGAAATATATGCAACACAGTTGATGACACATCTGTACAGTAGATGACCCTCGACTGTTCTGTCCCAGTCTTTAACCCTTTGACTCCTGCACCCTGTTCACCAACTGCAAAAATTTAACCCTTTGACTCCCTCACCCTATCCACCAGCTTCCTGCAGGAAGCTGGTGGATAGGGTGATGGAGTCAAAGGGTTAGAGTTTTTGCTTTGCTAGCATGGTTGACAATACAGGATATTGATGGGCAGGGTGCAGGAGTCAAAGGATTAATGTGCCTATTGCCTGCACTCAGCTCTGGGTATTAGCTGGTTGAGGCCAAAATTCTGTCAACGGAGTTAGCCATCCAGCATGAAAAAAAAAAATCCTGTGGCACACCTGAGGGTCCAACCCCATGTTAAAACTTAGTATCAGTAAGGTTACAGAGGCATACCAAACGGTCTGAAAGTTAGACTTTTAAAATGTTTGATCTGGCAGTCATTTTATGGCTGCGAAGCCTTGACTCTGAGAAAAACGGATTGCAGAAGATTTGAGGCAGCAGAGATGTGGTTTTATGGAGACTTACTACGTGTCAAATGGAAGAACTAATGAAAGTGTACTGGAAGAACTTGATACCACCAGAAAACTACTAGCAGACATCAACAAGAGAAGACTGAAACATTGGCCATGTGTCACACAGCAAGAACACGGACCTCATGGCAACCATCTTTCAAAGAAAAACAGTGCAAAAAGGAAGAAAGGCAGACTTCCAATGTCATACATCGAGACATAACCAACATCAGTGGCCTAAATATTCATGAAATTACGCAGCAACAACACGGACCTCATGGCAACCATCTTTCAAGTAAAAACAGAGGCAAAAAGGAAGAAAGGCAGACCTCCAATCTCCTACATGGAGAACATAACCAACACCAGTGGCCTAAATATTCAAGAAACTGTCCACAAAAGTCAAAACAGAGCGGCCTGGAGGGAGATGGTGGTGTTAAAATGTGCAGCGGCCAACACTGAACCCTGTGACGCCACAGGTGAGACAGGCGAGATCATATGGTATTCTCAGCTAATGGTTGTATCTGGTATTTGTTTGTTTGTGACCTTACCTTGACAAAGGCCAGTGGCCGAAAATTTGGCCTGTCTTGTCTTGTGTATTAAATACGCGTTCTTATTCTTTTTTCGTGGTTTTTTTTCTGGTTCCTGTTTGCTTGAACGTGGGCAGTCAGACTTGTTTTGGATAATGGTTTTATGCTTACTTCCCCATCTTCTTCACCATTTCTGTGGGGATTCGAACCTCCAAACTCATGGTCGTAAGTCCACTGTGAATTAACTTCACCATGGTGACTGGTCTGGAAACGACCACTTACCTGCAGACAGTTGAAGAAGTCGTAGAAGTGGGAGTATGTGAATGTGTTCCAGTAGCGGGCGATGGGGTGAACACGGTCTTTGAGGGTGTCAAACAGGACCTGACCGTCAGCTAGACCTGTCAGAAACACCGTGCTGTTCTGTGGTAGTCTGCTGTCCTTGTAGTCAGATATGAAACAGACAACTCTCTTGTCTACAGCTGTGTTTTGAAGTGATGCGACTCGTTCAAAAATAACTAAGGAAATGACGCAGACATACTTAAAAAATTACTGTGTTTATTCAGACCAAATTTCACCAAGAAAATGACGACAGTATACTTAATAAACTAAGTTATTTCTATGACATACCAGAATATTCATACTTTAAAAACATGATTTATTAGGGCCAAATTTTTTAACAACGACAAAAATAAACTAAGTCTCACACATGCTTTAAAATCAATTGTTTTATTAAAACAAATTTCCAAAGGAAAATGATGTACGCATATTTTAAGACTGCATAACTGATTAAAACAAAATCACTGTTCTGTGTGCTTTACTTTATAAACTGAGTCTCTGAAAGGAGAAAATCTTCAGTGTTCACAGAAGTTCAGTTGTGATTATGGTCAGTGACTGTGGAGGTACCAAAGAAACGCAGTAACCCAAGGGCAAACACTCACCTCAAGAAAACACCAAACAGTTTTGTAGCGCTTTGTGATATGCTTCTTCTAGTAGTAGTAGGGACACAAAAAAGATCCTTTGGCCTTTGTACATCCTTCTTTACTGGTGCTTTTGGAGGGATTTTTGAACAAATCATTTACTAGCCAGTCAAGTTTATATTTACACTTTTACTCAAATTTCAGCCTTCCTTTTACAGATAGGTGTAGAAGGCTAAGAATAAAGTTTGGTGGTAAACCAATGGTTGTACATATGTGTGTATTTTTTGGTTTCTTATCAAGGTTACTCACTAGTTTATAATTTCATTTAGGTTTTTTGCCTAATTTGTTCATATATTCTGCAATATTAAAGTGAAAATATAAGGTTTCATTCGTGACACTTTTGTGTAACAGGCCCTACAGTGCTTTGATCAATCACAGTGGAAAAAAATTATTGAAAATCGGAAATGAAATAGGGCTTTTCAAGTTTTATGCATGAAACTGTCTGAATAGAACTCATCAGCACTTTCAATCAAATGGATACTTTGGAAACTATTTGAGTTTTTAGCGTTCGAGTGACACCTGTCATGGATGAAACTATGCCCTATAAAGTATGAGCTACTGCTTCTGAAAAAGCCAAATGATTTGTTCAACCTCCATGAATTCATGTCTGCTATTTTATTTGACATTTAAAGCTCAATATCTAGGATTGTTCAGGCTGTGCAAAGGCAACAAAATTAGTTGCAGTGATCTGAACTAGGAAAGTCACCACAAAGCACCTTTTGACCCTGGCTCATATGTATGGATTTCATTTAACACCATTTTAGACATATACATTATTCATCCAAGCTAATTTTTACCGTTTAATGTTTGGGTGTGAATCAAGAATACTTTTGAAAGAGATGAGGTAAGGCACATTTCCCATACCAAGTACGGATGTCTACTGACATTTTCCGATGCCAAGAATGAACAAAAATGTGCCAGGCATGTCTCATTTTGTTCCTTATTTACAACACCAAAGCTGTTCTCATTGCACTGTCTGGTTCCAGATAAACGACTTTTGTTTTGCAGATACAAACAGTGATTTGCCATCCCCAATTTTTTCACCCATAGCAAAGGAAGCTAAGGTGGATGCCAATGATTAATATGAGCTAAGCCAGTCAAGATGCTGTAACTGTAAACTTGGCCTGTCTTTTTGGTATCCAAGTTTAATTCCCATCCATCTGGTCCGTGTATAGAGCGTAATATTACATGTGTTCTCTGCATGTGTATGTGTGTGAGTCAGTGTTGTGTGTGTGTGTGGTGTGTGTTCACGTGCAAGGTGGACAACATACCAGATATTTCAGTGTCTTCAACACGTTCTCTCTCATCTCACTGGCTGTTGTCATGTATGCAAACGTGTTGTCTGCATGTCTGAACGAAGAGACATGTAAAATTCATTTTCTCATCATCATAAATATCAGTTATAATTTTCATACAGTTAGGTGGTTGGGGTGGAGAGAAGAGAGAGAGAGAGAGAGAGAGAGAGAGAGAGAGAGAGAGAGAGAGAGAGAGAGAGAGAGAGTAATGAAATAAAAGAGAGAATTAGACTAGCTGAGAATGGTTAATTTCATGAGTGCTCATTATGATGGGTGCGCGCGATTATGTCAAACAGAGAAACTGTGAACACTTTTCAAAAAGTAATTTCTCACTGCAGACATACATTTTATGTTTTTCACATTCTCTCACACGCTGGTTTAAACACAACTGTTTCAATGAAATACATGAGATGTCAACATAACAATACAGTATGAGTGGAATAATACAGCATGGAGAACCTCAGCCTTGCCCTACAAGGGAGACAATAATAATACAACTGCTTGTAAAAAGAAATCTACATAAATTATTTCTGATTTAGAATTTAATGAATATCATATTTATAAAAAAAAATCCAGTGGATTCCCTCTCCAGTTCTGCCCCATTATATATGTACCATCGTCCCCTCAACCAACCTGCCCACGTTTTTCTTTGAAGGGAAAAAGTGGGAATGCTTCATTTTCAACTGTGTCGTTTAATGCTGAATACCTTAGAATGTAATGTTTCTCTCTTCCCCCCGAGAGCACATCACATCTGCCGTAGCAATGTAACGTACAACTCAAATTAAATGACAGTAGATGCAATGCCATACACCGCAGTATGTCATGTCTGGCTGTTATTTGAATGGCATTGTACCCAGTGCATCAAAACTGCACTGGACTTGGAAATCGTGTAAGAGGGATTCAATACACTAAGACAGTTCCTTGACACAGGTTGATAAATTGAAATACCTGGGAACGATCATTTCATCAGACGGCAGATGCACATCAGAAATAGCCGGTGCAGAATCGGCCAAGCCAAAACAGCATTCAAGAAGATGACAAGCATTCTTACCAAAAATGCCTATCAATTAACATCAGGAAGAGAGTTCTTGAATGTTATATAGAACCAATACTGTTGTACGCATGCGAGGCGTGGATAGTCAACAAACAAAACCAGAACAAGATTGAGGCAGCCGAGATGTGGTTTCTAAGAAGAATGTTGAGGGTTCCATGGACAGCAAGAAAACAAACGAGAAGTCTTGATGGAGGCAGACACAAGCAGATCATTCATAAGGAAGATTAGGAAAAGACAGACGGCATTTATAGGCCATTTTATGAGGAAGGGGGATTTGGAGCACCTGGTCACAACGGGAAAGCTGGAGGGAAAGAGAGCACCGGGTAGACCCAGGGAGAAAATGCTGGACGGACTTGCAGAGTGGCTGGGGACGAGGAGGGTGGGGGAGATGCTTGGGGCAACGAGAGATAGAGGCAGATGGAAGTCCATGATCGCCAACGCCATGCGGCAGGGCACCTGATGATAATGATGAAGACAGTTCCATACACGTTCCATAAAATCTTCCAACAGGTACCTGGAGACCCCTTCAGCCTGTGAAAAATCCTATGTGCCAGCGAGGTCTCAAAACAGCAAAGAAGCATGGGATCTACCAAACGCTACATTACCACCCTGGAATGGCTGGATTCAAATGGACCGACCAGCTTTTTCTGTTGTGGACTGGAAATAAACTCGGGATACTGAATCCTCCTGACTGCATGGCTGTGTCAACAAAACTGGCCAGCTTGTCACCGAGGCTGAAATAATGCAATATCTAATCTATATTTACACGAATATTTACATCATGTAAATCATGACTTACTGGTTGCAGACATCCATTCCCACCAAGGCTAGAAAACGACAAGAGGTCGGTCAGACGATTGGCTGCGAGCTAAACTGGAACACACAAACAGAAAACATTCAAATTTCAATATTCACACAAGAATAGCACACACTAACAAATTTTGTGAGTACTATTTATATTGTGATATTAATCATACTGTCACAGAGAAGAGGATGCTACCAGTTGTTTATTTCCACACAATCATTCATGACAAAGGTTCCCCGTGGAAAGTTTCTTTTCCAAGGCCAGATGCTCTTGAAACGTGTCCATATTCATTTCATCTCCCACTTCTTGGTGGTGGTGAGGTCCTCACAGGGGCCATAATCCTTTCCGTTTTTCTGAGGACCGCTTTGATAATGTGATATTTGAACAAGACGTGGATAATCTTGTGCCAATTAGTCATCTGCAAAGTCTGGACATTTCTCTACAGACTGCCTCGAGTAATTAGTGTCCCACAAGTGCACAGATATGTGGACATTGCAAGACTGCATGAGTCCTGTTCTTATTATTGTTTAAAGCCCAGCCGACTGCGTAGAGCCATATCAGGGCTATAACCAGTTCAAAACACACCCAACACTTCAACAAGAAAAAAGGAAAAGAAAACTGAGTACACATATCAATGCATTCGCGCACATAATCTAAGGAGATGTCTCTGGCGATGAACACTCCATCCAATTTATCGCACAGGGGATTTAAAAAACATACCTGAATACGAACTTAAACATGACTAAGGACACTAAAACATATATAAAACGGGCCTAAATTAGATCTACCTTAAAATTGCTACTGCATCTGATCTCCCCGCAGCCAAAAAATGCATTTAACACAAGTACCCAATTATCAATCCTAAGAGAAAGTATGTAAGACTTTATCGAACACATACAGGTGAATAGACCAGCATGGTAGAAAATGATAAGAAGAAATGACAGAAAGCAAAGGAACAAGGCAGAAACAAAGAGAATGACAGAAAAGAGGAAATTTCTAGCACAGAAGGTGGAGATACTGTTTATACTGAAAGAGCCCATGGCATCCCCACGGGGGGGAAGCATGAATCCTACTGTAGAACTGAAGAAGGATGTTTTAGTTGCTGCAGATCACAAGTACCCAATTATCAATCCTAAGAGAAAGTATGTAAGACTTTATCGAACACATACAGGTGAATAGACCAGTATGGCAGACAATGATAAGAAGAAATGACAGAAAGCAAAGGAACAAGGCAGAAACAAAGAGAGTGACAGAAAAGAGGAAATTTCTAGCACAGAAGGTGGAGATACTGTTTATACTGAAAGAGCCCATGGCATCCCCACGGGGGGGGAAGCATGAGTCCTACTGTAGAACTGAAGAAGGATGTTTTAGTTGCTGCAGATTGTCTTCAGATTTGAAAACACTGCTGTTGTTTATGCTATCCAGGCCAGACCTTTCTGGTTTGGTTCTTTCCCCCAGTGACAATGGCACCCACGTATTTGAAACTGGTGACTGTTTTAAGTTCTTGGCCGTTTTCTCAATTTCTCTCTTAAACTGGTTAAAGTGCGCTGATCTGCTGGCTGATCTGTTGTGATTTTATATAGCATTGGTCATAAGCCCCAGGACCAGACAACATTACTACAGAAATGATTGAAGCCCTGGAGAAATTTGGCATAGAAAAAATAACAGTCCTCCTAAATGAAATTTACGACACTGGAAAAATCCCCAAAGATATGTCAAAATCAATTTTCATTGCACTTCCAAAGAAGACAGGAGCTATAGAATGCGAACTCCATCGCACAATCAGTTTGATGAGCCATGTAACAAAAATCCTGTTAGAATAGTCATGATGAGGACAAAGAATAGAATCAGAAGAGAAATAGCAGAAGAACAGTGTGGATTTGTGGAAGGGAAAGGAACTATTAATGCCATATACATCCTAAGAACTATCATAGAGAGGTCAAATGAGATGAATAAGGATTTGTATTTATGCTTTGTTGACTACACCAAGGCTTTCGATCGGGTAAGACATGATGAATTGATCAACCAATGGAGAGACTCAATGTTGATGGAAAAGATCTACGAATAATCAGAAATATGTACTGGGAACAAACAGCTGCAGTGAGAATAGAAAACAATGTAAGTTCTTTCCAAAATATCAAAAGAGGAGTCAGACAGGGTTGTGTTTTGTCATCAGATCTGTTTTCACTTTACAGCGAAAACATCATGAGAAACCTAGAAGAAGACCCTGGATTAAAGGTTTGAGGGAAAATGATAAACAACATTCGATATGCAGATGACACAGTGCTAATTGCAGAAAGTGAAAGAGACCTACAAAACCTTGTGAATATACTAGAAATAGAAAGCAAAGGTAAGGGGCTGGAACTAAACAGCAGGAAGACTGAAGTCATGGTGATCAGTAAAAAACATGAAATCCCCTCATGCAAAATAACAGCAAATGGCACAACCTTGACACAGGTTGATAAATTCAAATACCTGGGAACGATCATTTCATCAGATGGCAGATGCACATCAGAAGTAGCCGGCAGAATCGGCCAAGCCAAAACAGCATTCAAGAAGATGACGAGCATTCTTACCAAAAAATGCCTATCAATTAACATCAGGAAGAGAGTTATTGAATGTTATATAGAGCCAATACTGTTGTACGGATGCGAGGCGTGGACAGTCAACAAACAAAGCTAGAACAAGATTGAGGCAGCCGAGATGTGGTTTCTAAGAAGAATGTTGAGGGTTCCATGGACAGCAAAGAAAACAAACGAGACAGTCTTGATGGAGGCAGACACAAGTAGATCATTCATAAGGAAGATTAGGAAAAGACAGGCAACATTTATAGGCCATTTTATGAGGAAGGGGGATTTGGAGCACCTGGTCACAACGGGAAAGCTGGAGGGAAAGAGAGCACCAGGTAGACCCAGGGAGAAAATGCTGGACGGACTTGCAGAGTGGCTGGGGACGGGGAGGGTGGGGGTGATGCTAAGGGCAACGAGAGATAGAGGCAGATGGAAGTCCATGATCGCCAACGCCATGCGGCAGGGCACCTGATGATGATGATGATGATTGGTCATAATCTTTTCCAGAATAGTACAGACTCAGACGCTAACAGATACTGGCCAAAACAACGAGAGTATTTTCAAGGCAATGACTATTTGTTCGTACAACACTGGCACATATCAATCTGACTGTACTGAAACTGCAAACTCAGAGCAATGAAGAGGCATACATTTATGTACGTGCGCATATACACATGCATACATATACTCTCTCTCTCTCTCTCTCTCACAAACACACAGTACATACACACACACGCGTGTGTGCACACACACACGCGCGCGCACACACACATACTAACGTACCTCTGTACAAAATGTTGAGCCATTGTAGACGATCTTGCCCCTGGCACAGAGAAAGACATTTAGACAAGTTTCAATTAGTCTCTGATGGAAAGAAACTGAGCTGTTCGATTACACTATATTGCAAACATCTTTTACCTGTTTTTCTTTTACATAGTATTCAGAACATTTCCAGGAAGTATCAAATCTAATGCTGTCACACACACACACACACACACACATACACACACATACACACACACACACACATACACACACACACACAATCTTTCTGTCTGTCTGTCTATCTCTCTCTCTCTCTCTCTCTCTCTCTCTCTCTCTCTATATATATATATATATTTATATATATATATGCATATCTCCTTTAATACTCATTTGACTGTACCTCTGAAAGATGTCCAATGGACACTGCTATTCACAGATCAAGACACAGACTAATGAATATGCACATAGTTTCAATTTTAATTTCTCAAGATGACTGTCTCCACACTAGGAATAAGTTCCATATGCACTGACACCACCGGTGGCGTGTGATGGATAACATCCAAAATGATGATGGCATCAGTCCTGTAGGCAACCTGCACACAGCTACAGGCCTTATGCATTGCCCGAGTCTTGGCTGAGGGCTCATCTGTACGTAGTTAACAATTTCCTTGTCTTAAATGGAAGAACGCTTGCAGAATTTTATTGAAAATATGCTTGTCACATCATACTAGGTTATTGTTGTTATTGTTTAAAGCCCAGCCGACTGTGTGGAACCATATCAGGGCTGTAATCGCCTCAAAACATACAAACCTTCAACAGGAAAAAAAAAAGAAAAAAAAAAGAAAGAAAATTAAGTACACATATCAATGCATTCGCGAATATAATCTAAGGACATGCCCCTGGCACTGACCAGTCCTTCCAAGTTATAGCACAGGGGATTTCAAAAACACACCTGAATACAAATCTAAGCATACATAAGGACACCAAAACATAAAATCAGGCAAAAATTACCTAAAATTGCTTCCGCATATCTCACCTCCCTAGAGCCAAAAATGAACTTAATACATGTACCCAATTATCAATCCAAAGAAAAAGCACGTAAGACTTTATCAAACACATACAGGTGAATGGACCAACAAGACAGAAAATGGTAGGAAGAATGACAGAAAGCAAGGGAGGAAGAAAGAAACAAAGAGAGTGACAGAAAAGAGGAAATTTCTAGCATAGAATTTCCAGAAGGTGGGGACACTATTTATACTGAAAGAGCCCCCGGCATCCCCACGGGGGACCATACTCTGTAACACTATTTATGACTATATCATGAAGCTTCCAACAAACAACAAGAGATATAATTTGAACGAGAGTTAGACAATGTATTCAATATTTGACCCCTGTCCATTATGTTTAAATGAGATTTACCAACGTTATGCAAAAAGAACAGAAGAAGAAGGGAAAAAAATCCATCAATCATACGAAAAGAAAACTGTCAAAAAGAGAATAACTCAATGTATGACCAAATAATATATAATAATTTTTTTTATATATCTGGGGATGAAGCATGCGCTACAAAAATGCAGCAAGCATCCCAAACCTCAAGAGGCTAAAACAGTTATGAAGGTAACAGAACCTGAACTTGAAAACACAGTCATTCCCCCTACACCAATGAGCAAATCAGTCAAACTATTAAACAATTCAAACTAATATTACGAAAACGTGTACCTTGTAGGATACATTTCGCCAAAGAAAATGATCAACATTCATCAGTAAGACACAACTAAGAAAAGACGAAGAAAATAAAATCAATCCAACAGAAACGTGGCTCTTTAGACGACTTTTCAGAGTCGAATGGACAGACAGAAGAACAAAAGATAGTGTGTTGAAGGAACTGAATGTCAGGCGTCAGTTGCTGACAGAGATCAACAAAAGAAAGCTGAAATATGTAGGCCATGCGATCAGAAACACCAAAACAGATCTGATGTCAACAGTCCTGCAGGGAAAGTTGAGGTGAGGAGAAGAAAGGGACGACCGCACACCTCCTATTTCAACAACATCGCTGAAGTTTGTGGTCTGGAGATCCAGGATGTCGCCCACATATGTCGTTACCTGGAGAAGACTTGTGACATCGAGCATGTCTTTTACCGCCGATCCCGGCAAAGGAAAGAGATGAGATGTAAGACGAGAGATGAGATGCAAGACAAAAACGTTTTACAGATAAGAAAGGACACAAATCTAGAGATGACATTTATCGGCCTGTTTGAGTAGGTTCTGACCGTCTAAAACCCATTAAACTAAGCATCAGAAATCCCTCCGCGTTCTAGTCTATCATTTTCCACCAGAAAAAGCGGAATCAAATTCGGACATTTTTCTGCCCTTTTTGACAGCCGCGGACTTGTCACGGCAGCCAGTTTGGACGAAAAATCGACGAAAAAGCGAGTATCCGAACCTACCCTTGTGACATACCTCATCAGGTTATTTCGGGCATGCCGAGTCCAAATTTATCATCCAAATTGGTCTCTGATGAAAAGTGGCCGAGAATATGGCCTCCGAAGTTAGCGGACTTGAAAAATACACAAAACTAGAGGACATTTATCGGCCTGTTTGAGTAGGTTCTATCCGTCTAAAAACCATTAAACTGAGCATAAATAATCCCTCCGCGTTCTAGTCTGTCATTTTCCACCAGAAAAAGCAGAATCAACAGACGTTACGTGAAACCAGCCGAGAACTCCACTTGGGGTCCTTACAGTACTCTCACTATCTGCACAGTCTACTGTTATATTGTTAAAGAGCTGACCCTTAATTCCACACGATTATTAAGAGTTTCTGCAGAATGATCGTCTTTACACTGTCGACTGTATCTTCATGATCCACAAAGATGAGATGGAGCCGTTCCTGGTGTTCACGTTTCAGTTTCCTCTTCCCAGCACAACAAAGAAGGCTTCATGACACCAAGGGAAAACGTCGCAATAACACTGGCCATATCATGTTCATGTTTCAGTTTCCTCTTCCCAGCACAACAAAGAAGGCTTCATGACACCAAGGAAAAACGTCGCAATAACACTGGCCATATCATGTTCACGTTTCAGTTTCCTCTTCCCAGTACAACAAAGAAGGCTTCATGGCACCAAGGGAAAACGTCACAATAACAGTGGCCATATCATGTTCACGTTTCAGTTTCCTCTTCCCAGTACAACAAAGAAGGCTTCATGGCACCAAGGGAAAACGTCGCAATAACACTGGCCATATCATGTTCATGTTTCAGTTTCCTCTTCCCAGCACAACAAAGAAGGCTTCATGGTACCAAGGGAAAAACGTCGCAATAACACTGGCCATATCATGTTCATGTTTCAGTTTCCTCTTCCCAGTACAACAAAGAAGGCTTCATGGCACCAAGGGAAAACGTCACAATAACACTGGCCATATCATGTTCATGTTTCAGTTTCCTCTTCCCAGTAGAACAAAGAAGGCTTCATGACACCAAGGGAAAACGTCACAATAACACTGGCCATATCATGTTCATGTTTCAGTTTCCTCTTCCCAGTAGAACAAAGAAGGCTTCATGGCACCAAAGGAAAAACGTCGCAATAACACTGGCCATATCATGTTCATGTTTCAGTTTCCTCTTCCCAGTACAACAAAGAAGGCTTCATGGCACCAAGGGAAAACGTCACAATAACACTGGCCATATCATGTTCATGTTTCAGTTTCCTCTTCCCAGTACAACAAAGAAGGCTTCATGACACCAAAGGAAAAACGTCGCAATAACACTGGCCATATCATGTTCATGTTTCAGTTTCCTCTTCCCAGTACAACAAAGAAGGCTTCATGGCACCAAAGGGAAAACGTCGCAATAACACTGGCCATATCAACAGAAGCGGGAAAAGAGACTCTCAGTACGACATGCTTAACCCATTTCTGTGCCCTTTAGATGCCTGCAAACAGCTAGATACTTAACCATTTGACTCCCGCACCCTGTCCACCAGCATCCTGCGTCGACAACCATGCTAACAAAGCAAAAACTTAACCCTTCGACTCCCTCACCCTATTCACCAGCTTCCTGAAAGAAGCTGGTGGATAGGGTGAGTAGTCGTATAGGGTTAAGTTCAGGAAGCTGGTGCATAGGGTGAGGGAGTCGTAGGGTTAAGTTTTTGCAGTTCAGGTCAGGGACAGTAGGCAGTGGTAATTCTGGTACGCTGATCTGGCGATATGGCCCCTGTATGGCCCCTCTGTACTGGTTCACTCCCGTTGTTTCTTGAGGCATTCCAGAGAGTGCCAAAATAACAAAACGAAAAGTCGTTTCTCTTTAGTCAACAGACCTCGTGCACGGTGGAAAGAAAACAATTTGATTCTTCATGCTCGCTACTTCCTCATGTGGCCAACATCGAACCCAGTGCACAACGCATTCAAAACAATGCTGCACACCTTGTACTCAAAAAGAAAAAAGCTGACCACATTTCTCCTCTCCTGGCACAACTTCACTGGCTCCCTGTATCAAAGCGCATACAGTACAAACTAGACACCATGTGCTACAAAAGCCTCAATAACGCAGCCCCCGATTACCTGTCAAGCCTACTTGAGATCTATCTTCCCTCACGTACCCTCCGCTCTGCCTCCGATCCTCTGACTTTTCGCTTTCCACGCTCTAAGCTCAATACCTATGGTCCACGAGCCTTCTCTGTTTCTGGTCCACTTTCCTGGAACAAACTTCCTCTCTCAGTCCGTCAGCAACCTACGTTTGTCTCCTTCAAGTCCGCTCTCAAAACTCACCTTTTCTCCTCTGCATAAAATCCTGACCTCACTCAATCCTCTCTGCAGCCTGTCTCCACTCGGAGGGGAATCGCATTGTAATATATAATTGTATATAATATGCTCTCTATAATTTTCCATTGCTTTTATTCTTTCTCCCCATTTATAGCCGTGTGTGTGTGTGTGTGTGTGTGTGTGTGTGTGTGTGTGTGTGTGTGTGTGTGTGCGTGCGTGCGTGAGTGCGTGTGTGTACGTGCGTGCGTGTCTGTTTTAGCGCTTAGATTTGATTTTATCAAGATTTTGCGCTATATAAATAAAATATTGTATTGTATTGTATTGTATTGTATTGTATTGATGCCGACAGGTGAGATGCTCGCTACCCCGGCCAGCGACAAAGCATTCTATCAGAGCATGTCTTCTCAATAACAGCAGACATCTTCACCACAGCAACACGTTTTTCTCCCAGCACAGCATGCTGATTATTTGATCCTCCTGACAAAAATATAAAGCAGGCTAATCGTCATCATCATCAGGTGCCTTGCCACATGGCGTTGGCGATCATGGACTTCCATCTGTCCCTATCTCATGTTGCCTCAAGCATATCTTCCAACTTCTTTGTCCTCAGCTGAGGCTAAGGCTGAGGCTGAGGCTGAGGCTGAGTAGGCTAATCATGTGGCTAAAATATACAGTACTGTCCCTTAACGCCACAAGGGAAAGAAAAAACTGATTAGTTCCATTGTTGTTGTTAATATGTAACACTGATTTTTTAATTAATAGAAGAAAAATTATGGGCTTATCAACTGGACTCGATGATCTTCTTTGTTCTTTCACCTGATGATTTTGTTTTTATAAAGTTCACCTATGAACATTTCGATTTGGAGAGTGTTAGGGATCGCTTCACTCGTAATGGAAAGGAAATTTAAATGAAAGGACGAAAATAATCCATGATAAATAATCCTTCTGTTCGGAGCTAAATTAGTGATTTTGCCTGTGAACAATGTGTGTGTGTGTGTTTCACCATAATTTTGTTGGTCTTCTAATTTGTCGCCCTTTTTGCAGAGCACATTTGAGGGCTGGATCAACTGCATTCAAACGGCAGTCTTACCTGTGTTGTGCAGAATACGCAAGTAGGAGCATAAAATGCAGGTTTGGTAAGGTACGTGTCTTATTTTGTACTGGTGTGAGGATCTACCGAGTATACTGAAGACTCAACCACCTCACTCTCCAACAACTTTGAGTTATGAGACAATCCTTATACCGAAACCGCTTGCAGATGGAAATAAGAGGGAAGCAGGGAGAATTTTAAAGATTAACCAAGGATTATAACTCTGAATGGGTAGCGCAAACTACGTTGGATTTTGAGAAATTCCTCAACATGGAAGATAACTCTTACGTGACTCTCAAGAGTTATAATCCTTGGTTAATCGCTTGCAGATGACTTACCGTTTATGGCAATGTTCTGGTAGTCCTTGTGGTTACACCTGTTTCTTTCTCGCAGTCGCAGGTAGATAGAGTCCATAGGGCCTTGGATGGCCTCTGTCCAATTGTTGAAGCCCAAACCTGATGGTATAATATACATGTTCTCACATTTGCACATGTCCAGATTTCCAGAACACAACACACGTCAAGTGGAGTGCTGGCTCAGTGGATAAAGCATTCGCCTGGAAAGCCAGACACTGTATGACAGAGATCTAGGGTTCAAATCCCGATTGAACAGGGTCTTTTCTCCCATGCTCCCACTACCCTGAATCGTGCTATGAGTGTAGTCTTTTAGATGAGATTATGAACCACACGGCCTCAGGACCCGGCCAGCTCATGGGTTTATGTGCAGGCTTAAGGCTTGTGCCATGGTTACCATACATGTGGCACCTGTGACGTTAGTGCATATGGAATTCGTTTCCAGCACGGAGACGTCATCTTGAGAAACTGAAACTGAAACTGAAATGAACAACAACCCTGTGTGTGACACTAACTTAGCGCACATACTGCAGCAAAAAAAGAGATGTCCTGGCAACGTTCTGTTGAAAATCCACTTTCATAGCTCACCAAAAATACATACAGACAGAAATGGAACTGGTGGTGCTGCACTTTGGCAATGCATTCTCCTCATGGACTCAAGCTCGAATTTCACATAGGAAATCAGCAAAAACATAGATGATGGATGGATACTGTTACTGTTATTTTTGTTTAAAGCCCAGCCGACTGCGTAGACCCGTATCAGGGCTATAACCGTTTCAAAACATACACAATACTTCAACAGGGGGAAAAAAAAGAAAAGAAAATTAAGTACACATATCAATGCATTCATGCACATAATCTAATGAGATGCCCCTGGCGTTGACCACTCTGTCCAATTTATCATACAAGGGATTTTATAGAAACAGGCCTAAGTTACTTAGAACTGCTTCAGCATATCTCACCTCCCTAGAGCCAAAAATGCACTTAATACATGTACCCAATTATCAATCCTAAGAGAAAAGTACGTAAGATTTTATCGAACACATACAGGTGAATGGACCAGCAAGGCAGAAAATGATAGGAAGAAAATAACAGAAAGCAAAGGAGCAAGGCAGAAACAAAGAGAGGGACAGAAAAAGAGGAAATTGCTAGCACCAAATATCCAGAAGGTGGAGATACTATTTATACCAAAAGAGCCCCCGGCATCCCCACGGGAGAAATGATGGATGGATGGTGATGCAATCTCTTGATCAACCTAACGGATAAGTAGGTATACTGGTCGCTTACTGCCTGGAATGGGTCATATGGGCACATGTTCTTCAACAGGTTATGCTTGAGAAGGGGTCTGGTGGTGTGACGTGTGTTGACAGTAAACAGCGTGCGGATAACAGCACGGCATGATATTCGTTTAAATGATAACTGATTGCTGTTCACTGTGATATGTATATATACTGTAGTCAGTTCAGAATCAGACAACGACGAGTAAAGACGTAGAAGCATTGCCCTGTCTTCCGAGTTGGCTGTAGAAAGAACGAAATATGGTGTCAGAATCGTGATTACGAACTCTAACAAAAATCCAGAATATTGAAGACTAAAGTTCAACCATGGAAGATGAACAAGAAGAGAGAAGAGCCAGTCGACGACATGCCAAGATTCCCTTGCCTCCTAAACTTGATGTGAATGGAGGAAACCTGCAGAGCAGCTGGAGGAAATTCAAGAGGCTTTGGGACAGCTATGAAATTGTGACAACACAGACAGAAGAAGACTCAACATACAGAACAGCAGTTTTTCTTTCTTGCATCGGGCTGGATGCTATGGACATCTATGAAGGATTGGCATTTGCTAATGAAGCTGAAAGAAATGACATTGACACCGTTCTCCAGAAATTCGAAGAATACTGTGTGGGTTCAACCAATGAAACTTACGAAGCATTCAGGTTCAACTGCAGACATCAAGCAGCAGGAGAATCTATCGAACAGTTTGTAGCAGAACTGCGGAGACTGATCAAGACTTGTAACTACGGTACACTGGAAGACAGACTGTTGAGAGATCAAATCGTACTGGGTATACATGACGAGACTCTGCGATCAAAATTACTGGAAGTGCGACAGCTGACATTGACTGCATGTATTGATATGTGCAGAGCGCATGAATCAAGTCAACATCAAACCGTCCAAATGATGAGAAAAATGCAGGACACGCAGGAAGTCCAAGCTTTCAAAGAAAAGAAGACCGCAAAGCAGTATAGCAAAGGAAACAAAACAGAGTACAGAGAGAAATGCGGATATTGTGGTGGAAAGCACCTGAGAGCAAAAGAGAAATGTCCAGCATTTGGAAGAAAATGCAAAGCTTGTGGAGGAAATAATCACTTTGCTTCATGCTGCAGAACACCCAAGAAAAATCAAAAGAAAACAAGAGTTCGGCACTTCGAAGAAGAGGAGACTGACACTGAAAGCGATAATGAAATCCTCGGGATCGAAGACAAAACCAGAAAAAAGGAGAGAAACATACGAGCAAAAATGCTGATAAATGAAATGCCGGTAACATTTCTTCTTGACACAGGTGCAACAACAAACGTGATGTCTGAGAGCCTGTACAGAGAAGTCACAGGAGATGAAAGAAAGTCTCACCTGCAAGAGACGAAGAAGAAGCTGGTGATGTTCAACGGAACAGAAATGAAGCCTGTGGGGGAGATAGTGCTGCGAGTGAAAAACCCCAAGAACAGAAGGAAATACAAAGTCAACTTCGCGATCACCAAAACGGACTGTAAGCCAGTACTGGGACTGAAAGCTGTACAGCACATGCAATTGTTGACGATCAATGAAGAGAACATTGCAACGATAGCGGCGAATCAGAAAGAGGAGGAAAATGCAAAAAATGTGCTCACAAAGTACAACGATGTCTTTGAAGGAGAAGGAAAACTAGAAGGGAAATTACATCTAGAAACAGACCCCAGTATTGCTCCAGTGAAGATGCCTTGCAGAAAGTGGCCGATAGCAGTGCAAGAGAAAGTGAAGGACGAGCTGAAGAGGTTGAAAAAACTGGACGTGGTCACTAAAGTAGACACGCCAACGGAGTGGATAAGCAGTTTGGTCGTAGCAACAAAGAGCAATGGGAAAGTCAGACTGTGCATCGACCCTAAGCCACTGAACAAAGCCCTCAGGAGAAACGAGTACCCCATGCCAACCATTGATGACGTACTGCCTCTCCTCAAAGATGTAAAATACTTCACACACCTGGACGCGAAAAACGGGTTTTGGCACGTTGAACTGGACGAAGACAGCAGCTACCTGACAACATTTGAGACGCCTTTTGACAAATACCGATGGAAACGAATGCCCTTTGGTATTTCACCTGCCCCAGAAGAATTCCAGAGGAGGATTGACATCGCTCTGGCAGGACTGCCAGGCGTGGTGGCGGTTCATGATGACATCTTTGTTTTTGGCAGAGGACCAACCGACGAAGCAGGAGCACAAGTTCATGATATCAACCTGAACCGTTTGCTACAACGATGCCGAGAGACTGGAATCAAACTCAACAAGGAGAAGGTTGAGATGAAACGAACAGAGATATCATATTTGGGACACATCTTCTCAAGAGAAGGCTTGAAAGCCGACCCAAAGAAATTGGACGCTGTCCAACAACTCCCAGTGCCAGAAGACAAAGCAGCTGTGCAGAGACTACTCGGTGTAGTCGGATACCTTCAAAAATTTGCTCCAAACCTGTCTGAGGCAGCAGCACCACTCAGAGAACTGGTAAAAAAAAGACGTCCACTTCAGATGCGATGAAGACGTCCACGGAGAAGCCCTGAAGAAAGTGAAGAAGATACTCTCTGAGCCGCCGGTACTTCGCTACTTTGACTCTTCAGGAAAGCGTACAACCACCCTTCAGTGTGATGCTTCACAGTTTGGACTTGGAGCTTATCTCATGCAGGATGGTCAACCGATTCAGTACGCTTCACGAGTCTTGACCGAGACAGAAAAAAGCTATGCTCAAATAGAAAAGGAAATGTTGGCAATATTCTTCGGTCTGGAAAGGTTTGAGAGATACGTCTATGGAAGAGACATCCTGGTGGAGACCGACCACAAACCACTGGAGACCATTCACAAGAAGAGCCTGCTCTCAGCACCTAAGAGGATTCAGAGGATGCTACTCAGAACTCAGAAGTTCAGGTACACGGTAGTGTACAAGCGTGGATCTGAGATGCACCTGGCTGACACCCTCAGCAGAGCAGTCTGTGGAAAAGCGGAACAGCAAGTCACCCACAAGGAAGCCGTTTTCCTCACAGACCTGGAGAAAACAGACTCATTGCAAGAACTGGCCATCAGCCAAGAGAGACTGAACAGTCTGCAGCAAGCAACTCAGGAAGATGCAACCCTGAAAGCTGTCATTCTACAAGGCTGGCCAGAGGAGAAACAACAACTTTCATTGCAGTTACAAGAATACTTTCCATCAGGGAGGAACTGTCAGTCCACAACGGACTTGTCTTCAAAAGCCACAGAGTAATTGTACCTGAAAGCGAAGGAGCAGACATCCTTGAGAAACTTCATGCAAGCCACTCAGGAATTCAGAGCTGCATAAGAAGAACACGTGAGGTAGTCTACTGGCCCAGGATGAACATGGACATTGAAGATTTTGTCAAAACATGCAGCGCCTGTAACACATACCAAAGTGGTCAGCAGAAGGAACCACTTATCAGTACAGAGATCCCTGACCTGCCCCTGGCAACACATCGCTTGTGACATCTTTGAACATAATGGCAATGAATACCTGGTCACAGTCGATCACTACTCTGATTTCTTTGAGATTGATCGGTTACAAACAAGAGAATCCAAAGAGGTCATCATCTGTCTGAAGAGACACTTGGCAAGACACGGAATACCAGAACGCCTGACAACAGACTGTGGAACTCAATTCACATCAAACCAGTTTGGAAAGTTCAGAAAAACATATGGGTTTGAACACGTAACAAGCTCACCACACTACCCTCAGTCCAATGGAAAAGCAGAGAGCGCGGTGAAGGCTGCAAAGACGTGCATGAAGAAAGCAGAACACAACAATCAAGATCCTTTCCTCGCTTTACTTGAGCTGAGAAACATCCCGATAGAGACTGTAAACAGTTCGCCTGCTCAGAGACTGTTCGGCAGAAGAACACGAACACAAATGCCGACGTCAAAGACATTACTCCAACCTACAGTTGTGCCAATCAAGAAAGAACTTGAGAAAAGGAAACTGAAGCAAGCGCACTACTACAACAGAAGCGCAGTAGAGCTGACAGAACTGAGTCCGGGACAGATTGTGAAATTCCAACCTCCAGGATCCAAAAAGTGGATCAGCGCCAAAGTAGACTAACAGGTGAACATCCGGTCAAACAACATTCGCACAGAGGACGGACGTCAGTACAGAAGGAATCGTCGTCAGCTACGAGACACAACAGAAACGGAGCTTCAGCAGACAATCAACCCTCAACTTGTCCAGAGAAGGATGATTTCTGGAAGACATCAGGAAAGCGACACATCGGGCAAGCAACGGCAAATCATCATTCCTTCAAAACAGATGCTGGAAGATAACAAGAAAACTGGAACTGGAACAGATGTCAGGACGCCAGCATCGTCTGTCCGTGAGAACTCATCTGATCAGTCACCAGTCATCAAAATGTCTGAGACAACCAGCATCAAGGAGCCAGATGAAGTTATCAAACAAACAAGGACAGGACAACCCGAACCAGTTAGTTCTCCTTACAGAACAAGATCTGGAAGACAAAGCAAAAGGCCAGATTTCCTGAAATATGAATGAAACTGAAGACTCTGCCACAATCAGAAAAACTGAAAGCATTGCGAAATATGGACATGATGATGATGGATAGTATAATGATCCGAGATAAAATGAGGTGAATGAATGATTGGGCCCTGTGCGTGAGAATGAGTGTTTGTTGGGTTAATGTTGTGGTGGAGGTGGGAGACACATTTATTTCGTATGGACTGAAAGATAGGAAAAATGATTCATTGATTTTGTTTCCTTAAAGAAAGGGAGATGTGACGTGTGTTGACAGTAAAGAGATGCGGATAACAGCACGGCATGATATTCGTTTAAATGATAACTGATTGCTGTTCACTGTGATATGTATATATTCTGTAGTCAGTTGAGAATCAGACAGCGACGAGTAAAGACGTAGAAGCATTGCCCTGTCTTCCGAGTTGGCTGTAGAAAGAACGAAATAGGTGGCTTTGGGTTCCGCTTCTGCTGGTCCCCCTTCTGTTGAAAATCAGCAGTTCTGTGCTGGTCAAATGTGACTGCCTCCTTCATGCACAGTTGTCACCAACAGTGAAAAGATTGTAAATATTGTCAACAGTTCCTGAGAAAGGATGTTCATACACATCCTTTAGTAGTGCTGGTTCAAAGCATTTTTTTTGGGTGGGGGGTCTCTGTAATCTTCACCACTGCTGTGACCAAAATATGGTAAGGATTTACCCATAAAAAGACGAGAAAATTTTGTCATACACACATAAACACACACACACACATCTCCAAATAAAAGATAGTCTTTCTTTTCAAAAAAGAAGATTGAAAACTGATTTTC